>CAUHTR010000015.1:0-325765 GCA_959609185.1 Schmidtea polychroa | reverse complement strand
AAGTTTTCCAGCTTTCCTTATCACCTGCTGCGGATATCGGTACGGATTGAAACGAAATTTATAACTGCTCCCTCAGATTTTCAAGGGTTATCAGCGGTGCTTCGGACATCACGTGAAACATGATGCTTTTAACATTTCACATCCTTTTCTCCAGATAACCTGATTCCAAGGACATGTTTATGTATACAAAGAAAAGAGAACTCTTCCCAAAACAACTGATAACGTCTCTGAGATCGCTTGTGTTGCCACCATGTGTTGCCGAAACAACCAAATCTCCATTTCAAGTTCAATAATATTAAACTGATTCCCTTTCGCTACAGAAGGCAAATGAGTCAATTATAAACACTATTGCTAATGTCCATCACCATCTGATAACTGAGTTACCAGTTCGTTTAGGACCGACTAACCCATGTTCAAATACTGTTCACATGGAACCCTTCTCCACTTCAGTCTTCAAGGATCTCACTTGAATAATTGCTACTACTACCAAGATCTGTACCCGTGACCGCTCCACTCTGACTTACGCCAGTAGCTTCTCTGCAACCACGGCACCCTCCTACACGACATCGCGTACTCGTTATAAATAACTTACGACATCGATCCGGTATAGGTCCAACGCTACAGCGCCATCCATTTTCAGGGCTGGTTGATTCGGCAGGTGAGTTGTTACACACTTCTTAGCGGATGACGACTTCCATGTCCACCGTCCTGCTGTCTTTATCAAACAACACCTTTTGTGGGTTCTCATGAGCGTTATGTTAGGCACCTTAACCAGATGTTTGGTTCATCCCACATCGCCAGTTCTGCTTACGCAAAAATATTTCGGTGATCGCGTCGGTGTTTACCGCTGCCACCATATTAGGATTCTCATCCCTTAAAACATTAAAATCTATTTGCAAACCATTTGATAATTCCATAAATTTTATTTAATAAATTATACACTCAAAACTTGTTTTTCCTTTTCTTTGTTATTTAAACAAATTTCAATCTTTTTAAAATATTTTTCAATAAAAATATTTTTTAAATTTAACAAACTTTCTAATTAAAACTTTAAGAATCTTTCAACTTCCTCATAATGTCGAAATAATGTTGTCGTATTTAATTGGGGTAAAAATTGGTTCTGTCAATAAAATTTCCAATAATAAAGTGTAAAATTAACACTTTAAAAAGACTGCCGAAAATTTATGTTAAATGGGATAAAAATTAACATTGATTTACTGTAGGAATGAAGGTAAATGAAATTTTTAGAAAGACTTAATTTGTAGTTTTTGTTGGAATTGAATAAATTGAATAAAATTTAAATGTACAAAAATCGTTTTAAAATAATCAAAATTTATAAATTAATTAAAATAATGTAAAAATTAAAAATCATTATTTATCAAAAAGAAAAGTAGATTAATTTAGAAAATTAAAAGATAAGTAGGAATGCGATATTTTTAAATAGAATAAAATTCCTTAAACAATTTTATTAAAAAAAACAAATTAATTAATTAATTAATCACATCATTCATATCTTAAAGAAATAGGATTCTCGAGCTTGAAAAGCTGCTGTCATATTTATCAATTTTTAATAAAAAAAATTGGATTATTGTGCCATGTAAGGTTCTTATTAAATATTATGAAGCTGTTTACCATTGTATCAACTGTATTAAGAATGAAATAGAATTGTAGTAACGGGTGTGACATCAAAATGCGTAAAAATTTTAAAAATATATAACCGAATCCCCTGGAAAAGATGAGTTGATTTACTGTGAAAATATCCATGAAATATATGTTAAATACATGTAATCATGTTAACATGTGTAACAAAATATATACAACAATTTTAAATGTCAAACAACTGGATAGGAGGCCACATGTGCACATTTTGGTTGCACCGTTATTAATTTAAAGTATTGTTAATTAGGCAACCTAATACTTGTGATAATTGGATTGACAAATAAAAACCTATTGAGTAGGATATTTTTTCTTTGATAAAGTTTTGGTTGGAATGGAACTCTAATTTGGCTCTCAATTCTATGACATCAACAGTATCAACTTATACTAATTTTAGTTAATTTATAAAATTTATTGTTAAAATATAAAAACGAATAATTGATACAATGAAAGACGGATGTGAATACGACAAAGTATACAGCATTCTTGACATTAAACAAGAAAATTTTAAAATGTTTGATATCTACAGTTTATCCCTGTGAGAGAAAATTATCCAATGTGTGGTATGTTAACCTAATTAGTTCACACATTCTAGCCATTTGGCCCAGTACCCCTCATCCCCTTCAAAAATTAAATATTTTGTTTTAATGAAGTGGAAATTTATTTTTTAAGCAAAGTGTAAAGTTTTCAAGGAAAGCTCATATATGAAAAAAAATAATAGATAAGTATAATGTAATTGCAAGTGTAAATAAATATTACATACATTACATATAATTGTTTTAATTTCATTCAATAAACGCAATGAAAAGCAATGTATAAGTTTGATATTTTTGTTTAGTGCAATTGTAAAGATTAGTAAACTGTGAAACATAAATATTTTGGAACAACATGAAATGTTTATTTTCAATGAATATTTTGTTGCATAAAATTGTTGAGGTCTGTAAATTAAAATTAAAATTTAAATGAAATTTAGGATAATAATTCAAATAGAAAGTAAGCGAAGAAAAAAGACAAATAAAAGCGGGATCGCGCACAGAATCAATAGTAAAGGAAAGTGTGATGGAAACAGTATTAGAAAATGCCAAAAGCAATTACGAAAGGCAAGAATCCGGAAATCCGAGAAAAATCAATAAATGGAAAAATCATCGAAATCGAATGGGAAAACGGGACAGGTATAGATTAGCTAATGGTCAACAAGATGATGATTAGGGATTTATCAGAAAATGATTAGGAAGGGTCGAAAAACATTCAAATGTATGAAAACAGAAAAACGTTAATTAATTAATTAATTGGCTAATGGAAAACCCGAGCTAATGGGAAACCCGAGCCAATGGAGAACCCGAGAGATAAAGGAAACCCGAGCTGGGTAAACAAGAAGAAAAGCAAACAGAAGGAAGATTTGGGCCCATTAGTTTGACACAATGATTAATGGGAAAAGACCAAGGAGAAGATAGCGCGCGTAGGAAGACCGGAAGGGCCATTAATTATCTAGATTCGTTGGACCATTATGGGTTACAGCCGAAGCAAATACGTGGGAGCAAATGTCAAATGAAAGATTGGCTCGGCAATAACCATTTGTCATTCTGATTTCGAGGAGTATATAAGGAAAGGGGAAATCAGAGAAAATCGGCATTTTGCCTCAGCTAAGGTTGGAAGAAACATAGCTTAGGAAAAGGCTAAAACGAATTAGGGAAAGTAGGGAAAAGAAGAAATAGAATTAGGAATACGGAAAGGTGAACAAGAAATCAAATCAAACCGAAACCGAGGAAAACGTGGGTCAAGAGAATCTAAAAGGAATAAAAGGTGAATATTATCTGTTGGCAAAGCATCAACGTCGAGCGGAGAATCGTATAAAACTTTGATTAGTAATTGTAAAGTGGTGATAATAAATTGTGAACCTGTTGTCTCAATATACGTTGGGTCGTTCATTGTTTTGATTTAAAGAACACTAGGAGTCAGAGGGAACCGACTTAAAGTAATCTAAAACCCAACAAAATTAAATTTTTTAATATTAATAAAAAGGAAAACATCCGAAATAGGAAATTTGGGGATCAGAAAGCTAATGGTAAACCGCCTCTCGAAGAGATAATAAAAATTTGTGGTCAACAACATTCTACATATCGACAATCTTTTTCATTTTCAAAGGAAAATCTTAAAGATTTTCAAAGAATCTTCCCGAAAAAAAAATTCTCAAAGAAAAAACTTAAATTTCATCCCGAAAATTTATTTAAACAAAACATATTTCAAAATTCCCACCAAAAACTTAATTTTAACAAAATATATTTTGAATTTTGACTTCGTTTAAACAAAATTAATTAACTTCATTTAATCCAGATGTTTAATTTTCTAGGTGAGTATGGCACCAAAGAGTTAGAATGTATCTCTTCTAGTTATATATGTGATGTAATGTAGTGCGCGTAAGTCATTTGAAACGATTGTTCTGTTGACGATATTTCAGCGATATTTCTACAAATTTTCGATATGTAGAATCGTTGTAATGAATAAACGCACTTTAATAAATCATTTACAGACATTTTTAGAAATTTTTAGAAAAAAATGACAGAAAAAATTTGACGAAAATTCCGAAAAATAAACTTTGAGTTGTATAGATAATAAAGACATTATTTCGTAAGATTTATCTTCAATTTCTAATAAAATCTGACTTACATTATATCGAAATAATTGCAAAAAACTTCATGAAAATCCTAAAAACCCTGAAATTTAATTATAAATAATTTGTAATAAAGAATGTTGATAAAAATAAATTTTTAAGAGCTTGAATAATGATCAATATGGATCAAAATTCAAGTTTTAAAATTTACTTTAAATAAAAAACATTACTTGAAAACCATTTATAAAATGGCTAAAATAGTTAATCATGAATTAACTATTTCATCAGAAATATTTTGTAATTATGATTTACTGTAGTAACGCATCTATAATTGGTTGTGCACACCAACCTGTATTATAGATGCGTTTGTTCACTGCAAATTCCAATTCACTGAGAATTCCAATTCCTTTTCATACTAATTGTTATCGAAGATTAGCCAATCAGTGATTAGTAAAAAACCATAAATCAAGTCATTTTTTGCACGAAAAAATCCTATATGTTTTCAACTATTTCATACATTACAAAATAAAATAACTTAACCTTTAGCGGACGGTAGGCCAGCACTGCTGGCCAGACGTTCTACAATGTATAATGGCTAGCTGTGCTGGCCAAACTTTAAAAAAATCATACCACGATATCGGGCATTCGTATACTAAAAAATTATACTAAAATATATACTACTTATTAAAATTAATTCCGTCCGCAAACGGTTAAATTAACAAGTACAGAAAATTATACCTAATGATATTATATTATACATTATAAGTATTGGAAATAAATTCATGAAAAATTTATATAAATTTTTATGATGTACTGCTAATTTCCTAATTTTTAAATTTTTTTCATTTGTATTCAATATTGTTTAAATAATATTTGTCCTTTGCTTGTTATAATATTATATATTTATAATTTGTGATAAACCGCGGTAAATTAAATTCTTAATGTATTTGTTTATTTAGTTTAAGAAGGTTATTCCAAAGAAGTATTATTTTTCATTAATTAACATTATTTAAATAAATATCTTACTTTTATTTTGAATAAAACATTCATATATTATAAAAAATAGTTAAAAAAATTCTTAAATTAAAGACCTTAAAATTAATCATAAAATTACTTTCACTAAGTCGCAATACATTAAAAAATTGCAATTAAAAAATATATTTATTTATTTCTCGGAGATTTTGTTGATTGTAACTTTTATTCCGTTAAAACATTTTTACTGTTGCTTGCCTATAGGAGGTAATCAAACAAGTCGTCAAGTCACTCAAGTATATGAATTTTATCATAAGGAAGTTTCAGATTCTGCCCAACAAACGAAACTCAGTATCAACAGGATAAATATAAGGAAGGATTTATTATATAAAAATATCAAATTTTCTTTATAATATTCAAAAAAGTCTGCAAAAAATCATTCATGAGTTTGAAATTTTCAAAACAATTTTTAATAATAATAAATTCTTAAATTAAAAATAATAAATTCTTAAATCATAAAATTAGTTTCACAAAGTACCAATACATTAAAAAATTGCAATTAAAAATATATTTATTTATTTCACGGAGATTTTGTTGATCGTTATTCCGTTTTATTCCGTTACTACAGGAGGTCATCAAACAAGTCGTCAAGTCACTCAAGTATATTTGTAGCGATTAAAAATATTTTTAAAAATCAGTTAATTTTCCCCAAATAAAAAAAATAATTAAAATTAGAATACTTTATTCAATAAAACCAGAAGTCTACACCCGTTTATGCCAAGTATACAAGTACAAGCGTAAAGACGAATTGATTTTCTTACAGGCATCATGTACACAACCTCACGATTTCTCAAACACACATGAACGAGAAAAAAAACCGACCAATAAGCAATCAGTCATACCTGCCCAGCGAATCCAATTGTTTGCAATTTATTGATTTCAAAGGAATCATTCAATTGTTTCTTTTCAATTGTATTCCATGAAGGACATAAAAAAATTCATTTTTGGAACAATTATTCTAGTATTCTCCTTGACATCAATTAATTGGATTATATCTTCTAGAAAGTCGTATGTTATATTGGATGATATTATCAAATTGAATAACGGTAACATTAGTTTTGTTTCTACGATCTATCGAGGAGATTGTAAAATTATTAACAATGATTTGTTGAAGAAATTCGGTTTTCATAATACGTTCGAAAATGGCATACCGAAAATTTTGCATTACTTTTCCAATGAAGAAGACATACCAAAAGCATATACAGAATTCTATAAGAAATGTGGAAATATAAATACCGATATGTTAATAATGCTGTGGACTGATGCCAGTTTTTATATTATATTAATGAAAGAGTTTGACGAGGAAGTTGTTTTGAAATGGAAACACATATTTTCAAATCTGGATGATCCGGTGAGGAATACTATGATGAGAATTATGGTGATGTACTTATTCGGTGGGGTGAGTTTATCCCTAGATACGGTTTGTCAGAAACCAATTAATCGGGCATTTAATATCATTAATATTAAAAATAGGAATTCTTGTTTTGTGAGTTCTGGCGACAAATTAAAAGCGAATATTGAATTGGATATGGACAATGAATTCGGAGAATCTGTCATTGCGTGTACGGCACGTCATGCATTTTATAAATCATTAATAGATAATGAATTCTCACTGAAATTCAATCGGATTTATCTCTCAAGCTTTTACGAAAAATTCAACAATTTCAATCAGTCGACTGTCGACATATTAGATCCGACTGTTGCAGAACAGATTCTGCCGGTGGCGAAAATGAATGAGATTTGTAAGCAGAATCATACCGGCCGCAGGCAAATTTCCGGATGTAAAGCATTGAAAACAAATCGATCATCTGCAGTTTCCAACGCATTTTTGGTGCATACACCAATTTATGGACTTTCCAATGTTCAGATTATTGCAGATGATATTTGTTTGGTTGGAATACCGGTCCATGTCATTATTATATAATTACATTACTTTCCCCCTCCATTCTCTTTGGCCTTGTCAGTTATGTTCATAAAAGTTAATATTGCCAGTTTAGACCAAAGCGATATTGATAGGACCTTGTGTGACATTTAATGGCACCTTTTCAATTGCTTTCCAATGAAAATTAAGTTCATGATTTAATTTATTAATTTCATGGTAATATTAGTTATGCTCTAAAAGGATTTAAAAGATCACATAATAATTTTAATAGAGCTGTTGTTTAAAATGAGCTATAATTGTAATTAGAGAAATCCTAAAATAGATAATCGAAAGCTTAAATAAATTAAATGGAATCTTAAAATTATTAATCTTAATCCTAAATTAATTTTTATTATATTATATAGCTCACATTTATTTATATAAGACCACAGGTAATATTAGAGCACGAAAAATATTTAATAGAGCACACTTAATAGCCACCCTTTAATTTCTTATGGTTTTTTTTAAATGAATTTAAGAAATGTAGGATTTATGATAATAAAAGGTAAGATTTATTTAATTAAATGCAAAGCAGCTACAATTCATCAAAAAATTTCTTTTTCTTAAGACATATTGGGAAAAAATCTTTCGGTGTGATGGTAATAATTTCTTAAATTTTCATAGTCTGTATTCTAGAGCTCTTCGTTGACCGGTTGGCAGATAGTAGCATAACGAATATTCAATTTCTTGCTACTAAACACTGGAACAGGCGAAAATTTTGTCCTTATCCAATTTTTAATTTTGCTAAAATACACTTTCTATCGGATTTAGAAATGGGCTATGTGGATGCAAATGTTCTATGGGTGTTGTGAATTAACGCATTGTCATATATTAATATGTTGCCTGTTCCGTGAAGTTACTCAGATCATTTGTTGATAAATAACTGATCGGTTTCCTTTTTGAAAGATCCACAGATAATGTTTGTTATATCGATCATTTTGTTGAAGTTTTAACATAGATATTATAACTAAATCAAAATATTGATTACCTAATTATTCATATTGAATTCTGTATTATAAAACAATTCCAGTAAAGAAATTTCACAATTGTTGACATTATTGACCTGTGCTCCAGCATTGATCAGTAATCTACATAGATCAGGTTGCAAATTTTTACTGCTAGATGAAGCAAGGAAATTTTTTCTTCATCACTCAAATTTCAGCGGATTGTACCTAGTTTCTCGATGAAGCCTGGAAAAAGCGTCGCACGAAATTTGATTGACAAAGTCAACGCATTTTCAGAATAAATCAGAGAAATTATTGATTTGGCAAGCGGAATAGTTAAAAATTCATTTAAATTAACTGGCCTCGGCAGTTAAATGGGCCTCAAATTTATGGGTTAATACATTTTTATGTTAAGAATATAACAATTTGTCAATATATATATATATATATATATATATATATATATATATATATATATATATATATATATATATATATATATATATATATATATATATATATATATGTGTGTGTGTGGTGTGTAAGGGAATGTAGTCACTACAAAATGTTTTAAGGTCTTTCTATACACCTAACTGCGAAATATAACATTATCTATAATCTAAAAAAATATCAATAAATATATATTATAGGAACACACAAACTTACCTGTGTCTAGAAATTTAATGCTGCGAAATTTAACATTTATTATAGGAATCTAAAAAGTGAGAGAAAATAATTAAGCATACAAGCACAGCACACATAATGAAAAATACATACAAAATTAAGTAAAGTATTTTTTATGCGAAATTAACATTGATTAACATATAATTAACATATCAATATTTTCAAATTATTTAAAAAGTTATGTACAAAAAAACTTTTAAATCAGATTCTGACTGCTCTACCGTGAGCTTTAGGGAAAAAGAAGTAAATACATCGTAAGATTTAATTATAAAATAATTTAGAATATAAAATTTCTTTAGATTTACAGATATTGAAGAAGATCCTTCGACATCTTTGAATTTGCAGGAAAAAATCGCAAATCGTAAATTTTAATAAATTATTTTAACAAATTAATATTTTCATAGAATTACAGAAATAGATAAAATTCGAAAGAAGACTACAAAAACTTAAAAAATATTTTATCCATTCTTTACTAAATGTCTTTAAAAAATAAATGTTTGGTGATTACTTTACTTATTTATAATTATAAAAATATCTAACTTACATTTTTACGAAATAAATCCAAATAAATCCAAATAAAATACCATAAAATTCCTAAAAAAACACCTGAAATTTAATTATCAATGTTATATATTATCAATATTATAAATGCTGACTAACAGTAATATTTAAGAACTTGAATAATGATCTCATAATTATATAAAATCAAAATTCAAGTCCTAAAAATTACTTCAATTCAAAAACTTACCTTAAAACGATTTTTGAAAAATTGAAAAAATGAAATTAAGTTAACATTGTCATATAATTGGTGACTCACCTCAGGTGGTGTGCACACCAACGTATATTATAGACAATGTTAACTTTCGCAGTTAGGTGTACACCCAATTCCGAAATTTAATAACCTCTATAATTCACGTTGGTGTGCACACCAGTTGAGCTGAGTCACCATTTACGTGAAAATGAAGTTATTCAATTTCATTTATTCAATTTATTAAAAATAGTTTTCAGGTAATTTTTTTAATTTCAAATAACTTTTAAGACTTGAATTTTGATTTTATATAATTATGAGATCATTATTCAAGTTCTTAAATATTACTGTTAGTCAGCATTTATAATATAACATTGATAATAATTAAATTTCAGGTTTTTTTAGGAATTTTATGAAATTCAATGATTTTTTATTTGGAATTATTTCAATAAAATGTAAGTTAGATATATTTTTAACTAAATAAATAAACTAATCACCGAAGACATTTATTTTTTTATGCAATTAGGAAAGAAGCGGGTACATGGATGAAAAAGTTTTTTAAATTTTTATAATCTTCTTTCTCCAGCTCATTTTCGATGGCCCCATATTTTTAATATTTATAAATGATTATTTTAATTAAAAATTTGGTCATTCCTAGTAATCTTCCAAATTCTTGGTAATTGTCCCCATTCTGAAAGTCATTAATAAGCCCAATTTTGTCATTTTCTGTATATCTATGAAAATATTAATTTATTCAAAAAATTTATTTAAATTTACGATTTGCGAATTTCTTTCTGTAAATCAAAAGATCTTGCTTTCTTTCTTGCGTATTTTAATAATTATATTTTAACAATATGTTAACAATATGTTAAAGGTTATTTATTTCGGAACAAAAACCTATATAAGAAATTTGCATGCATTTTTCATTATGGGTTTTTGTGTCCTATAATAAAGTTATTAAATTTCGGAACAATAAATTTCTACACACAGGTAAGTTTGTGTGTTCCTATACTATAAATTTATTGATTTTTTTAGACTATAGAAGTTATTAAATTTCGGAATTAGGTGTATAATGTCACCGGAGCAACATTTTAGGTGAATTTTACTAGTGGGTGTGTATGTCAATTTTTGTCAAATTGCTGTGTGCACAAAGTTAATTGGGTGGTGTATATAAATAGATAGCATTTATATTTTTGCCCAGTGAGATAACATTCTTTTCAAATATTTAGTGTGTGTATGCGAATGTGTGGATTGATTCTTTGTCAAAATCATGAGTTTTCACATCCAATAAATTTAAGCCTACACCGAGCAGACAGTTACACCCGTTTTGACTCTCATACGAAGACCAGTTTTCTTTTACTCTTCCAATAGACTCATTTTAACATTTCACTCACAAAACTTGACATAAAGTTGATAATTCTTTTAATGGTGTGATGATTTGGCCTTTTCACCTCACTCTATTCACTCACACAGATTGAATTAAAGCGTTGTTCATTATTACACTTGTGACAATCCTAATTCACATAGATATTGCATTAATATCATTGTCTAGAAATGAAACGTATCTTTGAAAGTGGGCCTGATAAAATGAAGAAACGGAAACAACTGTTAGCTCACAAAGAAAGTCTCCCAAAGTTTTCTATATTCTGCCAACAGTAAGTTATATTCTTTATTCACTGTTAATAGTTGACACTTGCAAATTCTACCAATGGATGTAACTTCTTGTCAAGAGTAAGTTATAATCGATTATTGTGAATCTTGCAGTATGTATTAAAAGGAAACTTTATGATTGTTTTAGAGTCCCAGATAAAAAACTCGTTCCCAGATGAATCGATTTTTCAAGTAATGTCACAGCCTGAATAAACAGTTGAGAAAATGTATCATAAATATCCATACCCACACGACCTTCGAATTACCACAGAATTTGAAGGTAATATGACTAACGTTGGGGACCTCTGGAAGTCTGAAATGTTAACCTATGATCCTGGAACATGGCCAGCGGTAATGAATGACGAGCAACGCATTTACCTTGTAAATCGTGGACCAGAACATATTATGATTTATTCCTTTCGTTTAAATGCTGCGTCCCGTCTTTTCACAGATAGCACTTATTATATCACGATAAAGAATGACGAGAAAGTTCTTTGAACCTGGTTAGTCTACTCCAAAGCAAGTGATTCGTTTTGCTGATCTTGATAAAATTGCAACTGACATAAAGATGCTTCAGAATCCTTATGATTGTACTGTGGAAATTACTCCAGCTCTTCTCCACCTGCAATGAATAGATTTGAAGCCGGATAATATATTGAAGGACTTATTTTAGTTATTGGCACTACTTGTGTGAAAAACATTTTCTAAAATGAAATATGCAAAATCAAATTACAGATCCAGCTTGTCTGATGATAGTTTAGAATCAATTTTAATAATTGGAAGCAGTAAATTTGACCCCCCCCCCCTCCCCCGAAATGTACGCTATATTATAAGTCAAATATCGCAGTTCATACATCCCATCAGCACTTTAAAATTCTAATCAACTTCAAAGATTTTATAAGTATTTGTTATTTTGTTATATAATATTTTACTACAATATATTTCGACAGAATCACTGTCATCTTCAGGTAGAATTGAAAATCAAACTACATCAATATAAATTGCTCTTTTTTAAACAAACTAATTAACTAATTCATTAATTTTTTTTAAATTAATTTCACTAAAAATTTACAAAATTCTGTTTTTCAATTCAAACTTTAAAAATTATAAGTGTTAAAATTTTTTAAACTTTTAAAACTCACAAAAGTTGAAATCAAACAAGATTCTAATAAATCCATAATTCCCATTGACCACCTCAGCCGTTTTGAATTTCTTGAATCCTCCAACATGCTGATTGGAAATGCAAAGATAAAGAATGCACTAGAATATATTAATTTGCTTACTAACTTGTTTCATTATATTTGCATTTCTGATATTATTTTTATTCATTTCTGCTATGAAATCACTGATTTCCTATTGGTGACAATATTATATATATNCGTCCCGTCGTTTCACAGATAGCACTTATTATATCACGATAAAGAATGACGAGAAAGTTCTTTGAACCTGGTTAGTCTACTCCAAAGCAAGTGATTCGTTTTGCTGATCTTGATAAAATTGCAACTGACATAAAGATGCTTCAGAATCCTTATGATTGTACTGTGGAAATTACTCCAGCTCTTCTCCACCTGCAATGAATAGATTTGAAGCCGGATAATATATTGAAGGACTTATTTTAGTTATTGGCACTACTTGTGTGAAAAACATTTTCTAAAATGAAATATGCAAAATCAAATTACAGATCCAGCTTGTCTGATGATAGTTTAGAATCAATTTTAATAATTGGAAGCAGTAAATTTGACCCCCCCCCCCCTCCCCCGAAATGTACGCTATATTATAAGTCAAATATCGCAGTTCATACATCCCATCAGCACTTTAAAATTCTAATCAACTTCAAAGATTTTATAAGTATTTGTTATTTTGTTATATAATATTTTACTACAATATATTTCGACAGAATCACTGTCATCTTCAGGTAGAATTGAAAATCAAACTACATCAATATAAATTGCTCTTTTTTAAACAAACTAATTAACTAATTCATTAATTTTTTTTAAATTAATTTCACTAAAAATTTACAAAATTCTGTTTTTCAATTCAAACTTTAAAAATTATAAGTGTTAAAATTTTTTAAACTTTTAAAACTCACAAAAGTTGAAATCAAACAAGATTCTAATAAATCCATAATTCCCATTGACCACCTCAGCCGTTTTGAATTTCTTGAATCCTCCAACATGCTGATTGGAAATGCAAAGATAAAGAATGCACTAGAATATATTAATTTGCTTACTAACTTGTTTCATTATATTTGCATTTCTGATATTATTTTTATTCATTTCTGCTATGAAATCACTGATTTCCTATTGGTGACAATATTATATATATATATTATATCAATCAAACTTTCATTGATTGACTTGTCGAGAATCTTTTCAATGATCCGATCAGCGTCATTTTCAACTACAATTTTCAGAAAAGGAAATCCAGTCTAAATTCGAGTTTTAAACCAATCAAAACTTCATAAATTTACATAAGTATTTTGTGCAATGAAATTGCAAGATTTGTGCAATTCTTCAAATTTCATTGGATCATTTTGCCTAATAGCAGCGTAAAACTAAAATAAATATTCATATTTATTAAGGATAAAAACGAAAGACTTTTATCAGAGTTTCACCATTGGATAATTAATTAAACGCAATCCATATTGTTATTTACTCTCACCATATCAAAGCAAGTTCATCCATACCAAATAATTAATATCAGAATTGACGATTCATTAATATTCATATAATTTTATTTTAATTTATTTATTTTCTATTTATTTCATGAGAGGTGTGATTTTCTCACAATTGAACATTTCCTTATCTTTCTAATCTCCATTATAATCTCATCCCAGCGAAAAGTAACTGACATTGGGATGATGTGAGTAATATGTTACTGTATATATTTGTTTTGGTAAATCAACAGAATGGTATTAAGTTTATTGTTTTGTGTTTGTGATGAATTTGATGTAGGGAAATAGGAATGGAACGGTTCATTGACTGTTTCAAATGTATGATTAAGGCCAAAGATCAGTATTTGCCATCAAGTGTAAATGACACTCCATTCATTGCTTGACAACCAAGTGCAATTACCCCAAAGCTGCTAACATTAATAGTAATCATTCACCTATTGATAATGCTTTAAGCATTCTCAAGGGTTGCCAGCTAATACAGAACTAGATAAATGCTAGATGAGAAGTGAAATAATCAATGAAATAAAGTTACTAAAAATAGAAATAGTTTTTAATAATAATAAATAAAATCAAATAATAAATAATAATAATAATAATAATAATAATAATAATAATAATAATAATAATAATAATAATAATAATAATAATAATAATAATAATAATAATAATAATAATAATATAAAGTGATGATTTCTTGGTAGCATCATTTTTTGTTTTAACCCCTTTACCGGTAGACCCAAGGATACTCGTCAAGCCGAAACCGCCTGATAACCGGTGGACCCGAGTTAACTCGTTTTATATATTTGAAAGCGTACTGCAGCACGGTAGACCCGAGTATACTCGGCTAAACGTAAATACGTCGTTCTAGGTCATTTAGAAACATCAAATCATAATAACCATGCACTCTACTACAACTCGAGCCCTGCTGAGGGCAAGAATGTATGGCAGGGCTAAACAAAATAAAAAATTATACAAAAAACATTTCCCATGAAATCTCAGAAAACGTTTCAAACCTCAATGTAGCTGTATTGCCCCATCGCTATAGGCTAAATCATCACAACAACTATTATTATGCTCTTCTAGTGTGTCAGATAAATAAAATTGAAGAAAATACAAAAAAATTCTTACAAAAGGTCGGAGCAAAAGACACAAAAACTTGCAAAACAATTTTTCATCTCTTTCAGTACATTGTTATCCACCACTCATTACTTTACAACAATACTAAAAACTGCTTTATTTGTTATTAATTAGTGAACTGTTATTCGTTATAAAATGTTCGTTATTGTTGATAAAGATGTTTGAAAAATAATTAAAAGATTAATTTTTTTATAGCCGCAAATAAAGTCGCCAATTAAGGGTCGATTTCAGAAAAAGAAGTTGACGGTAAAGGGGTCAAATAATAATAATAATGATAATAATAAATAATAGTAATTAAAACGATAATAATAAATCAATTTATAAGCGGAAAATAAAAATTTTCCTTCTTAATAAAAGTTTCCAGCGGCCTCGAAGCTGAATTTGGCAGCTAGTAGGAAGATGGCTGCATTCGACAACATACCAAAAATCTCAGAAAAAGGTTTTATCAATGGACAATTTTAGAGCAATTTTGGTTTCGATTTTTCTATAGGATTTGTTGGAATCGAATTTTTATAGAGATTTATATAGGGCAATTTGGTCAGGGAGTTTTGTACAGCTTTAAATGGAATAATTGGGAATTGGGAAAAACAAAGAGCGGTTTGAATGAGATAAAAAAAGAAATATTTGAAATAAGATAATAATGAATGAAATAAAGCAAAGAATAATTCAGTGAGGATTTGTAAATAATTTGCATTGGAATATCAATAAAATCTTTTATCTGCTTTACATTTGATCTGATTTCAATATTTACAATGACTGCCAGGCTTGTAATGCTAATGTCCTGTAAACTCATAGGGAAACCCGATAAAAATAATCAAATGGGAAATTTCCAGAGATTCCTATTAAGCGAGAGCTTATCACATATATTTCACCAATCAGATTATGGAACCGATTTATTCCATTGATCAATTGCATTGCCCGGTACGCCGGCTGCATTTAGTCAACCAATGGCAATTCCACGGTCATATGAAACGGTGAGACAGGAAGAGAAATATTGATTCCAAGGAATTATAATCGCCTTTCGGTTCATTCAACTGTCCCATTCTGATTATTGATTAGTGAAATTGTTTTATCGATTGGCAGAAATTATCAATTTGATGCAATGAATTGTTGAAATGGAAATATTTTATTTTTTATTTGCAATCGATCTAGCATTTATTCCGCATTAATAATTGAATGATTTCTGCATGACCATTCCTGCTTGCATGATGAATTGGTCTCATTGGCTGTAAATTAATCAATTAATCAATTAATCAATTCCAGAACTAATTAGCAATTCATATCAAATAAATACAATTAGAAAATAACTGTAAATATCAAACGGAATCAATGAATGTTTTGTTTACATTAACTCTAAGGAAAATGAATTAAAACAAAAAAGTAATTACATATTAGAACAAAAAATTAGAAACTTCAAATCAAAAAATAGTAAATACAAATATTTTAATATAAAATATATTTTAAACGATTTTAATCAAAAAAAAACTTTATATTTTGTAATAAAATTAAGATTCAGTGTCAGAAATTATTTTTTTTCATTTGCTAATTATTTTATATTTAATTGGTTCTACTACCAGGAAAAAATCTTTATATTATTATTATTATTATTATTATTATTATTATTATTATTATTATTATTATTATTATTATTAATATTATTAATATTATTATTATTATTATTATTATTATTATTATTATTATTATTATTATTATTATTATTATTATTATTATTATTATTATTATTATTATTATTATTATTATTATTATTATTAATATTATTATTATTTATTATTATTATAATTATTATAATTATTATTATTATTATTATTATTATTATTATTATTATTATTATTATTATTATTATTATTATTATTATTATTGTTATTATTATTATTGTTATTATTATTATTATTATTATTATTATTATTATTATTATTATTATTATTATTTAATTATTATAATAATTATTACTTAATTATAGTTTAAGCTGGAATTTACATTGAATGAACTAAAAAAATTAATAACAATTTGTCCAACATTTTAATTACTAAATTTGTGCTCAAAATCCATTTCGGTGCTATCTTGACAGAATATCGATTATTATCAAATAGCACATGCAAACAAACAAACAAACATTAATTGAGAAATAATTTATACTTTATATAATCCGAAATGTCGGAGAGACGGATTCAGTGCGGCTCATTTGTAAAGCCGAAAATATATTTTCTGAACCAAACTAAATGACAGTCAAATATTATCAAGATGTTTTAACGGCAGGACCGATTGGGTTTTTGAAGTTGATAATCAGGCAAGATTTTGTGGGATTTTGTTGGCAAAAGTTATAGATTGGATTTTAGATGGAAAGGGAGCATTTTCAAGTTGATATATTCTGACTTTTTGTTGTTTGCCGTTTTCTACATGGCTATTAGTATTGTGCATCGGTTTATGTTGTTAGAGGAGAGCAAAAGGTAAGTCTTACTCCACGCCTCCCCATGTTTCACAAAACCAATTTCAATTCAGACAATTTGAAACGGTTATCAATTACGTAGCGAAGTCCCAAGCATTAATTCCGGTCGCCTTTATAGTTGGGTTTTATGTCAATCTCATATTCAGTCGGTTTTGGCAACATTTCAACACCATTCCATGGATATCGAAAACAGCTTTATTAGTATCGACGTTCTATCAAGATCCTGAATTCAGTTCCGAAATGAGTGAGGAAGAAATCAGAAAGGAAAAAGAAAAGACCAGATTGCAAAAACGAACAATCATTCGATATTTGGTGTCAAGCCTGATGATAACATTATCAAGAGTCAGCATACCAGTGAAAAGACGTTTCAAAACCATTAATGAGCTGTCAAATAAAGGAATTCTTTTGGAACACGAATCGGATTTGATAGAAAAATCTGAGCCGTATATAATGCAACCATTTCTACCAGTTATGTGGGCAACGTCTATAATAATAAAAGCAAGCGATAAAAAAAGAATTCCCAACGAATCTCTTTTAATTGGAATTATAGAAGAAATAAACAAATTTCGACAACTACTTCAAGAGTTATTCCTTCTTGATCAAATCTGTGTCCCATTAGTTTACACTCAAGTAGTAACCCTAGCCATTTATTCTTACTTCCTCAGCTGTCTGGTAGGGAGGCAGTTTATCACTGACTCTGATTATTTGAAAAGAAAAAACGATTTCGTAATTCCGATTTTTACTATTCTACAATTTATTGTTTATATCGGCTGGATTAAGGTAGGAAATTTGACAAAATGGCCCCCATTCATCTGATTTAGCTAGCCTTGAGTCTCGTCAATCCGATGGGTGAAGATGATGAAGATTTCGACTTGAACACTCTCATTGATTATAACTTTCAGGCAATTTTAAACTATATAAATTAAATTCATAAAAAGTAAATAATAGTGTGACCAAATCTCTATCTAATTATAATTTACTTTTATTTTTTAATTATTATGATGTGTTCAAGCTTCCAAGATTCATATGAAAGTAAGCATAATAGACATTGTAATAAAATTAAGCAACAATAAGTTAAAAATCTATTATTGAAAACCAGATAATATACACCGTTTGCAATGAATAAAAATTTCTATAATCTAAAAAAAGTCAATAAAGTTATATTATTGAAACACACAAACTTGCCTGTGTGTAATTTTTTTTTGTTTTGATAAATATAAATTTTTAAATAAAGTGAGAAAGTGGAAGAAAAATTAATTTAACACACAAACACAACACACATAGTAAAAACTACATGAAAATTTTTGATATGTTGATAGATTTCAACTGTTAATATATTATTATTTACAAATTATCAAAATAAATGGTGAAAAAATTATTTTTTCAAGAAAATTCCTTGAACTCTACTTTGAGTTGTCGAGAAAATGAAGAAATATTTTCCTAAGATTTATAATTATAATTTAAAATTAATCTAACTTATATTAAATCGAAATAATTTTATTGATTTATTGTTTAATATATAATTTCCTGAATCAGCTGAAAATTAATTAAAAATAAATTATAATATAAATGTTGAATAAAAGTAATATGTAAGAATTTAAATAATCATCTCATATCCTTATAAAATCATAATTCAAGTTTTAAAATTTACTTAAAATGTAAAATCTTACTTGAGAGCCATTCCTAAAATCATAGAATTTTTTGTTCACTGCATACTGAAGTATAATCTGGGGATTCAGGCAATCAAGACTAATCAATGAAACATGCAAGCAGACATTCATATATATATATATATATATATATATATATATATATATATATATATATATATATATATATATATATATATATATATATATATATATATATATATATATATATATATATATATATATATATATATATATATATATATATATATATATATATATATATATATATATATATATATATATATATATATATATATATATATATATATATATATATATGGTCTAAAAAATATTTAAGTTTGAACACTCTTTGAAGGTTATTGACCCATCATAAACTTTCGAGGGTATGACCATCATACTCGCCTATCAAATACCTTTCGAATGATATATATATTTACATATATTATAAGGTTTGAAGAAATTTGAGGGTTTTTGACCCTTTGAAGGTTTTACACCTTAGAACTTCGAGGGTATGACTATTAAATAGAGCTTTTCAAGACCTTTCGAATGATACCCTTGGTTGAAGGTCTGACCTTATTTGACCTTTGGAAATTCAAAATATGATGATTCATATGTCGTTTCATAAATGTCTTTGTTCCGTAAAATGATGAGTCATATGTCTTTGTTCCGTAAATGTCATTGTTTAAAATGATGAGTCATATTTCTTTGTTCTGTTAAATGATGAATCAGTAACAAAATTTGACCTTATATTGACCTTACAGTGATCTTGAAATGTTCTATGCCCTTAAGTTGACCTTATCAAAAAAATTTTAAACAAAAAATAAAAAAATAAAAAAATACCCCCTTCCTCCAGGGTGGGGGTATGACGTCATATGTCTTTGTTCCCGGCTCCTCAGCCTACCCTACTGTTCCTAATTGATATGTCAACTTCTCTTAATCCTACCCTCAAGTTTTTCGTTCCTACCGAGGTAAAATTGGAAAGAAAAACTGAGGGATGCAGTAGAAAACTGTAACCACATAATTCACTAACCAACCAAATAAATTGAATGAAGAATTTAGTTTTAAGTGATAGACAATGGAAAGAGATTTTCTGCACTTTATTCTTATTACATTCATTTATTGTTTTCTTTTAATATTTTATTCGGAAATCACAAAAGTATGTCCAGCTATCAGTAAAAATTTAACGGCCCCATTTATAACCGTTATATTGATTTCAGTTGACAATAAAATTATTTTCACTTTATTTCTGACAAAACCTTTCTCTGTTTTACATCGAAACTTGCCAAAGTGGCCTCTGAAGGTTACAGTTTGTGAACGTTCTCCAGAATTTTCGGAGTCCATTGTGAGACCTCTCAAGATATTAGTTACATTGGACTATGTAAATTTTTAGCGAAATGTGATATTGGCCTCCAACATATATTTATATATTATTTTCATTTGCATATACACATAATATCGGTCACTCATTTTGCAAAATATTCATTCATTACAGACAGTTGGATTTCATTAATTTTTTCATTAATTATTTAAAAAGTATAATGACAATTTAAAAGTTGTATATATGTATATATATCAAGAATAAGAAAATTGGTGTTGATACCATAATTAATCCAAGATAGTAGCTAGATAGTGGACTGTGCAACGAGGAGATGTTTCGAATATTGTAATATTGGGTTTTCGAAATTACGTATCTTCGGAGGACCCTGACTATCGTCAAATTGAGAAAATTCCATGGTTTTATATATACTTTGAAATCAAAGGTGGCGATGTTCGAAAGAAGAATAAATATCTTAACAACGTGATTTAATTTGCATAATTTATTCATAATTTAATTCATAGTATTCATAATTTAATTATTTTTTTTAAAATGTAGGAAATATATTTTTGTTAGAAATTAATTAAAAATTTTTTTTCACTTTTTACGATTTAAAAAGAAATTTAATTATTTTCTAAATAAATTTCAGCTTTATTTTTGAAATTATAAATTTGTTTAGTTGATTATTAAATTATTTATAAAATATATAAATAATAATAAATACAATTTTCACTAATTAATAGTTAATTAATTCAAAATTATATTTTTTATATATTTTACCAATACACCATACATTATATTGTATTTATTAACCACTTAATGCACACATTAATTTCAAATTTTCTGTCAAAATATGATCAGTTTTTTCCACTAATCTAGTACCCATATACAATTAAAAAAAAATAAAAGTATTTTCAGTGGCGTAGCAAGGATATTTTTACCAGAAGGAAGAAAATTAAGAAAATGGTATTTTTTGAAAATAATATATATATTTTATAATTACAAACATTTAGTTTTGATAAAAGAAAATATTTTATTATAAAATTAATTTTTTATAAATTTTTTTATACAATAAAAAATTAATTGTAAGACAAAACGTTTTTCAAATTCTATTTTTACCACATTTTAATAATATTCAAACAACATTAATTGTGTAATATTACATTATTCCTACATCGCCACCAGATTCATCTGAATCTTTAACAACTCTTTTTCTAATATCGCCCACGTGTCGCGGCATATCGTATCCACTAAATCTGACTAAAAATTTTGTATTTGATAATTGTTTAATGATATGTCCATCTTTCCATCTTTTGTGCATTTTTGATTCAAATTCGGTTTTATCCATACCAGCAGAATATTTTGCTTCGATTATTATCTCTTTTTTATTGTAGCTTGGCAGATTCAGCTTTGGATTATATCTAAATATGGATGGACAAATATTATTGTTGTTTGGCGTATTGTTGAACCAGTACACTGCTTCTGCGGATTTTCCTGAGGACCTAGCTGCTAGCGATTTGATTGTCCGATGGCTGCGTTCAATGATCCCGTTTCCTCCTGGACGGTGACTGTTCTAAATACCAACTCGACATTCCATTTATCTGCTAATTCTTGAAATTTTCTAGATCTAAAAGATAAGTAATTATCTAATAATATTTCACTTGGAGCTCCTGTTATATATAGCACTTCATTTAAAGCATTACATATCTCTTCTACATTTTCATTCTTAATTTTCTTCCAGATTGTATATCTCGATGGTCCACAATAAATAATTGTCAAATATTTATCTTTAGCAAATTTAGCTACATCAATTGCTAAACGGCACCAATTTTCATCACAGCTTAGTTCACCTTTTTCCCACGTTACTGGCGTTGGGTCAATTGATTGGCATTGATTACAACTTGCAATTATTTTTGAGATCTCATTATCCACATTTAGTAGCCCCGCTTCCGATGCTAAGAATCGGATAAGATTTTTCCCTACATGGCAGTTCTTGTAAATCTCTAATAACACATCTTTCGAGCTTTTTGATTGCCTAGAGCTGCGACTTCTTTTTTAATAATAATCCAGTTGACTGGTACTCTCGTTAATACATCAGCCTTGTTATTTTTTGTAGATACAAACTCAATGTCCATTTTAAGTTCATACTCAATCGCTAGATTTTTTAAAAGTTCCAGCCTTCGTCGTATTAACAACTCTGAATTTGCTTTTGTATGTATTTTTCTGTCGCTTGATAATATGCTGTTAACCCAACACACAACTGATTTACTATCGGATTTAATTTTGATGTACTTTAGATTCCATTTAATACATAAATTAATACCCTTCACAATCGCTTCTAATTCCACCACATTAATGTGTCTTGAATCATCAGGTTTTCGCAACCAACACGCATCTTCAACCACTGAACCTTCCATTTCTAATACAATTCAAATGGCGATCGAACTTGCATCGCACCAAATTATGCCTGTCTGATTGCTGGGAACACTCTTTTCATTTTTTTCATCTCTTTCATTTACTTTTTCTAATAACCATTTTATTTTGTCAACGATATTATTTTCTATTGAATCATCCCAATTTCTACTGGATAGCCTCTTGATATATGAGCAAGCTGGCCGCAACCACCCAGACACAGGATAAATTCCAGCTAACTGGCCACATAACGAATACAGCTCTCTTCTTGAAAGCCCTTCATTAAATTCATTTATCCGAATATCGTTCAATCTTTTCCAATGTAGTTCATTATTCTTTCGAAATACATCAATACCTAATACTCTTAAACTGAGAGTATCCTTGACCTTTTCTTCTTCTTTACATATCAAACCAAATTTAGGCATTTCTGCACTTACTTTACTTGATTTAACTTTAGATTCATCTACGAATATATCATCTATGTATGAACTTGTGCTATTCTTGATTGATTCATTTTTGTTCAATACTTTATTCACAATCTCTGTCATTATCGATGGCGCGATATTCAATCCAAATCCCATTCTCGTAAGCGCATATCTCTTCCCATTAACCATACAAGATTGATATCGCCACATGCTTTTATCCACGTGTATTTGCATATATGCATCAGATGCATTATAATATTTATAATTTATTTCTGCAACTCAATAATACTACCTACATATATTATTCAATAGATAAACAAATCTTGAAACGCATCCGTGTCGGACACGATCATATAAATTTTCTTTACAACGTAATATGGTTGGACGTGTGACACCCTGGTATATTCAAAATTTACCAGAAAGGAATGGACGTGTCAGACACGGGTTAGTGCATTAAGTAGTTAAAAAATTGACTATGAATCAGTAAAGATATCGATGTTCTTCTGATTCAGTCAATTTTTTAATAAATACAATCTCAATTGAAATGAAGTGAGAGGTGAAAATTGAAAGAAGTTCTTATAATCATATATTATAAATTAAAAATATTTATTTACTCATTATGCGATTTATTATTTTTCATTTGGTAAGTAAAATCGATTAAAATTGTTTAAAAATTAAAATTGTTAAAATTAAAATTAAAATTGTCCCCAATAAAATTATAAATAAATATTTATAGACCGGAATATCTTCAGTGGAAAGCCTCAAATCCAGTCAACCACTATTTGAAAAAGATTTTTTCTTCAATTCCAAAATATATAAGTTACCATTAAATGAAAAATCAAAGTTCAATAAAACAAGACCATTTAGGGGATCCTTCTGTGAAATGAGGTTAGTGAATGAATATGAATACGTTTTAAATTGTTTACAAATTCCACAAACTTACTTAGAATTCACTTTTTTATGTTTTAATCAAAAAATGACGCTCCATTCGTAAACATTTTATTTTATCCTTGGGTGATTCTCCTTTGAGATCAACCTGCCATCTGATATTGATTAGTGGTTTATATTAATTTATCTACTAAATACGCGCTTTACTCTTTTGATCTTCACTTATCTTTCCTATTTATATAAACTATTTACCCTTAATCATTGTTCCTATCGAACTTATCAAGTCCACTTATCGATACAAACAAGTGATTGTTGGAGCTCTTAGTTTTAAAATGATTTAGATAACCAATCAATTTGTCAACTCCAAGACTTTTCCAATGATCTATGGATTTTCTTTGAATTATAAATGAAATAATTTATAAATTAATGTTTTTCGTTCCAGTTTCTTCTAGGGACCTTTTATCATTTCAAAATTATTTTAGAAATCTTCAACTTTTAGTTTGCGCCGGTTACCACTTCCCCCCCCCCGAAAAATATTAATTTTAACTTTTTTGAATACCTAATTATCCAATTTCTAACGAATTTCATTTTCCATTTACTTTATACAATAATTTGTGTAACCCCCAAAAATATGATTGAACTATTAACGTAACATGAGATTAGTTAAAAAAAATAGTTGTTTTGGTTGCATTAGAAACAAAACACAGGAAAACATGAAATATACAAAAATAATTTACTTTTAATTTCGAAAAATAAAGTAACAATAAAAATGAAAGTTGCAAAAATTACCTCAGAAATAAAAAAATTTACAAAAAAAATAATAAAATAACAAAATAATTATCAAAATTAGTTTCGTTGTTTAAATTAACCAGTAAATATATGTTATTTTAAACAAAAAACTGAAACGTTATTAAAATGTTAAATGATCGAAAGCTTCATGCCGTAAAGCTAATTATATACCTTTCTTGTTCCAACATGTCCTATTGCTATAGTAAGGGTCTGCTTTTCAATTTATTTTTGTTTTTATCTTTATGTTTTATGCTTTATCATCTATCTTATAACTCCCAATATTTTTATAAACGAAAGTTTGTGTGTAAATAAGTGATTGATATTTCTTGCTAGAGTATCGAAAGGGGTTTCACATAACGTTTTGTTTAATATTGTAATATAAATACACATCCAGCTCTTCTAGGCAAATGCAAAAACCTGTTTTTTACATCAGCTGATATTTTATTTTTAAAAATTATATGTCACAGGATTGATAATGAAAACTGGATAGCCTCTATCAAATCCCTTCTCATTGATAGAGAAACTCCCGATGACGGTAAATATGATTTTAGTTAATAATCACATGATAGTATTTACTCTTTGAAAAGGTTTGTTAAAAAGTCTCAGCAACCTTTCTAAACAACCTTCTCCAAGAATTAGGAGACAAACACCTATGTTTTCTCCAATTAATTACGTAACTAATTTGATATCGTCCGTCAAAGATGAAAGTCAGTCAGAAATCACAAATACAGAGATTGTCACTGAACCAAGGAAGAGATCTTCGGGTGAAAATTCAAGATATTATTATGGAATTTATGAAACTTTTATGTTTATAGAAAAGCATTCTCTTTTGGCAATTGTGGAAGAAGATTCTGCTTCTTCGCACGAAATAAAGATAAACGTAACCAATCATTGAGATGTTGAAGGATTTTAGTATTAATTATGAAAACTTTTCAGTTTTTCTGTAATGGAAAATAAATTTATCATTCATTATCATTTTTACAATGCCATTTCTGAGTTCTATAATTATGTTGGGGCAAAGAATATTGCTGTTAAAATTATTTTCATTTGTTTAAATGTTGTAAAAATGTATTGATAACCTTGAAGAAAGTCAAAATTTAAATCAGAAATTTCTAAATGTAATTTAATGAAAAGCTTGATTTTTATTGATTATTTCCTGCAGCAAATTCTTTATCTAAAAAATAGCAATTTAACTGAGAATCGAAAAACCAAATTCACAAAAATTGATTGTAAAAAAATTTAGAAAGTGAAATTGGAGAAACAATTTGGGAAAAATTATAACCTGAAACTTATTCAGTGAAATTATTTAAAGTTAAGACAAAGAAAGCAATTAGATAAATTGAACATTTTTTGCACTTAAAAATCAATAAATGCGAAATAACCGTGCAGAAACACATTTCATGAGATCGAAACACTGGTACTAGTGGGTATTTGCGCAATAACTGATAGTGACCATGACGCTCACATCTACATATGAGTGGTTTGGTGATTGTGAATTCTAAATTTTTATTGAAAACGTGCTATTCCTCACCTAGTGTTGCAATAAGCACACAATGAAGATTGTGAAATTACACCTAATTCCGAAATTTAATAACTTCTATAATCTAAAAAAAATCAATAAATTTATAATATAGGAACACACAAACTTACATGTGTGTAGAAATTTATTGTTCCGAAATTTAATAACCTTATTCTAGGATTTGTGAAGGTGAGAGAAAAATAATTGAACACACCAACACAAAACACATAATGAAAAATGCATGCAAATTTCTTATATAGGTTTTTGTTCCGAAATAAATAACCGTTAACATATTGTTAACATATTGTTAAAATATAATTATTTTTAAATTATTAAAAAATGCAAGAAAATACTTTTAATTGTGGGAAGGCAGCATTTCAAATATTGAAGAAGGTCCTTCGAGATCTTTTGATTTACAGAAAGAAATTCACAAATCGTAAATTTAAATAAATTATTTTAATATTTTCATAGATATACAGAAAATGTCAAAATTCGGCTTATTAATGCCTTTGAGAATGGGGACAATTACCAAGAATTTGGAAGATTACTAGGAATGACCAAATCTTTAATTAAAGCAATCATTTATAAATATAAAAAATATGCATTAAAATTACATTAAAAAATAAATGTCTTCGGTGATTAGTTTATTTATTTAGTTAAAAATATATCTAACTTACATTTTAACGAAATAATTCCAGATAAATGCATAAAATATCATAAAATTCCTAAAAAACACCTGAAATTTAATTATCAATGTTATATTATAAATACTGACTAACAGTAATATTTAAGAACTTGAATAATGATCTCATAATTATATAAAATCAAAATTCAAGTCTTAAAAGTTACTTGAAATTAAAAAAATTACCTGAAAACTATTTTTAATAAATCGAATAAATGAAATTGAATAACTTCATTTTCACGTAAATGGTGACTCAGCTCAACTGGTGTGCACACCAACGTGAATTATAGAGGTTACTAAATTTCGGAAACGGGTGTATTTAATAATTATATCTACTTGTCATTAGTAAAGTGAACATTATATTGTAACTGTGCTCATCAAAAACATATTTACGGTTTGGAATTCATTATTGTTATTAACCCTTTAATGCATATGGACTTAAATAAAAGTCCATGAAGAAATGACTCGTAAAACATATCCATGATGATGTGACAAAGCAGAAAATGTGTTGTATATTAAGTATGGGAATAATACAACATGAAGTAACGATATGTAGGACAGATAATCATTTTTTATATAATATTTTATGATTAACATTTGTTTAAATAATGTAAAATTTTGGAAAATTTTAAAACGCTGTTTACGTGGATTTGTATAGGTAAGAATGATTTATTGTCATGTTATTATGAATTCTAAAGCTGCTGTAAGACAAAATAAAGTAATTCCAAAAAAATTAAATGGCGCATTTGTTGGAATGCAATGTTTTACTGATGGACTTTAATATAAGTCAGCATGCATTAAGGGGTAATTAAAAACCAGTAATTCATACTTTCTTTATCTTTTACATAAACTCATACATTAGGGGGTGGGTGGTAGGGAGTCCCCAAACCCAACCCTAAAAATAATTTCGGACCATTCATATTTTATTGTTTACATACTATTTGCATATTTCAAATTAAATTTTACGAATTACTTTTACTTATTGCAGGCAAATGAAACCTCCACAACGTAAAGCTAAAAGTATAGCTCAAATGCGATTCGAAAAGAAGAAACGAGTTGCTGATACGCATTTGGTATTACCAACAGCTGAAATAAGTGATATTAGTGGCGATGAAGAGGAGGAAGAGCTGATAGATATTGAGGCACAACACCTTGCTGAGTACGAGTTGGTAGATATAGATGAAGATGAAAATGAAGAGGCGCCTGAAGAAGATCTATATGAAACACTGCGTGAGGAATATAGATGGAGGAAGCATGCTCCAGCTGAGCAGAATACGATGTTTGAGGACATGCAGAATGATGATCATGAAGAAGATAATGACATGTACTCTCCTTACGACTTTGCCAAAAAATTTTTTACCAACGAGCTTATCAGTTTGATTGTGGCACAATCAAACATGTACTCTGTTCAGCAGACTGGCAAATCTGCGTATATTACCAATGATGAAGTGGAAAGATTTATAGGTAAGCGGACTGCAGATTGTTTATATTCATTGACTCGTGCAATGTATTTCTTATCGCATTTCAGGGATACTTCTGCTGATGGGGGTATTCAGACTGCCTCAAAACCGTATGTATTGGAGTCCGAGTACATTCGTTCCCCGAATTGCCAATTCAATGACTAATAACCGCTTTGACGAAATCAAACGATTTTTGCATTTCAACGACAACGCCCTGTTACCTAACCGTGAAAGCCCACATTATGATAAACTGTATAAAGCACGACCCCTCCTTGATTACATTCGTAAAGTATGCCTCAGTTTGCGAAACACGGAGCATCAGGCTATTGACGAGCAGATGATACCAACAAAGTCACGTAATCCGGTGAGGCAATACCTTCCTAATAAGCCTTCCAAGTGGGGAATTAAGGTTTGGGCTCGCTGTGGTGTAAACGGATTGTTATTCGATTTTGAAATTTACACAGGGAAGGCAAATGCCCACCACAGCGCTTTTGGGATTGGTGGAGATGTTGTGTTAAAACTTTGTAACACCCTTCCAACAAGCGCGACAAATTACAAGTTATACTTTGATAATTACTTCAGCAGTATACCTCTTCTAATACAACTGCGTCAATTGAACCTATGGACGGTGTGCACTATTCGAAAGAACCGCACAAAAGGTTGTGACAAGTTTTTGGAGAAAGAGACTGCTCTTAAAAAACGTGGAAGAGGGAGTATTGATTGGCGAGTAGAAGAAAATTGCAACGTTCTGGTATTGCGGTGGATGGATTCTGGTGTCGTTCAGCTGGCCAGCAATTACCTGAATGCGGATTTGGGAGAACAATGTGACCGATACAACGCAGAAAAGAAAGAGCGTGTGAAAGTCAACTGCCCCAAAATTGTACAAGTGTACAACAAACACATGGGTGGAGTGGATTTGCATGATATGTTGGTATCGTTGTATCGGGTGACTTTAAAAACTCGCAAGTGGTATCTTCATCTCTTTTTTTACACATTAAATGTGATGGTAGTAAACGCTTGGATTCTTCACCGAGATCAAGAAAAGCGATTGAAAACATCCAAGAAGAAGCGATACACTGTGTTGAAATTCGTAACAGAGGTTGCCGATTGCTTCCTCTCTGTGGGTAAAACTGTGAAAACTGTGTCTCAAAATAAGAGAAAAAGATCCTTCACGCCAGTTGAAGACATCAGACACGATGGAATTGGACATTGGCCAATTTATCTTTCTAACCAGCAAAAGTGTCGACTATGTATGGATCTCAGGAAAGAAAAAGTTGGACGCACTATGGTGAAATGCTCGAAATGCGACGTTAACCTCTGCTTGACTCATGATCGCAACTGCTTTTATGACTATCACATTAATTGACTGTTGTTTATGTTCTACTACACTCACAGACTTTTCTGGATGCATTGTTAAGTGTTTCCCTTTACTTGTTGTTATTGCTACCCTTAATGCATGCTGACTTACATTAAAGTCCAACGAATAAGTGTACTCAAATGCGTTCTATTTACTCATCGAGGCACAATTGTCCATGAGGATACTCTGAGAAATAAGATTTAAGTCAAAAAACTTGAAAAAACCTCAACATACAATTCCATGCATTAAAGGGTTAATCAAAACACCCTTTGGAGTCCGATTAACAGTTGTTAATTTAATTTTCACAGACAAACCACAATTTTAAATAATAAAATTGACAATTTTTATTTTCCAGATATTATCTTATTACAAAATATGGAAATTTCAAGGCACCCTTGAAATCAAAAAAAGTTCTATTTATTAGAATTTAAATAAAATAATTATTTATGTAATCTTAGAGAAATGTATTTAATTAAGCTTGAAACAGTCTAGGCAAGCTCGACAAAATTACTTTGTTAATAAATGCAATCTAAAATCAACCGGAAATTATTTGTATTTATTCTTCAAAACTTAGGAAAGAAAACGCTGCTTTCACAACCAAATTTTCCCCATTAATTGAAAGCCGGTGAAATAGGATAAGATATAGCAGACAGTTTGTTTCTCCTTATCATAGTAGTCACTCCGCTTTTCAGACTCCTACGTTCAATCCGACATTATTACTCTCGGTATGTAGTATTGTGCAATTAAACATAACTGGAAACATTGAACATTCTGTGTTCCGAGCCTAGTTTAAAACCGGCACCCTTTACACTAGGAGATGGGAATCCTAAAGACTCTCTACAATTACTCCTTGAAAAACTAGGACATTATTACCATACCTTACTTTTGTTATTATGTAGAATATCGTTGTTTCGGTTTTATTTGGTTTCACTCTTTATGAACAGCTTTGATTATTTCAAGATAATATTTTATTATTTACATATTAAATACAATTTCATTTCAATAGTAAAAGGTTTTACTTTTGATTTTCAATGAGTTTTGAGCACTAGGTGTTTTGAAAGAATATATGAGAGGTATATGTGTAACAATTAATGGTTTGGTGGATTAATTTTACTTTACATGAAAAAATTAATTTCGCTCAAAATTTAGAGTGATAAATAACAGAAATTAATTGTAAGAAATAAAAATTTAATTAAAATTCTTATATTATTATTATTATTATTATTATTATTATTATTATTATTATTATTATTATTATTATTATTATTATTATTATTATTATTATTATTATTATTATTATTATTATTATTATTATTATTATTATTACTATTATTATTATTATTACTATTATTATTATTATTATTATTATTATTATTATTATTATTATTATTATTATTATTATTATTATTATTATTATTATTATTATTATTATTATTATTATTATTATTATTATTATTATTATTATTATTATTATTATTATTATTAGTATAAAATGATGATTGCTTGGTAGCAGCATTTATTATTTAAAACAATAAAATGATAATTTAAGCCTTTTGCTGCAAATAATGTATTTAATGAAAGAATTTTCGACTATACGATAGTCCTTGTCAATCTCCTGGAATTTAGCAATGTTCTTCTTCAAAATACCCTTCAATCTTTCTTTTATTTCCTTTCTCTTAATTCTCATTGGTTGTAAATATAATGAATTGTTTTACTAAAAACTTTTAAAAATTTTTTTTTTATAATTTTTACATTTAAAATTTTTAAAATGACACAAACTAAAATTTTTAAATTTTTTACAGCTTCTATAATTAGCTTCTAGAAGCCTAATAAAATATTTGAAAATATTTTAAATAAAGCCTCCAATAACTACTTATATATGCTATTTAAATATTTCAATAAATGTGTCAATTTTGATTTTCAAACCCTATTTTTTAAAATTTTTTTTCTATATTATTCTAATTATTACTTTTTAATTTATTCTTATTTTTTTAATTTCTTTGTATATTGTCAGTTATTCTCAAAGTCAATGACAACAGATCAAATTCATGATTTCATTGATTTCTTCTTTAGTGTTGATCTTTGGCTGTCTGTTTATTATGAGAATTGCTTCTTTGATTCTGACATTTTTCTTTTGGATGTTTCCATTAGCTATGATTTCTATTGAAATATTTTTTCTTTCCTCTGTTGGCTGACACTGCCGGAGATGTCTGCCCAACGAGGATGTTCCACCAGGATCTAGATGTTCTTTAACTCTTTGGTGCAATGTCCTGAGGGTACTTCCAATGTAGATTTCATTGCATACATTGCACGTGATGCAATAGACGATGTTTTTTCTAAAGCACATATCTTTCGGTGTCTGGCAGTTTTTCATTGTGCAATTGTTTTCTCTATTTATGTTGCCTGCCAGAGCCCTTCTCAATGTCCAAGATTTATGTGCTATCCGAATTGGAAGACCGGTACGTTTAAGTTCTTTCAGGATCTTGAAGTCGAGTATGTCACTGATGAATGGGATATTCAGATAGAAATATTTCTGATTCTTTTGTGTTAATTCCCTAGATCTTCTTGGGGTAGAATTCATTTTTTCAATGTCCTCACCTTGGTATCCGTTTCGGTGTAGGATTTTATTGAAATTTGATTGCTCTTTAAAGTTTTCGTTTTTCTCCGTGCATCGATTGGCTATTCTTCGTTTCTCGTTTCTTATGACATGTACTTTCTGTAAGTATGGAAGCGCTGATCTTTGGTGTATAAATATTTCTTTGCGAGCTGGTTTTCTGTAGAACCCGTATGTTGGAGTATTTTCTTCTATTTTGATTCTCAAATCCAATAAATTGAGGGATCCATCTTCTTCCGGATATTCGATTTCGAACTTAATATCTTGATGAGCCGCATTGAATGAATGAAATATTTCCTCCGCTTCTTTTCTGTTTTTGGTCAAGATGAAGATATCATCTACATATCTTGCATAGAAACCGATGGGTTGTATGGTCCTCAGTGTCTGTCGTTCGAGGTTATCCATAAAGATGATTGCTAGCAGTCCTGATATGCTAGAACCCATAGGCAGACCTTTAACTTGTTTATAGATATTTTGTTCAAAGGTAAAATAGGTGTTCTCGAGGATAACAGTAAGTAGTTTGGTGATATTCTCGATATTCATTTCCTTTATTAACAAGTTGCTTTCTCTTAATTTCTTTTCTAAACATTGAATAGCCTCTGTTGGTTCGATAGATGTGTATAGTGATACGACATCAAGACTAAATGGGTATTGGAATTCTCTATGACAAGTCATGTTATTATTTAGTCTTGTCATGAGGCAGTCGCTGCTTTGAAGATGGTGTAGGTATCGTGTCCAATAAAGGTTTCAAGATCTTTGCAAGGAGCCAACTTGTTTTAGTTGTTGGTCCATTTTTGTTGGACACTATAGGTCTAATTTTGATACCAGGACCCTCTTTGTGAGTTTTAATTAGGTGGTAGAAGTTAGGAAGATCAGAATTTTTTGTGACGAAGCTGTTGGTTATTCTGTTGTTGAGCCTCATTTCCAAAGCTATGGCTTTCCATACTTTGTTGATCTTCATTTCGATGGTGTTTGGTGACATGCGGCTGACTTTCTTGTATGTGTTGGGCTGAGTCGAAAGCATAATCGTCAAAATCTAGGACAGATAAGACGCAAACAAACAAAATAAGACCACAAATTGCTAAAAATAAATAAATTAAGAGACAAAAGAAACAATAACGTAAAATATTAAGATTAAAACAAAAATAAAAAATGAGAAAAGTAAAAATAAGGTAATAAGATAGGGAATAAAATGACGAAAAATGCAACGAATAATGAGAAATTTAAGAAACAAATAAAAAAATATATAAAAATAAAGATAAATAAAGAAAAACAACCAAAGACATAAGAAAAACAAATTAATTTAATAATTAAAGCGGTACTCAATTTTGATTGGTCCGCATAAACAAAAAATTCCTATATAAGCAAGTACTAAATTCAATATAGTTAATGTTTAACAAACACCATTACAGGTAAGATCACAATTTAAAACCGATAATGTTTAACAAACACCATTACAGGTCAATCAACACTCCACCATTTCAGACGATTACCGACGTACATCAGGAACAATTTGATTTTCAATACGATTATAGAACTTAGCTTTCGACTTAGCCTTTCGAGAATCCCAGATCGATACAGAATAAAGTAAGGAGGTATAATTTTTTTTTATTATGAATTTGAATAAATGGTTTCTATGGACGTTAATAAATCATAATGTTTACTATCATAACTTTAATAAATTGTAAATGTTTTCTCCATTTGATCTCATATTCTAATAACGAAATATTTAAAGTAATGAAATTTAAAACAACTAACTATGCATAATGTATTCGATCTTTTATGAAAGTAATATGCAAATTATGATTGAGTAACGTGGAGTTGAGGAGGCCTGTACCATGGTGTGAGGAGCCTTCGGGAGCTCAGCCGGTGGGTGCAGATCTCTTCAATCACGCAGCTGACGTGGGCCGGAAAGTGGGGGCTTCCTCACGGGTCCGTCGCTGAGGGAACTAAAATGTTGCAAGAATTAGCTGGCAATAACACAGAGCACCATTCGGGATGAAAAAGGAGAAAATTCTTAAAAATAATGACTGAGGTGGCTATAAATGTTTATTTCGCAAAACTCATCATTCTTAGCAACTACATCGTAAAATCTTTACCTAACATCCGTAATTCGTCTGCATTGTCTATGTGTATCAATCGACATTCCATTTTCGGAGTACCAAACCATTTTCTGTCAAAAGGCACGTCAACTTCCGTCGGGTTTGTAGAAACCGAGTACTAACACATTCGGTAACGCTATGCAAGGAATTGGAGTATAGATGAAATTTAGGGAATACCATTTTGAATAAGAAAACGTTCTCGAAAATAATCTATTTTTCACCAAATTACTTCGAATTGTCCTGAAAAATTGTAGTCATAGTAGCTTGAGTTCCATTCAGGAAAAGGCACCTCCGTCTGATATTGTTCTATTAAAGATTCTTCGAATAAGTTGACGGAAATATCCACGAAATCAGGTTATCCAAGTAGAAAACTCCATTAACTGCACATCGCGGGAATAATATCCAACATTAGCGTATGATGAGAAAGCAACATAGATGACATATTGATTTAACGAAGTGATTCCCCCCAGCGGTGTATTGTGATCATCTGCGAAATGATAAATTCCGAAAATGCAAATCCACGAGATAAATCACACGCACTAATACACTAGTTCTTACTCACCCATGCGACATGCAGATAGTTTCCCAGTCAGCTACCAGCGTTGAGAACAGAGATTGAGACACGCACATGCAACCAGGTTGGTGCAGACAGATAATAGACTACCCATCTCATACTTCCATGGTCTAATGTAATCACTATTTTTCAGCAGATTAATCTGATCGCAGGTGTTTTCCCCGACATCTAACTAACCATATTGCAGATAACAATTTTGACTGGCAGAATAATAATTTCAAACATTTGAGTAATAATAGATAAAGGTGAAGCGATTAATGTATGTTTCAAATAATGTGGCATTAAACAAGAACCCCACAGCGATTAAAGGGAATGATTTTGCATGCGTAAATGCACGTCGGGGTGGGGATTTTTGAATTTTATTTTTGTCTGCCGAAAAAGAAAAACCATACTTTAGTTAGTTGGGGAAGCATAATGCATCAATAACAAACTTCTATTTTCAGCGCTGTGTCTCTTTTAAAAGATATTATGTGAAGGAATTGTTGGTCATCAGCTCAGTTGCGTCGTTTATTTCTGTGCAAGGAGGGTGAACCTTCCTCCGGCTAAGGTATTGTGAATAATTTCTTTACGACTAGTTACTCCACTGCACAAAAGGGAGAAAAGGGGGCGCGATTTATAAATCCACCGGTAGATGATATTCGAGTTTGTTAATAATAAATCAGAACCTTTCTTCACCCATTAGTATGATTTCATTTCTATTAATATATTAGGACCACATTAAAATTAATGTATAACGTGCAGGAAAATTTACCAATGGTTAGACATGAGGCTGATTAAATAGATATAGCTAATTTAATGTTTATCTTTATTGTTTCCTTCGTTATAGCCGTCGAGAATGTTACCAAGCTCAAAACCGTCTCTGAAACCCTGCTTCTCCTGCTCTGATAAGAATTCTATAATCAGGGATTTACAAGCCCAGATCGGTCGATACAAGAAGGCGATCGACCATCTGGAAGGTACATGGTTCAGCCCAGTACAAATGAAGGAGGTACAAAAGAAATTGTACCGGAGCGAGCACTGCCGCGACGCCTTAATAAGCGAGAGTAGGGCTCAGCGCAGTCTTATCAAGGAGCAGTCTGAGGCTCTGCACAAAGTCTACGTACAGGCAGCGACAACTCCACAGATCGTTAGGATACCCATCAATGAAGCGGACAACGTTTTTCCCGACCATCATGAACTTTCTTTCAATGCGTCAGCTGCAGCTAAAAAGTCCTGTCGGGAGTGCGTGGAAGCCGATCTTTCTCCCAGGCCAACGGTAGTGTCTCCCATTGGAGCCCAGAGAGGGGTATCATCGACCGTGTCTTCCTCTGTCGTACTATCTAATACACCGATTGCTCCAAAGCCCAAGCGTCGACAGTTGTCCAGAGCTGAGCGAAAAAAACGTCAGCGCGAACGAGCGATCGCCAAACCAAATGGACCATCTACCGAACTTCCAAGTACCTCGAACGATCCCCCTGTAACGGTCGATTTAACCGTAGGGATCCCCGGCCGCATCATCTCCGCCGCGGGCATAACTTGGGAGGAGAATGCCTCCGAATTTTTCGATCTGGAGAAGTTGTTAGCCGACGTAGAATGGGAGACGTAAAGATCGCAATCCGATGTAACCATCTCGAGGATATATAGTATATGGAACGATTCCGACTTATCTGTGTTCTTAAACCGCTTTCCCTTGATTTATATTAGTCCTGTAGTTTAACTGTATCGAGTATTATAATAGTTGAATAAAACAATTTTGTCATTTCTTATTGCTGTTTTGTTTAATTAGCCATTATAAAGGTCCAGAGTAGTTTTACAACCCGAGCGTAAATTTTGTTCGAGAAGCATTAGGCGATTTGTATATAATTCGGTGTCAGGGTAAAGAAAGAAACGGTGAGACGATTAGACGTAAGTCCTCCCATCGGCAGTCAGAAGGGGAAGTCGAGGCCTCAGCAAGGAGTAGTCCTAAGGCAGGGGCTCACCTGCTTGCTGGAGTCTCGCCGGCATAGCACATTTCCAACGTGAAGCAATTCGCGGGTGCTATGTTGGAGGATAAGTTGTGCAGGGTCCTGCTTCGGATTGACATGAGTATGCGGAAGGTAAGCGTATGGACATTCATCCCCTGGTCAAGTGCGTGAGTTAGGTAGGGTCAATTCGAGCACCTCCCCCAGCATAATTTTTGGGGGCTCAGCCGGGATCTAGATTGAAATTTCCATGAACTAGTGAGAAATCCCCCGGGATAAATTTTTGGCGAATAGTGCGAACCCACCGGGATTTATGGATTTCAATTGATTGGCGGGTACAAATTGACTAATGCTTATCGAATCTTATTATAAAACCACGATTAGGAAATAATAAAATTAAAGATACAAATAAAATAAATTTAATAGTGAGGAAATGAGATAAGGTAAAATAAGTTATAACGATTTTAAAATAGAAAGGTGTGATGAAACAAGCATTAAGTAACTGTAAAGTATTAAAATATTTTCTTTTCCCAATAGATATGACGGAATTCGCGGAACAGATGCAACAACTAATCAATTTCATTAATATAGAAAACGACCATGTTAAAACACTTATACAAAAAAGAGAACGAATCAATAGCATTCTACTCCAAGCAATCGGACACACACCAGTCGTACCTAACCACGTGTTAATGGCCGCAGGTTTAAGCCGCCCAGAGGGGAAAATAAATCACGAAACGGTATACCAATGGTATGAAGAAAGGCTAAACAACCCGGCCCTGAACCTAGAATACGAGCGAATAAAAGATCGATTACATACAATATCAGAGGTAATTGAACAAAGGATCCAAGAGAAACTCGCTCAGTTACGATTCTGTCAGTCCTGCCACCTTCGCCCTATACGCGTACTGTTCTTGCCTTGTGGACACCTCAATTTATTGGATTTGAGAATCAAAATAGAAGAAAATACTCCAACATACGGGTTCTACAGAAAACCAGCTCGCAAAGAAATATTTATGCACCAAAGATCAGCGCTTCCATACTTACAGAAAGTACATGTCATAAGAAACGAGAAACGAAGAATAGCCAATCGATGCACGGAGAAAAACGAAAACTTTAAAGAGCAATCAAATTTCAATAAAATCCTACACCGAAACGGATACCAAGGTGAGGACATTGAAAAAATGAATTCTACTCCAAGAAGATCTAGGGAATTAACACAAAAGAATCAGAAATATTTCTATCTGAATATCCCATTCATCAGTGACATACTCGACTTCAAGATCCTGAAAGAACTTAAACGTACCGGTCTTCCAATTCGGATAGCACATAAATCTTGGACATTGAGAAGGGCTCTGGCAGGCAACATAAATAGAGAAAACAATTGCACAATGAAAAACTGCCAGACACCGAAAGATATGTGCTTTAGAAAAAACATCGTCTATTGCATCACGTGCAATGTATGCAATGAAATCTACATTGGAAGTACCCTCAGGACATTGCACCAAAGAGTTAAAGAACATCTAGATCCTGGTGGAACATCCTCGTTGGGCAGACATCTCCGGCAGTGTCAGCCAACAGAGGAAAGAAAAAATATTTCAATAGAAATCATAGCTAATGGAAACATCCAAAAGAAAAATGTCAGAATCAAAGAAGCAATTCTCATAATAAACAGACAGCCAAAGATCAACACTAAAGAAGAAATCAATGAAATCATGAATTTGATCTGTTGTCATTGACTTTGAGAATAACTGACAATATACAAAGAAATTAAAAAAAATAAGAATAAATTAAAAAGTAATAATTAGAATAATATAGAAAAAAAATTTTAAAAAATAGGGTTTGAAAATCAAAATTGACACATTTATTGAAATATTTAAATAGCATATATAAGTAGTTATTGGAGGCTTTATTTAAAATATTTTCAAATATTTTATTAGGCTTCTAGAAGCTAATTATAGAAGCTGTAAAAAATTTAAAAATTTTAGTTTGTGTCATTTTAAAAATTTTAAATGTAAAAATTATAAAAAAAAAATTTTTAAAAGTTTTTAGTAAAACAATTCATTATATTTACAACCAATGAGAATTAAGAGAAAGGAAATAAAAGAAAGATTGAAGGGTATTTTGAAGAAGAACATTGCTAAATTCCAGGAGATTGACAAGGACTATCGTATAGTCGAAAATTCTTTCATTAAATACATTATTTGCAGCAAAAGGCTTAAATTATCATTTTATTATTATTATTATTATTATTATTATTATTATTATTATTATTATTATTATTATTATTATTATTATTATTATTATTATTATTGTTGTATTTATTAAAAAAACTTGACTATGAATCAGTAAAAATGTCCATGTTTTTTTTTATATTCACGAATTTTCGGCAATGCCTTCTTCAAGTGATTTTGATCTTTCATATCGATATCTTTACTGATTCATATTCAAGTTTTTTAATAAATACATTATCAATTGAAAAGAAATCAGTGGTGAAAATTGAAAAAAAGTTCTTATAATTATATTTATTATTATTATTGTTATAATAATAATAATAATAATAATAATAATAATAATAATAATAATAATAATTATTATTATTATTATTATTATTATTATTATTATTATTAGTAGGTAGAAAGTAGCTTACTGCAACAATTACCCCCCCCCCCGGGGGGGGGGGGTGTTGCAACTTTTTTTTTGTTGCAACTTTTTTTTTGTTGCAACTTTTTATTACGCAATTGTTGCAACTCACATTTTTTGCTTTCAGGGATTTTTGGTCCAAATTTTTTTTTATCAGACTATAGTGAGGGGGTCTCGATGGTCCTGGGATTTTCAATACAAAAAAAAATTTTTCAATACAAAAACGATGGTCCTGGGATTTTCTATACAAAAAATTTTTTTCAATACAAAAATCCGACTACCACTAAAAAAGCATGGAATTTTCACACTATAGTGAGGGGGTCTCGATGGTCCTGGGATTTTCAATACAAAAAATTTTTTCTATACAAAAATCCGACTATCAATAAAAAAGCCAAGGATTTATCACACTATAGTGAGGGGGTCTCGATGGTCCTGGGATTTTCAATACAAAAAATTTTTTTCTATACAAAAATCCGACTATCAATAAAAAAGCCAAGGATTTATCACACTATAGTGAGGGGGTCTCGATGGTCCTGGGATTTTCAATACAAAAAAAAATTTTTCAATACAAAAACGATGGTCCTGGGATTTTCAATACAAAAAATTTTTTTCTATACAAAAATCCGACTACCACTAAAAAAGCATGGAATTTTCAGACTATAGTGAGGGGGTCTCGATGGTCCTGGGATTTTCAATACAAAAAATTTTTTTCTATACAAAAATCCGACTACCACTAAAAAAGCATGGAATTTTCAGACTATAGTGAGAGGGTCTCGATGGTCCTGGGATTTTCAATACAAATAAAATTTTTTCAATACAAAAATCCGACTACCACTAAAAAAGCATGGATTTATCACACTATAGTGAGGGGGTCTCGATGATCCTGAGATTTTCAATACAAAAAAAAATTTTTCAATACAAAAACGATGGTCCTGGGATTTTCAATACAAAAAATTTTTTTCTATACAAAAATCCGACTACCACTAAAAAAGCATGGAATTTTCAGACTATAGTGAGGGGGTCTCGATGGTCCTGGGATTTTCAATACAAATAAAATTTTTTCTATACAAAAATCCGACTATCAATAAAAAAGCCAAGGATTTATCACACTATAGTGAGGGGGTTTCGATGGTCCTGGGATTTTCAATACAAAAAAAATTTTTCAATACAAAAACGATGGTCCTGGGATTTTCAATACAAAAAATTTTTTTCTATACAAAAATCCGACTATCAATAAAAAAGCCAAGGATTTATCACACTATAGTGAGGTGGGTCTCGAGGGTCCTGGGATTTTCTATACAAAAAGGCGGTCTCAATAAAAAAAGAGTGGCAATTTAAGGTCTCAGGATATTTTCAATAGAAAAAGGCGGTCTTCAATAAAAAAGCATGGTAATTTAAGGTCTCAGGATATTTTCAATAGAAAAAGGTGGTCTACACTAAAAAAAGAGTGGCAATTTAAGGTCTCAGGATATTTTCAATACAAAAATCCGATTATCAATAAAAAAGCATGGATTTTTCTAGTTCAATTAAGGTGGGTCTCGATGGTCCTGAGAAAAAGGTGGTCTACACTAAAAAAACGTGGTAAATTTTTTCAATTAAAGTAAATAATGGTCCTAAAAAATTAAATTACAGTAAATAATGGTCCAAATTTTTAAATTACAGTAAATTATGGGTCTAAAAATTAAATTAAAGTAAATAATGGTCCAAATTTTTGAATTACAGTAAATAATGGTTCTAAAAATTGAATTACAGTAAATTATGGTTCTAAAAAATTAAATTACAGTAAATTATGGTTCTTAAAAATTAAATTACAGTAAATAATGGTTCAAATTTTTAAAATAAAGTAAATAATGGTCCAAATTTTTGAATTAAAGTAAATTATGGTTCAAATTTTTAAATTAAAGTAATGAATGGGCTCAAATAACTAAATTAAGGTTCTAAAAAATTAAATTAAAGTTAATTAAGGTCCAAATTTTAAAATTAAGTAATCAATGGTCAAAAATTTTAAATTAAAGTTAAATAAGTAAATTAAAGTAATAATTTTTAAATAAGTAATGTAATAAGTAAATTAAAGTAAGATTTTAAAATTTATTAACAAAAAGTTGAAATAATAGAAGGTGTTTGAGAATTGAAATTTTTTAATGAAAATTTTTATGAAATAATTTTTTAAGTAATTTTTAATAGAAATTTTTATGGAATAATTTTTTAAGTTAATTTTTAATGGAAATTTTTATGAAATATTTTTCAATGATAATTTTAGATGGAAATTTTTAAGATAATTTTTAATGAAAATTTCTATGAAATATTTTTCAAAGACAAATTTTAATAATAATTCAACAACAAACCAACAACTTAGTACCAACAACCAGTAACTTATGAACATGTATTAACAATCAGATACCTACAACTAGTTACTAACAACCTGCTACCAAGTACTTACAATCAGTTACCTGCTACCAAATACTTTCAACATGATACCACGTACTAAATAACCCTCAAACAACCAGATACTTACAACCAATTACCAGATACCAAGTACCTACAACTAGTTACTAACAACTAGTTACCTGATACTAAGTACCTACAACCATCTAACAAGTACTAACAACCAAAAACAAGCAACCAACTAGGTACCAAGTACATTCAACCAACAACAACTAACTACCACCTACCAAGTACCTACAACCACATACCAACAACTAGTTACCAGATACCAACTACTCACAGACGTCAACAACCAGGTACTAAGCATTATTAACCAACTACTAAGTACCAACAACAACTAACTACCAACTACTAAGTACCTACAACCACCTACCTATTAACTAGCTACAACCACCTACCAACTAGCTACCACCTACCCATTAACTAGTTACAACCAGCTAACTAGGTACTAGATACCAAGTACTAACAACCAGTTACCTGCTACTAAGTACCAACAACCACCTACCAAGTACATACAACCAACATCAACCAGGTACTAAGCATTAATTACCAACTACTAAGTACATACAATCACCTACCCATTAACTAGTTACTAAGTACTATCAACCAACTAGGTACTAGATACCAAGTACTAACAACCAACAACAACCAGGTACTAATCATTAATTACCAATTACTAAGTACCTACAACCACCTACCAAGTACATTCAACCAAGTACTAAGCATTATTAACCAACTACTAAGTACCTACAACCGACTAGCTACCACCTACCAAGTACCACCAACAACGAGATACCTACAACTAGATACTAACAACTAGTTACCAGATACCTACTACTCACAGCCGTCAACAACCAGGTACTAAGCATCATCAACCAAGTAATAACAACTAGATACCTAGTACTTACAACCAGATGACCACATGAAATTATTGGTTAAATAAGTAAATTAATGTCTAATTTTTAAATTAAGTAATCAATGGTCTAAAATATTAAAGTTAAAGTTAATTTAAGATGAAGATTTTCTGGGATTTCCAATGTTAATTTTAGATGCAAATCTTCGTCAATTAATCAATGACCACATGAAATTATTAGTTAAATATGAAAATAAGGGTTATAATTAGTTGTTTAGTAAATTATGGTGTACAATTAAGAAATAAAGAATAATTAGGTAAATTAAGGATAAATTAAGGAAAATTAAGGTTCAAAATTTAAAATTAAGTAACCAATGGTTCAAATTTTAAATTAAAGCTAAATAAGTAAATTAAAGTAAGATTTTTAAATTTATTATCAAAAGATTGAATAACCACCAACTTTTTTGAGAAATGTAATTTTTAATGAAAATTTAAATGGAAATTTTTTTTTAAGTTAATTTTAAATGTAAAATTTTTTAAGTTAATTTTAATGAAATAATTTTTTAAGTTAATTTTTAATGGAAATTTTAATGGAATAATAATAATAATAATAATAATAATAATAATAATAATTCAACAGTTCCCAACAATCGGTTACTAAATATTTTTAACTAGATGCTAACAAATACTTTCAACATGATACCACGTACTAACTAACTCTCAAACAACCAGATACCTACAACTAGTTACTAACAACCAACTAAGTATTCTTTATTGTATTTTATGAAATGCTTTTAAATTAATTTTTATCTGTCTTTAAAAATATGTTTAATTACAATCAATAGAAAACCTTTTCAAAATGTCTAAATTTAACAAACATGTTGACTTTCATCAAAAAACCACAACTCAATCACTTTAAAACACCACGTGAAATTCAAAATAATTTAAATTACAATGAAATACTAATGAATTCTAATTTACAAAAACATCTTCTTTTAAATGATAACTACTGACTTATTATTGCAAAGTAAAAATCACATTCAATAAATACTTATTGTTGATCAGTTTTATTATATATACTCTGAGTTTATCCGACAGGATGTTTTGACCCCCTAAGGGTACTGGTCGTAAGGGTACTGGTCGTAAGGGTATTAGTCGTAAAGGTACTAGTCGTAAGGGTATTGGTAACACTCAACCACCACCTACTCATTAATTAACTACCATGTACTAACAACCAGGTCTCAAACAACTAAATAGTAAACACTTACAACCCACAACAACCAGCTACTAAGCATTATCAACCTACAACTATATAACAACACTGTACCAGCTACCAAATACAAGATACCAAGTACCAACAATCAACTAACCACACATAAAAATAATAGCAATTAAATACAAAATATTCTTCATCACATACACTATCTTCTTATCAAAATCTAAAAAGTCAATCAGATACCAACTACCAACTACCAAGTACTAACAACCAACTACCTACAACCAACAACTATGTACTAACAAATTGATCTTTAAAAGAAAAATACTCATCACTTGAAAAATTAGATGGAAAATTAATTGAACTCAAGACATCAATAACTTGGTAAAAATTGATTAAATAATTGCAAAAATTTAAATTTACTCAAAATAAATATCATAAAAATTTAATTAATAGACAAGAAAGAATTCTATTCATTAATCATCCAGTAAATAAAAAAATACTGATCATTCAAGTTGAATCAACTAAGATAATAAATTAATAATATAAGATTTAGTAGATAATTGATTTAGATTGAATAAATTAATTGAAATAAAATTAATTTTAATTATTTTTTTAAAAATAATACATGTACTCAAATTGATTGACTGAATGCTCAAAATATTCAAAAATCAGTATAAATTCATTAAAATTATCAATGTCATCAATCTACAATAAAAATAATTATCATTAAATTCCAAAAGAGACTAGAAAACTAACAAACCAGAAAATTCATTCAAATGACAATAATTGGTATATTCAAGCGAATTCTCTAATAAAATCATCTAAAAAGAATCATTTCGCCTGAAATATCTCTATTTTTAAAGATTAGTATCTTATCGATAAGTACTTGTTAAATATCATATATTCACCTCAAACTAACAAGATTCCTTAAAATCCCTTAAATGACTATATTTCTACCCTTAATCAATATTATTACAAATAATTCAATAAAATCATCTAAAAAGCATCAAATTTCCCAAAAATAACTCTATCTTTAAAGATTAGTATTTTATCGATAAATATCCTTAAAAGGTTATATATTTACCTCAGACTAATAAGATTCCTTAAAATCCCCTTTAAATGACTATAATTCTAACTTTAATTCGTATTATCACAAATATTTCCCTATAAAACAGGTAAAATCATTAACTCTAAATAATTTATAAAATCTAATGATAAAACCGGTTATAATTAAATTTTTGTTAATCACTGTACTCGAAATTTAAAATAAATATTGCTTGAAATTTGACTGTACAATATAACTGAGTAGTTGCATAGAAAGATTAAATTTATCCATATTTCTTCAAATGATCATTTTTACCGATATCCAACCGATTTAATTACTAATTAAAATCACCCGATAGATTTCTCCCAATAAAGATCAATTTTCTTTAGTCGACGTTTTAAATCAATATTTCCAACTTTTGTCGTTGTCCGTCTAAATAAAGATAAAAAATAATTTAAAGTTGATATCAATCCCAATTATCTGTAAAGTTTTCATTGTCAAAACCAAGTAAATAGATTATCCCTACTTAATAAAACATTGTTCTAAAACATAAATCTAAATTAATTTACTGTGCATTAATCACAACCTAATAAAACAATATAATTATTATTGATTCATAACTAATGTATTGCAATTTCCCTTAAAACATTGATATTTTACCAACATCATCCTTAAAAGATCATATATTCCCATCTTAACCCATCCTTCATTAAATTCAATCGAATATATCTCCCTTACAATGATATATTCCTACCTTATCCGATCTCTCATTAAATCTAACCAACTATATCTCCCTTAAAAGATCATATTTTCCCATCTTAACCGATCTCTCATTAAAGTCAATCGACTATATCTCCCTTACAATGATATATTCCCATCTTAACCCATCCCTCATTAAATTTAACCGACTATATCCCCTCAAAAGATCATATTTTCCCACCTTATCCGATCTCTCACCAAATATTTCTACCCTTTTAAACATCTAACCGAATATATCCTTCAATTCTATCCACTTGAATCCTCCTTTAATTCACTCAATCCTCTTAAAATCCTTAGAGAATTTCAAAAATATGACTTAATTGTTACAGACACCAAATATTCTTCCATTGAAATAATTTAGTAGCTATGTAGTAAGAGTTCACTAAAAGATCAAAAATCAATATTTTCTACAAATATTTACCATCAAATACTGGAGATGAAATATATTGTTTGATTATAATTCTTCATCGATTCAACCAATCATTTTCAAGCAATAACAGCAAACTAAATTTCTGTATATCCTACAATAATTATCAAGTAAATTTTAAGTTATTGATAAAGTTAACTGGTTTCTTAGCTTATGTTTTTTAAAGTGCATCAATGTGTAAATATTCTTAGAAAATTATTGAAAAATTATTTATTCAAATGCATTACAAAGTCATCAAAAATCACTTAATTATTAACCTTATTTTCAATGAAATTAATTTTTATTTAAAAACTATTCAATAAAATACAACTAATTATCAAGAAATTAATTAAATTTATCAATTAAATTTATCAGTCAACATGAAATTCTTAGAAAATTATTCAATATCCTCATAAAAATTTATCCACTTGATTATTGTAAAAACTCTAATTATTAACATTGAAAATAAATTTTATTTAAAATTAAAAAACCAATCAATAAAAATACATTCAATTATCAAGAAATTAATTAAATTTACCTTAGAATTAGCATTAAATTACAGAAATTCACAAAAATAATGGAAATTCACAAAAATGATAAAAATTCACAAAAATAATAGAAATTCATGAAAATGATAGATATCCACGAAAAATTACGGAAATTCATGAAAATATTAGAAATTCACAAAAAATGATGGAAATTCATGAAAATGATAGAAATTTACTTGAATAAAACCATCAACTCTAAAAATTATCAATGCCTTAAACAACAAATTTGTCTAAATAATCATTCAAATAAAAGCATTAAATACCTTTACGACTAATACACTTACGACATGTTGAATGTGAGTAGTACCCTTGTGAGCAATACCCATAGGGGGACAGAATATTTTTTTCGGATAAACTCAGAGTATATATTAATTAACTCATTCAAATTTATCATTGAATCAGTAAAATTATCATAAATTTCGATAAAAATTCTAAAGTGGTAAGCAATGAAAAGAGAAATATTCTTTAAACTTAGATAAAACTAACAATGAAGGTGGTAAGAATCTTCATTAAAGTGAGGAAATTATTCATTACTCGATTCAAATGGGTGAAAATAATTGGTAGAATAATTCATTAATGGATCATTGAATGGGCATAGATAAGAAGAAGGTTGATAAAAATGGAAATATATTAATTGAATTTATTTAAAATTATTTCATAAAATTCATAAATTTAATAAAAAAAATCTTAAAAGAAATATTTGTGGGGAATAATTAATCAAAATCGATGTAATATTTACTAAATAAAGTAATGAAACTATGAACAAAAATTTTGAAATGAATGAAACTATGAACAAAAATTATGAAATGAATGAAACTATGAAGAAATGTAAGTATTTTTATCAATTTTTTATAATATTTTTAATGAAATAAGGGGAAATCCCTCGCAAAATTTTTTATAATGATATTTTTTATAATGAAATTTAAATTTTTATAATGATATTTTTTGTAATGAAATTTAAATTTTTATAATGATATTTTTTGTAATGAAATTTAAATTTTTTAAATGATATTAATGATATTTTTTTTATTAAGAGTAAAAATATTTTGAAATAGGCAAATCCCTCGCAAAATTTTTTATAATGATATTTTTATAATGAAATTTAAATTTTTTAAATGATATTAATGCTATTTTTTTTTTTTATTAAGAGTAAAAATATTTTGAAATAGGCAAATCCCTCGCAAAATTTTTTTTATAGTGATAAAACTCAATATAAATAATGTAGTCTACAGTGAGCACGTAGATACATAGTAGTCTGCAGTGAGCATGCAGTAGTCTTTAATATAAATAATGTAGTCTACAGTGAGCACGTAGCTACATAGTAGTCTGCAGTGAGCATGCAGTACTCTTTAATAATAATCTGACCCTTATTAAATAATTATTAACTTTAAAATTTTTCAATAACATTTAAAATAACACTTAAATATTTATTCAAAAACATTTGTAATTTTCCAAATTGGTTTAATTATAACTCCATTTATCTTGACTCCTTGAATAAGTATTCGCACTTTTGATTTTTTATCTTCGTCTAATTTACACCCTTTTTCACAATTGATAAATGTAAATTTTTCATTAAAAATCATTTCTTTATTAATTAATTTAAGAATTTCTCCAAGATTTTTTCTATCTTCTTCCCCAATATCTCCAATTTGAATATTGAATTGACATGTTTTTAAATTAACTGGTTCCTATAACAAATTAATATTAAATAAATAAAAAAAAAAATTACCTTGAACGAATAAGTAATAGGATATTTCAAATAGTACATATTATATTGAAGGAATTGAATAGGAGGTTTACATACCATACCTATAACTGATGTACTATTTTCTTCTAATAGGATACTATTTATAGTAGACATTTTTTGTTAAATTTATTTCATTAAATTATCATTTATAGCAAATAATTAATTTTGATTGGTTGCATACATGCAAAATTATAAGAAAATTTTAATATTTTTATCAAATGTTTTAGCCAAATTTTTAAATGTATATATTTTTAGGTATACTTTACCCAAATTATTGTTCGTCGAAAGAACATAATAATTGCCATTCTGTAATGGAGAATTATTATTCTAAAAAATACTATAATAAAACTTTTTTTATATGCCCCATATGTAAGATTAGCGAGCCCTTAACATATAGCGTTTTTTATAATAAGCATAAACAACATTTAGATAGGTTCAATTCTAAAAAAGATGTTATTTTTAAACGTCCTTCAACTATTGAAATAAATACTACTAATAAAAAAATTAAATTAAATACATTTGTTGAATCCCAGGTCGGATTAGTTGATGAATCCAATGATGGATTGTCTTTTGCTGAATCCAATGATGGATTGTCTTTTGCTGAATCCAATGATGGATTGTCTTTTGCTGAATCCAATGATGGATTGTCTTTTGCTGAATCCAATGATGGATTGCCTTTTGTTGAATCCCAGGTCGGATTAGTTGATGAATCCTATAATGAATTTGATAATCTTTCACTCGACTCTTGGGATGTAGATGAACCCAATAATGAATTTGATAATCTTTCACTCGACTCTTGGGATGTAGATGAACCCAATAATGAATTTGATAATCTTTCACTCGACTCTTGGGATGTAGATGAACCCAATAATGAATTTGATAATCTTTCACTCGACTCTTGGATGTAGATGAACCCAATAATGAATTTGATAATCTTTCACTCGACTCTTCGACTACTAATGTACAAATAGGAGGTAATGTACCCATAGTACAAAAAGATTTAAGGGGTACACATCAAATTTTAAGTCTAAATACAAGTAACTTGAATATAAAGGAAATAATATTTCCAGAACAATTAATTATAAAATTACGAGATATTATTAACGAATTAGGCTCCGTCAAAATTCAATTCGGAATAACAATCGAATTTGAAAAAGACGGGGAAATAAAGGTTAATAATATTTCGAATTACGCAAAACCTTTAACTGCATCATTTTTTGACGAAGGCATTAGGGAACTAAACGAGAAAATAAGTAATATCACAGAGTTAGGAAGTAGTTGGATTATAAAAAAAATAACAGAAATCCACTTCACTATAACGAAAATAAGTAGGTTAAGCAGATTAAGTGGTAGGAGTTTCATTGAACTACCTACTTGTCTAAAAAATAAAAAATGCTTAATTAATATCAAAAACACCGATGATTCGTGTTTTTTATATAGCATTTTAGCTATTTTAAAATATGATGAGGTTATTAGCCAATATAGAAATAGAACATCCAGTTATAATTTATCTGAGTTAATATATAATCCATTAGACTTACCAATGAAATTAAAAGATATTAGAAAATTCGAGGCCAAAAATCCTGGTTTAATAATTAACATTTTTTCTTATGACAATAACAAACAATTAATAGATAATTACGTTTTAAAACACCCCCATTTAGACATTATACATCGTTCCAAAGTTTTAAATGGAACAGTAATTAATTTACTTTTATTAAATAAAGGGAACAATTTTCATTACATTGCTATAAGCAATTTAAATAGGTTACTGAATTGCAACATAAACACTAGTTGTCCTACACGCATACAATCAATATGGTGTCATCGTTGTTTGAATGGTTTTAAAAATAGAAACGCACTAGAAAAACATGAAATATTATGCAAACGCAATCAATTAGGCACTACTCTTTATACTTTCCCTCAAAATAAATTCTTACAGTTTACTGACTGGTCGAAAACAGTAACTCCTCCTTTCGTAGTTTATGCCGATTTTGAGGCTATTTTACCTTGTGATAATGATCATTTTCAGCGACACATGCCAATATCTGCTGGTCTTTTACTAGTAAATAACTTTGACGGATCTAAATCTTATCAGCAGTTCATAGGTTTAGATTGCGTCGAGAGTTTTTTAAGTGCTATAGAGGATATAGCATTAAATAAGGTTCTTCCTTTTTATTATAAAATGGGTAGGAAACCAATGATTAAATTAACTAAAAATGAGCAACAACAATTCATTAATTCAACGGTTTGTTATCTTTGTTTGAAATCTATCGTGGATCCTGTTAGAGATCACGATCATTTTACGGGCAAATACTTGGGTGCAGCTTGTAGCACATGTAACGTAAATAGAAAAATAAATAAAATTTTGCCTATCGTATTTCACAACTTGAAGGGATACGATATGCATCATATACTTAAATATGGATTAAATAAATTTAAAAATTGGAATTTAGGGTGCTATCCCAATAACTACGGAAAAATTTATATCTTTGATTGCTCATTTAGGCAAAATTAGTCTAAGATTCATTGATTCATATCAATTTGTCAATGATTCTTTGGCTAAAGCAGTCAAAACTTTGAATTCTTTGCCTTTTACTAATTCTGCTTTTTCTGGCACCATAGTATGTGAAAAAGGAATCTTCCCTTATAATTTCGCCACTTCTTTAGATGTCCTACAAACTATGTATGAATTACCACCAATCTGGGAGGGTGTCACTGAGCTTGAGTATGAAAAAGCTCAGGAGATTTGGGTAGAATCTAATTGCAGAACTTTATTAGATTATATGATGATCTACCTAAAACTTGATTGTTTTCTTTTGGCTGATTTCTTTCATCAGTTTAGGTTGAAATCCATTGCTCACAATAGATTAGAGCCTTTGAATTATTTCGGAATTCCTGGCATGTCTTGGTCTTCTGCATTAATGTCTTTAAATGAACCAATTGAACTCATAACTGAAAACGAAATGTTTAGCTTTTATGAGGGTGGAATAAGAGGCGGTCTTACTTTTGTGAATAAGCATTACGTAAAAACCGACGAGAACACCGAGTTACTATATATAGATATTAATAATCTTTATGGGTGGGCTTTAAGTCAATCATTACCTTGTGGCGAATTTTGTTGGGTTCTTGATGGATTTGATAAAATAATGGATGAATGTAGGAATTTAAATCTTGAATCTTTGTCTTATGGATACACGCTTGAAGTTGATCTTGTAATTCCTTCTGAGCTTCATGATAAGTTGGATGATTTCCCTGTAGCTGCTGAAAAAATGAAACCTGCTGGGTCTAAGGTTGAAAAATTATTATTAACTCATCTTCCAAAATCTAATTATGTTATTCATTGGAGATTATTAAAATTATATTTAGAACTTGGTGTTAAAGTAACACATGTAAATAGAGGTGTAAGATTTAAGCAATCACCAATTTTTAAAAAATATATAGATACAAATACCGAATTAAGATCAAAAAGCATAAATAACTTAGATAAAAATTATTATAAATTACTAAATAACAGTTTATATGGCAAAACAGTTGAAAATTTAAAGAGAAGAATGAATCTTCGTCTTTGTACAACTGCCGGTAAACTTGTTAAATATTCTTCGAAGCCAACTTTTAAAAAATCTATTAAAATAGACGATAATTTAATCGCTGCATTATTGAATTCAGATTCTATATGTTTAGATAGACCAAGTTACATTGGTCAATCTGTACTTGATCTATCTAAACTTAGAATGTATGAATTACAATATAAGGATCTGGAATCATTTCGCAATGAGTTTAATTGTAAAATTAATATCGTTGCAGGTGATACAGATTCTTTTTTCCTTGAAGTCATTAACTGTAAACTTGAGGTTCTTTTACCTGCAATGATTCGAGATAATTTATTGGATACTTCCAATTACAATAGTTGTCATTCCTTATATAGTAAGAACCTTGATTCAGTCATTGGAAAGTTCAAAGACGAGAATAAAGGTCTTAAATATAAGGAGTGGGTTTTTCTTAGACCTAAATGTTATAGCTTGTTGGGTGATGATGAAACAAAAAAGGCTAAAGGTGTAACATTGAAAGGTAGTGACATAAAACATCAGTCATACCTGGATTGTTATAACACTAACCAGATTTTTTCGGTTCCTCAGACTAAAATAACAAGCAAAAATCATCAAATTTTTACAATTAAAAACACAAAAATAGCACTAACAAACAAAGATGACAAAAGGGTTTGGGTGGGGAAAAATACTAGTCTTGCATATGGGCATGTAAGATTAAGTGAATTAAATATTAGAGAAAATGTTGGAGAAATTGTTGCAGAAAATGTTTCAGAAAATGTTGGCAGAAAATGATTGCAGAAGATTGAGGCAGAAATGTTCAGAAATTGGAGAAATTATGGAGAAGATGAGGAAGAATTAAATGAAGATTTTGGAGAAGATGACATCGATATCGATGACGTTATTTTGTCCGATGAGGACTAATTTTATTGAATAAATTTTATATCTTTACATTTGTTATTTGTTTGTGTTTTATGTGTCTAGTTCATTTTTATGTATTTGGTTGATATATTATTACTATTTTTATTATTATTATTATTATTATTATTATTTCATTAAAAATTTCCATCTAAAGTTATCATTGAAAAATATTCCATAAAAATTTCCATTAAAAATTACTTAAAAAAATTATTCCATAAAAATTTTCATTAAAAATTAACTTAAAAAAATTATTCCATAAAAATTTTCATTAAAAAATTTCAATTCTCAAACACCTTCTATTATTTNACTCAGAGTAGGGGGGGGGGGGGGGGTAATTGTTGCAGTAAGCTACTTTAAAATCTAATTTAAAATATGTAAAGTCAGTAGTAATCAATTAAAAGAAAAATGTTTTGTAAATTAGAATTCATTAGTCCTTCATTGTAATTTAAATTATTTCGAATTTCACGTGGTGTTTTAAAGTGATTGAGTTGTGGTATACAATTCATAAAATACAATAAAGAATTTAATTTACTTTTTATCCATGCTTAATCCATTGGTTGATTGTAAGTAGTTAGTTGTAAGTATGTGGTTGTTTGAGAGTTAGTTAGTACTTGGGATCATGTTGAAAGTATTTATTTGTTAGCACCTAGTTAAAAATAATCAGTAACCACTTGATGGTAACTGTTGAATTATTATTATTATTTTTTAATATTATTATTATTTTTATTATTATTATTATTATTATTATTATTATTATTATTATTATTATTATTATTATTATTATTATTATTATTCCATTTAAATTTTCATTAAAAAATTCCAATTCTCAAACACCTTCTATTATTTTCTAATTAAATTTTAAAATCTTACTTTAATTTACTTTAATTTACTTATTTAAAATTTTTTACCATTGATTACTTAATTTAAAAATTATTACTTTAATTTACTTATTTAGCTTTAATTTAAAATTTTGAACCATTGTTTTCTTTAATTTAAAATTTTGAACCTTAATTTACTTATTTAAAATTTTTAACTTTAATTTACTTATCCTTAATTTACCTAATTATTCTTTATTTCTTAATTTTACACCATAATTTACTTAACAACTAAATATAATCCTTATTTTCATATTTAACCAATAATTTCATGTGGTCATTGATTAATTGACGAAGATTTGCATCTAAAATTAACATTGGAAATCCCAGAAAATCTTCATCTTAAATTAACTTTAACTTTAATATTTTAGACCATTGATTAGTTAATTTAAAAATTAAACATTATTTTACCTATTTAACTAATAATTTCACGTGGTCATCTGGTTGTAAGTACTAGGTATCTAGTTGTTATTACTTGGTTGATGATGCTTAGTACCTGGTTGTTGACGGCTGTGAGTAGTAGGTATCTGGTAACTAGTTGTTAGTATCTAGTTGTAGGTATCTCGTTGTTGGTGGTACTTGGTAGGTGGTAGCTAGTCGGTTGTAGGTACTTAGTAGTTGGTTAATAATGCTTAGTACTTGGTTGTATGTACTTGGTAGATGGTTGTAGGTACTTAGTAATTAGTAATTAATGATTAGTACCTGGTTGTTGTTGGTTGTTAGTACTTGGTATCTAGTACCTAGTTGGTTGATAGTACTTAGTAACTAGTTAATGGGTAGGTGATTGTAGGTACTTAGTAGTTGGTAATTAATGCTTAGTCCCTGATTGATGTTGGTTGTATGTACTTGGTAGGTGGTTGTTGGTACTTAGTAGCAGGTAACTGGTTGTTAGTACTTGGTATCTAGTACCTAGTTAGCTGGTTGTAACTAGTTAATAGGTAGGTGGTTGTAGGTACTTAGTAGTTGGTAGTTAGTTGTTGTTGGTACTTAGTAGTTGGTTAATAATGCTTAGTACCTGGTTGTTGACGTCTGTGAGTAGTTGGTATCTGGTAACTAGTTGTTAGTATGTGGTTGTAGGTACTTGGTAGGTTGTATTTAGTTGTTAGCTGGTTGTTGTCGGTTGTTAGTACTTGGTACCTAGTTGGTTGCTTGTTTTTGGTTGTTAGTACTTGTTAGATGGTTGTAGGTACTTAGTATCAGGTAACTAGTTGTTAGTAACTAGTTGTAGGTACTTGGTATCTGGTAATTGGTTGTAAGTATCTGATTGTTTGAGAGTTATTTAGTACGTGGTATCATGTTGTAAGTACTTGGTAGCAGGTAACTGATTGTAAGTACTTGGTAGCAGGTTGTTAGTAACTAGTTGTAGGTATCTGATTGTTAATACATGTTCATAAGTTACTGGTTGTTGGTACTAAGTTGTATGTTTGTTGTTGAATTATTATTAAAATTTGTCTTTGAAAAATATTTCATAGAAATTTTCATTAAAAATTATCTTAAAAATTTCCATCTAAAATTATCATTGAAAAATATTTCATAAAAATTTCCATTAAAAATTAACTTAAAAAATTATTCCATAAAAATTTCTATTAAAAATTACTTAAAAAATTATTTCATAAAAATTTTCATTAAAAAATTTCAATTCTCAAACACCTTCTATTATTTCAACTTTTTGTTAATAAATTTTAAAATCTTACTTTAATTTACTTATTACATTACTTATTTAAAAATTATTACTTTAATTTACTTATTTAACTTTAATTTAAAATTTTTGACCATTGATTACTTAATTTTAAAATTTGGACCTTAATTAACTTTAATTTAATTTTTTTAGAACCTTAATTTAGTTATTTGTGCCCATTCATTACTTTAATTTAAAAATTTGAACCATAATTAACTGTAATTGAAAAATTTGGACCATTATTTACTGTAATTTAATTTTTAAGAACCATAATTTACTGTAATTTAATTTTTTAGAACCATAATTTACTGTAATTTAATTTTTTAGAACCATAATTTAGTTATTTGAGCCCATTCATTACTTTAATTTAAAAATTTGAACCATAATTAACTGTAATTGAAAAATTTGGACCATTATTTACTGTAATTTAATTTTTAAGAACCATAATTTACTGTAATTTAATTTTTTAGAACCATTATTTACTGTAATTCAATTTTTAGAACCATTATTTACTGTAATTCAAAAATTTGGACCATTATTTACTGTAATTCAAAAATTTGAACCATAATTTACTGTAATTTAATTTTTAGACCCATTATTTACTTTATTTTAAAAATTTACCACGCTTTTTTAGTGTAGACCACCTTTTTCTATTGATATTCTCAGGACCAAGGAGACCCGCATTAATTTACTTTGAAAATTCCATGCTTTTTTTTAGTGATAATCAGATTTTTGTATTGAAAATATCCTGAGACCTTAAATTACCATGCTTTTTTATTGAAGACCAGCTTTTTGTATTGAAAATATCCTGAGACCTTAAATTACCACTCTTTTTTATTGAAGACCACCTTTTCTATTGAAATTCTCAGGACCAAGGAGACCCGCATTAATTTACTTTGAAAATTCCATGCTTTTTTTATTGATAATCAGATTTTTGTATTGAAAATATCCTGAGACCTTAAATTACCATGCTTTTTTATTGAAGACCAGCTTTTTGTATTGAAAATATCCTGAGACCTTAAATTACCACTCTTTTTTATTGAAGACCACCTTTTGCTATTGAAATTCTCAGGACCAAGGAGTCCCACCTGAATTGACCTAGAAAATTCCATGCTTTATAGTGGTAGTCGGATTTTTGTATTGAAAATATCCTGAGACCTTAAATTGCCACTCTTTTATTATTGAGACCGCCTTTTTGTATTGAAAATCCCAGGACCATCGAGACCCCCTCACTATAGTCTGAAAATTCCATGCTTTTTTAGTGGTAGTCGGATTTTTGTATTGAAAAAAATTTATTTGTATTGAAAATCCCAGGACCATCGAGACCCTCTCACTATAGTCTGAAAATTCCATGCTTTTTTAGTGGTAGTCGGATTTTTGTATAGAAAAAAATTTTTTGTATTGAAAATCCCAGGACCATCGAGACCCCCTCACTATAGTCTGAAAATTCCATGCTTTTTTAGTGGTAGTCGGATTTTTGTATAGAAAAAAATTTTTTGTATTGAAAATCCCAGGACCATCGTTTTTGTATTGAAAAATTTTTTTTTGTATTGAAAATCCCAGGACCATCGAGACCCCCTCACTATAGTGTGATAAATCCTTGGCTTTTTATTGATAGTCGGATTTTTGTATAGAAAAAAATTTTTTGTATTGAAAATCCCAGGACCATCGAGACCCCCTCACTATAGTGTGATAAATCCTTGGCTTTTTTATTGATAGTCGGATTTTTGTATAGAAAAAATTTTTTGTATTGAAAATCCCAGGACCATCGAGACCCCCTCACTATAGTGTGAAAATTCCATGCTTTTTTAGTGGTAGTCGGATTTTTGTATTGAAAAAAATTTTTTGTATAGAAAATCCCAGGACCATCGTTTTTGTATTGAAAAATTTTTTTTTGTATTGAAAATCCCAGGACCATCGAGACCCCCTCACTATAGTCTGATAAAAAAAAATTTGGACCAAAAATCCCTGAAAGCAAAAAATGTGAGTTGCAACAATTGCGTAATAAAAAGTTGCAACAAAAAAAAAGTTGCAACAAAAAAAAAAGTTGCAACACCCCCCCCCCGGGGGGGGGGGGGGGGGTAATTGTTGCAGTAAGCTACTTTCTACCTACTATTATTATTATATTTATTATTATTATTATTATTATTATTATTATTATTATTATTATTATTATTATTATTATTATTATTATTATTATTATTATTATTATTATTATTATATTTATTATTATTATTATTATTATTATTATTATTATTATTATTATTATTATTATTATTATTATTATCGCAATCTTTATAAAAAAAGATTCCACACTATATTTGATAATAAAATCCTCAGACATCTATTGGGTCATTTATACAATAATTAAGTGAATTGTGACCCCAAGGGAGCAAATGTCATCAGCAACAATTTGAACATTTGATATTCCATAAAGAGGCTGATGAACTAAAGCTGCCGAGGAATTGACATTTACTTTATAAGTTTTCAACAATCCACATCCGTGTTTCTGTTTCGTTCCAGTGACATTTGTCTTACAGATTTTCTCCATTTCCGTTTTCGGTAAAATCTGTTCCGCAATTTTTGCACTGATCGTTTCAACTTTAGACTTTTTACTTTTCCCATTGTAAAATTCAAAGTAATTCGTCAGATAGAATCTGTCTTTTTTGAAGTTCTTTTTGTCGTGGATTAAGGAATTCAGAAACGGGTGCTTTGAGGTGCAGGCAAAGAGAAACTCGCCGTATTTATTATCCCTATCGAATTCAATATTGTTTCTCAATCTGTTTCCTATATTGACAAAACAATCGCTGCTGTTCATTATTTGTTTCATCGGATTTCGACAAATCGTATCCAATGACAACACAACCCCGCCAAATACATAAAGAATCATGGATTTGATTATTATCAACCGAAATGGGTCGCTTAATTTTGATAGAAAGAATTTCCATTTACCAGTCAATTTCTCATTGAATTCTGTAATAAAAAGTCTATAAAAACTTGCATCCGTCCAAAGCATCGTTTTCAGATCGGAGTTGATTTTAATGCATTCCTTGTACAATTGTTTGTATTCTTTTGAGATGTCTTCCTCGTTGGAAATGAAATGAAGGATTTTCGGAATTCCATTGGGAAACTGATTGATGATGCTAAAATCCTTTAAAAAATCAGCAGTAGTGACCTTGCAATCTCCTCGGTATATTGTCGGCAGATTGATGCTGTGATTATTTTTCATTCGTTTAAACAATTCGATATTGGAAAAAATCGAGAATGAATTATTCAAGGCTGTTGGGAAATAATTTTTCAAACTCAACAAAACCAAACTCAACAAAACGATTCCAGATCCAATGTAAAATAGAACAATTTTCCTCATTGATGTCAACGAAAAAAACTTGGGAAATATGAATCAAAATTCAATAAAACTCTACGAAAAAGAAGGCATTTGATAATACATCCTTGTTGATAGGCAACGACGACAAAATTACTCTTTGATTGTATGCGCTCGATCCTATTGGCTGAAATTTTGGAACAATTGGACACACAGACATTCTATAATAATGAAATTACAATTCCTGAATTTATGCTTGTTTTCTTTTTTTCAATTTTCATAGCCTGGTATACTTTACCGTTTCACAGAATTTTGTACCATAATATTTATTTGCGTCCTAATGTTGTTCATCACAGTCTGATAAATAAACAAATTGTATCTAATATAAACAAAAGTAACAGTGGCATTAAAACGAATGTCAATAATATTAATATTTTATTTATTATTATTATAATAATTATCATCATTATTATTTTTTATATGTTTATTTATACTACCACCAGAGCCATAATGAGAAAAAAATTACATTTGGAGTAAAATTTGCATGGGCCAAAATTATTTACTTGGAAAAAAAATATTATTTTTAGGTATTCTTTGAAATTTTTATTTTTTAAATGGTTGCATAAAAAATTAACACAGTACACAAAATAACACAATTTTGATTTGACTTACATTGATCCAGCTTTGGCCTGTTTTTAAAGTCGATTTAATCAAACTATATAGTATGTATGTATAAAAACTCTGAAAATTTACGTGAAAAAAAAATGATGAAAAATCAACGACTTATATAAAAATACTAGGAATTTTATTGGGGATCATCGGTGGCCAATTCATTTACTGTTGGCCTAAATTTTATGAAAATGAGATAGATAAACATTTAAGAGTGCCTAAAAGCGTTGTCTAAAATGGTTGTTCAAAGTAATGTCGTGGTTACTTTGGTGCAGTATCTTCACTGGCAATTAAATAAATGGTATTTTTTATTTTCTGATAGATTGCATTTCTAAATAGATCTTCGTTGCTGTATATTTAATATAGTTTCTCTTAATAAATAACCATCACGAACCGCCCAAGTCAAGTAATCTGAGAACTAAAGTGGTAAGAGACAGTGTATAGTCCTTAAGGACTACTAATAAACTTTTTCAAAAGAAGGAATAAAACCATTTTGAATTAAAGCATCAAAGTCTTCTTTTGACGGTCAGGGGCCAGAGAGATCAGAAATTTAAAAAATCACACCAAAGCGTACAATACTAACACCAATTGCGATTCATGCCGTTTATTTAATTCTTTCAATGCCGTTCAGCTTATCGAGGAGATGAGTGAGGGAAACTAAGTACAAGACTATTGACTTGCAGTTGCCATTGAAATGAAAATAACAAAATATGATTCTTGCTTTTCTCACAATGCGACTTACAAATAACAGAAAAGATCAGGGCATCATTTGTCCAGGGCCCAGAAAAAACCTCTCAAAAAAATTTCATCTCATTTATTTTATTTACTTAATTTGTTATACAGAATGGATATAAAGGCGTCGAAAGGCAGTTTAAATTGAGAAATATGATAAGAAAAAGATGGTAAATTACACTAACATAAGTTAATAAAAATAAATTTAGTATTTGCTATATTTACATGGCCAATAGAATCTGAATTTTCAAACGACGAATTACGAGAGTTAAAGAAGAAAATAGTACAAATATAAGTTCAAAAGATTTTTTTGCAAATCAAATGTACAACGTTTTTAACGTTTTATTTGCTGAAACAGACTGGCGTTATAAACGAATGAAAATTATATTTGAAGATTTTTCTTTTCATTTTAGATCTTCCTTAGAATTAACGAGCGTTACTGAATTGCTAAAGACGGCAGGCGATTTGTCAAGCAAATATGATAAAGATTTGAATAGTTATGAATTTAGTTGTGAGATTGACATGCAACTTTCCTACATTTATTACCTATCATACACGATTTCGAATTATTCGAATCGTACCAGAACATCGTTTTTGCGTTAATAATATTTCTAACCCTTCCAAAGATCACCGCTTCTTATAAGAGGTGTTTATCTAATCTGTCAATTATATCTATTGAACATGATATAGTGTAACAAATAAATTTTAATAATTTAATTGTCGAGTTTGTGGCGGAAAAGCAAGAAAAATACAATTTAAATATATTGATGATGTTCTAATTTATTGTCTTTTTCATAAATCTAGAATGAAATTAAAATTACGAGCAGGAACAATTTAAAGAATCATTATTTTATGTTTATTTATTAAAAATGTTATCAAACTTTAAAAAATGAAAGAACAGGAGCTTCAGAATTATCGTATATGTATAGTTTGTTTATTTTATTAAAGAGGTACATTTTGAAAGTCCTGGCCAAGGCCCACAAATAGCTAGTTACGGCCCTGGAAACATTAGTAATTTTATATTGAGATATTAAGTATTTTTATTTATATTTATTATCAAAATTTAATTTGTGTAGTTTATATATTTATTCTTTTATTCATTTATTTTATTAACTTGAAAATTAAGTTTATTTATAAAATTAGAAAATGATAGAACTTCTTTGTGACAGTATTTATCAATTTTGAATCCATGAAAATCACTAACTCAAAATATTCACAACTAACTATTTAATAATCAAAATAACTTCGAAAATTTAATTAAAATCTATTTAGAAATTAATTTATTTAAATAAAATTCCAGAATTTCTTATTTAAAGAAATAATGAATTATTTTAATGAGCCGTTGTTAGTTGTAAATAAATGTGTAATATTTAAATTTTGACTTTCAAGTTTTCATTTTTTATTAATTCATTTAAGATTAAATTATTTTAATAATACTTTCAACAAGGAAAATCTATGACAGTTCAGTACTATCAAGAAGTACTCAGTGCAGGTCCTGTAGCATTTTTGAAATTACTTCGAAAGTAAATTTAATCGATTAATAGGTGACAGTGTTGATGAGTTTTATAGATGGAAAGGAGGAGTTTTTAAATTGATTTATATGGATTTTATAGTGTTTTCATCGTTGTACACCATGATCAGTTGTATATACCGGCTGATCTTGAGGGATGAGCATAAGAGGTGTGCAATGTATATCATAGGAATTTGAATTTGATAATCATTGTTTCAGGCAATTTGAGAAAGTTGTCTCGTATGTTTACCAATCTCAATCGTTGATTCCCGTTGCTTTCATTCTTGGATTTTATGTCAGTTTGGTTTTCAATCGATTCTGGAGGCATTTCAACACTGTGCCTTGGATAACAAAGATTGCAATAATGATAGCCAGTCATATGAATACAGTTTCACCAGCGAATGCCGGTGATGATGAGTCAATTCGAAAAGACAAAGAAGAAGCCAGATTGCAGCGAAGAAGCATAATACGATATTTGACAGCGAGTTTGATCATTACGCTGTCTCGTGTCAGTGTGCCAGTCAAGCGGAGATTCCCGGATATCGATGAGATATTCAACAAAGGCATTTTATTGGAGCATGAAGCGGAAATCATCAAGAATACCGAGCCATTCACAATGCAGCCATTCCTACCAATCACATGGAGTGCTACAATTGTCATGAAGGCAGGTACTCAAGGCAGAATCGCCAATGAAGCGGTTCTCATCAACACTGTCAAGGAGATTAATAAATTCCGTCAATCATTGCAGGAATTATTTCTCCTTGATCAAGTTTGCGTGCCTCTCGTCTATACTCAAGTCGTAACATTGGCGGTTTATTCGTACTTTCTCAGCTGTCTCATTGGTCGGCAATTTATCATGGATTCTGTCATTGGCGAGACGACTCAAGACTTTGTCGTTCCGATCTTTACGATTCTACAGTTCATTGTTTATATGGGCTGGCTTAAGGTTACATTTTGAATTAATTCATTTTAAATATTGATTAAAATTTAATTAAAAGATAATTAATTCATTTAAAAATAAATAATCATTATAAATTTATTTAAATTAATTAATTAAATTTAATTAATTAAAAATAATTAATTTTTTTTTAATTAATTATTTAAAAATTGTTAATAAATAATTAATTTATTAAAGTAATTAATTACAAGATTCTACATTTGATAAAGGCAGTGCAGAAAATTTGTGTTAGATAGGAATTAAATTGATTTATTGTCAAAATGAGGACAAATGAAATTTTTTACAAACAAAAATTAATCGATTTAAAAATGAAAAAATAATTTATTTATTATTATTTATCAAATGAAAGAATTTTTTAAAAATGACATTTTTTGTAGCGTTGACTGTGTATTTTTAATGGATAAATATTGACAATTTATTAATAAAATAATTACACTCAATTAAACAGATATTGATTAAAAATAATTAATTATTGACAATAATTATATGGTAAAATTGATTCGAAATTATATTTATTAAAGTTATAAAACCAATTGCCTATTATTTTCCCTTTCAGTAGAAATTAAGGAAAGAATTTTCGAAAGTGATTAAATACAGGGCATTGCATTTGATAAAAATAGTTTATAATATCAAAAAAATAAAAAATTATATTATAAGATACATACAAACTCACTTGTGTACTATAAATTCATTACACCAGAAACCGCTGATACACCAACCGGCAATTGATTATCATCAAATGGCCATTGATTTGCAAATTTAATAATATAAATATTAACTTACCTATAATAAATGTGTGTATGTGTGTCATAGCCAGAAGGGACATTGAATTAGCAAGGTGACATTAAATTGGCAATTACACTATAGAAAGATAGAAAAAATCGCTGTTAAAAGAAAAATAAATCAATGCATACAAACACGGTTCACGAAAATTCTATAATAAAAAATACACACAATAGGACATTGATTTATCGTTCGGACATTCAATTAGCTAAAAATTTTCAATTTAAAATTAATTAATTATAAAAAAATATACGAGAATATGTCAGAAACTTCATCAGAATCAACTATTTCATTTCAAGAAATTCATAGACGAATGCTCTTCAATGCATTGACGAACAAGAGATTCGGTAGATCACGAGTAGGCAATAGAATTTATAACAATATGCCAACAAATCGAGGTCCCAATATCCAAAGATGAGCTAATCCATTCACAATAATATACCTTCATTGACTATTCAAATAGAAAAGTTGCCATATAATCCATTTTTGAACCCCATCGAAAGTGTTTAGAAAAATTAAAAATGGGGAAAGGACTAAAGTTTCTTCGGCTGATGGATTGACCAAACAGATTTACCTTCAATGAATGATTTACTGAAATATCCCAAGCAGTTAACGAGGAACTTCGAAAACCAGATCATAGTAATTTCAAAAATCATATTAAAGTCATATTAATAATCATATTAAAGATTCTTCCCTAAATACTTGAAGAAACTGGATATTTTAGGTGAACTATGAAAAATTTAATGTATATTTAAATAAATAAATAAATATCTTGCTTCTTTATTCATTATTTTATCAAAAAAACTTAAAATATATTTAAAATCCAAAGCAAAGCTTATTTGACATTGCTAAATGAATCTCATTTATGATAATCAAATGCGCTTTGGTGTATTATAAGATACATACAAACTCACTTGTGTACTATAAATTCATTACACCAGAAACCGCTGATATAAACTTCCTATAATATATCAAAAAACAATCTTATATTATCTAAACATACAAACTCACTTTGATTTCACGCTGATGTTCTAATTGATAATGCAATGAGATGCGCCTTACACTATCGAAATCGAAAAAGTGATAGAAAAATTAAATACTACACACAAACACAACACATACTAAGAAACACAGGCAAACTTTCGATATATAGAAATGTGCCACTGAAAAACGTTTCTATAATAACTTTTTTTTAGACAATAACAGTTTCGGTGCTGCTAGAATTCACAAAACGAACTCCTATTAAAATTTGTGCATTTCCAGATATGTCAGCACTCTCATCTCCAATGATTGAAATTCCAATGAATTTATTGGCCATTGAAACAATTTCTTCCCTTACAGCTTCTTCGGTCAACTTAATTAGCTCATGTTCTACACTCACAGATGTGTATCTTGCATTGGCTGATGAAGTTTCCAAATGATTTTTAAGTACTTCATATCCAGCTTCAATCCTGAAATCGTAGAGGCTTTGTGCATTTGCACTTGCACTTGTTTTTCCTCGAAGTGCTATGTCAGTTGCCCCACAGAACAAAATACTTGATAAAATCGGATCCAATTTTTTCCTATTTTCTTCTACTTGGCGCTTTAGGGCACTGTCCATTAGACAAACAATGTTCAATTCTGGCTTTTCCTTTAATTATAAGAACTTTGCAGCACAAGCCAGTGCATTTTTATACCACGCACTTGATTGATGACTTTTGGCACTTTCATGAAAATCTTTGTATTTTGTAAAAGCCCCTGTGATGAATGTATCTTTAAAACCACGATTTACTTGCTGGGGGAAAAGTATGCAAAATTTGCAAACTGCTCCTTTTAAACGAAATGAATAACTCAGCCAGGGTGAGTACTGACTTAATCAAGCATGGCAGAACAATTAATCGATAAATAGAATGGTTTGGGAAATCCGTGGGGTGCATTACCTACCTTAAAATACTCTATAATATATTACGAATAGTCACTACTTAACTACGCTTCTACAAAATACTATACTGTTTTTCGAGATAAGTAGGAACACATGCTCAGGTTAAGTTTTAAATTTTAATGCATTTAGACTGGATTCGTTCTGAAATATGCGGAATCCACGAATAATCATTTCAATATTTTTTGAACATTATTACTGAATTTTAAATAAGCAACGTTTTTTAACTACAGCACGTCTAAAAGTGCAATGTGTGTTTCTGTTGCATTTTATGTACTTTTTGTTTAAAAAAATTAAAATATATCACTATAAATGCTTTTAAATTTAATAAATAAAATTTTTATTTTAATAAATTCTTTATCCAATTATAATCTTGAATAAAATGAGAAAAAATTTAGTGAAAATAAATTATCCGTTTTTTTTCTTATTCTCCGGATGATTGTAAAATTAAGGTGGTCATCCTTTTTACAATTCACTTTCCAAAGATTAAATTTTTTAATACATATTTAAAAAATCTTTTGAGGTTCTTATAGATACAGTTGTTATTGAGATTAAATATTTTGAATTTTTATAAAATATATCCATATTTTGCAATTGGATTTGTTTCAAACGAAATTTTAGCATTTGTGACGCTCTAGGCCAAGGATCTAAATCACGCCCCATTCACTTTAATACATTTTTTCTTCAAAATCAAAAAATTATAAGATTTTACTCCGCGTTGTGTAAGTACCGCGTTATAGGAGGGTTACCTGTATAATATTATAAACTCAGCGTTACGCCATGGAATAGTACAACTGTACTGATGTGTGACAATAATTAATAATAATTATTTCAGCTCGCGCTAACTCTAGTCAATCCGATGGGTGAAGATGATGAAGATTTCGATTTGAATTGTGTTGTCGATTACAATTTCGAGGTAAGACTGAACTATGAGAATTTGTTTTATTGTTTTAATTAATGACATCATCAAAACACATTCTTGTTTAAATTTCATCGCATTTTGTTATTTTTCTCTCTCAAATTTCAAACGAAATCGAATGCGATTTTGATGGTTATTTTTTCATTTTTTTGGTTTTTAGGAATTTATTTTAAACAAATTTTATCAAATATCGGCCCTAAATAAGATATCGGAATTGGTTTGAGATTCATTTTGGAATTTCTTTTTTTATCTGTTTGTTTTTGGAATTCGTTGTGTTGAATTGCCGACAGATTATGCAGTCGAATGATGTAATACAGACAGATCTACTTGTGAGCATTCTCATACTCATTTACATAACACAAACAACTGAGCTCATTTTTATGATTTTTTATCAACATTAAGAATATAATTTTTATAAAATATATATATAAAATATAAGCTTTGCTGCCCCACATTTTTCTTTATTGACATTATTTTCTATGTATATTTCATATTCCATTATATTCCATTGGAAAACTCGAAATCAAATTGATTCTTGCATCAAAGACAAAAGCCGATAAAAATCAATTTCACAAATTTAGTCATCACAGATTACTTATTAATAGTGAATTTATTTCAATAGTTTCTCGTTTTGGGTTTTCTTGGATCTTTTATTGCTCCTGACATTCCACTATGCTGTGTTCGTCTGTTTATATTATCAGCGCCTTTTAAATAGGTGAAAAATTTACAATTGAAATTTCTGTAAAATCTTCTGTAAAATACCTTGAACTTGTTTTCGACAATAATGGTTCTATGTGTAATTTCTTGGGTTTAAAGGTTATGAAGTCCATAAAGGGTTGAGTACCACTGTCATAAGCATTTACCAATAAATTAATTAAATTTGTCATGCACATTCGACATGGGAAAATGATACAATTCTTGTTACTTGGAACTTCCATGCAAAATTTAGTTTTCATTCACTGGTAATAAGGTGAGATTGTCTTTGTAACTGGAATGACAGAGTCTCCCTTAATTGTTCAGCCAACTATTCCTCTATCAAGAATCGTGCATTATATTTTCGTCTCATAATTAAGTTTTCATCATTTTATTCAATACATCAATCTCTTCCTAGGATATATAAATGAGACATTCTCTTAAGAGTATATACTTCAAACAAAATATTTTCCCACTGCAATAGCTTCATTTGATATTCCAAGTTCCCTTTTTATTTTTTTAGAACATTCATATAATCATTAATATATAAACATAAAATTATTTTCACCGTTTATTTTTTTTAAGCTTCCTTAATTTTTGCAGAGTCTTTTGCGTTGAAATTTTACTCATTTGAATCTTTCGGTTTGGTTAATTTAATTCATATTTAAGAGATTAGACTCCCCTATGGTAAAAGACCTATATTTTGAAGAAAAGAAACCGTTTCTTTATTTGAGCTTGTAATAATCTGTATTAAGTTACTAGATTTGTAAAATTAATGTTTAAATATATTAGTAAATGTTTTCTTACATAATATTTTAAAATTTATTTTAATTCAACTTATTAAAAACTATTTTTAAAATTTTAAATCTATGAACTTATTATAATTTGATTATTATTATTATTATTATTATCTAAAACAATAAAATGATAATTTAAGCCTTTTGCTGCAAATAATGTATTTAATGAAAAAATTTTCGACTATAAGATAGTGCTATAAGATAAGATAAGACTATAAGATAGATTGACAAGGAGTATCTTATAGTCGAAAATTTTTTCATTAAATACATTATTTGCAGCAAAAGGCTTAAATTATCATTTTATTGTATTATTATTATTATTATTATTATTATTATTATTATTATTATTATTATTATTATTATTATTATTATTATTATTATTATTATTATTATTATTATTATTAGCATTTATTTATTTAGTTAAGTTATTTACTATATTTGTAATTTATTCCACTCAAATATATTTTAAAATATATTTTGTGTAAAATGTAATTAAAAGAAAACATTGATATATTGTATGAAAGAAATGAAGATAAATGAAACTGTAAATGAAAACAGATTAAATATGAAGAAGTTAAAAGAATTAATTGATAATATATTAATATATTATTTAATTAACCTTCAATTGCGCTTATAAAAATTAATCGCAAAATACATATTAAGTGTTTTATATTGCAAAAAGTATAATTCCCAGATAGCTGCTTCCTATTCATATGTGAATGTCAGGCTCATAAATTTACATAAATGTGAAGACCTTTGCAACAAAATCACCTGTTTCTCTCTTGTATATATATACATTGGAATGAGTACTGTCAATTATCTGTCTATTTGTGAACTGTTTACAATCTACCAAACATCATTGTCTCTCTGGCTCTTGATTGTTTCATTCTTGTTAAATTGTTTATTTTATTACTATCTATGTTACACGCCACTTTCATTTAATTGGATATTAATAAATTTAATAATGGTTAGCTCATAAGGTTCAGCCTTATATTCTCCGTTCTAGTATCCCATTCCAAACTCGTGCAGAGCCGTAGCTAAGGGGTGGCGAATGGGGTGACGGCCCCAAGCACCGAGTCAAAGGCCGCCAAAACTGTGAAATTATCATTTAATTTTTTTTTGCTTTTCTTTCTTTTTTTCATTAAATTTTTATATTCTGCTTTCCATGTTTACTGTTTTTGCAAACGGGCAACTAAATCCGAAGGTGGCTGATCATGAAAACAGTTTTGAGCATAGAAAATGCTACTTAGCCAGGAAAGATCTTGAAAATCGTTTGAAAGAAGGAAGGACAATTGATGATAATGGTTATAGATATCGATATGCCCGATACAGTAGTCTATATATGAAAACGAGAAATTAATTGGAGTGGTGGATTCTTTTGGCATCAGGGGCGCAAAATTTCAATCTCGCCCCGGGCGCCATTTTCCCTAGCTACGGCTCTGAACTCGTGTATTATCTTTGGAATTATTTTAGAATCGTTTTTGTTAAACGAATGTTAGTGGAGAAATGGCCATATACAAAAAGAATTATATACATATTTAACCTTTAGATGGTCAAGTACATACCGATCCCATACTGGACTGGCAGCCCTTGGAACATTACGGAACACTTCGTCTCATTCATGAATTAGTTTAACTTTAGTTCAAAACCTTTTTGTAACGTCTCATGAAGGTTTAATGATGCAAAGAGTAAATGAAATTGAATAAATGATTTTAAACAAATTGTCTTGGTCAAATCGTAAATTTGGCATGGTCTGAAAATTAAAAAAAAAGTATTCAAGAACTTAAAGTTTTTATAGTTGTTTGGAAGATAATGAGAGTGATTAAAAATAGACTTGATAGGGATGTGACATTATTCTTTTTATAGTGATTGATGGTACCAATTAAGGAAGTGTTAATAGAGAATGTAGAAATCTAATGGTTCTAACTACGAGGCCTTTGAAGGTAATTGTGAATGTCGATGGCCAAATGTACATTGGTACGTAATTTGCCTTTCATTTGTAATATTCCAACATACTCTTTAAGCATAAAAATGCCTTGTGTCCTGCAGTTGGTAAATTGAAAATTTCCTATATACCTTCTCGTAAATTCACAATCCTTTTACCATATTTCTTGTATATATTTTGTTGTTTAGCTAATAAAGCTCGAGGCAATATTAACCATAACACGGTTGTAGATCCTAAAACTTGGCAACGATGGATCTCACCTGGCATAGCCGACATTCTTAAAGGCCTCAATATACTATGATATTATACCTCTACGTCTAAAAGTTTACGAAAATCTATTAATAATTTGACAAGCGAATAATTAACTTCACAAGAATCTTCATTTAGATTTCGACTTAGGATCCCTGTTATATATTTGACATAAATGTTCGGCATTGCCATTTTCAGCTAACTAACGCATAAAAATGCATTGCAGAAATTTTGTTTTAAATATAAAACTGATATATAGTCAAAAACTAAATTAGGGTTAATGAAACCGTAAATAAAATTCGGTTAAAGGTGAAGAATAAAAGAATAAATGATCTCACTAGAAATATATAAAACTTTTATGAGTCATCATATTTATGGGTCATCATATTTATGGGTCATCATATTTATGGGTCATCATATTATTGGGTCATCATATTATTGGGTCATCATATTATTGGGTCATTATATTATTGGGTCATCATATAATTGGGTCATCATATTATTGGGTCATCATATTTATGGGTCATCATATTTATGAGTCATCATATTATTGGGTCATCATATTATTGGGTCATCATATTATTGGGTCATCATATTATTGGGTCATCATATTATTGGGTCATCATATTATTGGGTCATCATATTTATGGGTCATCATATTTATGGGTCATCATATTATTGGGTCATCATATTATTGGGTCATCATATTATTGGGTCATCATATTATTGGGTCATCATATTATTGGGTCATCATATTATTGGGTCATCATGGTATTGGGTCATCATATTTATGGGTCATCATATTTATCGGTCATCATATTTATCGCTCATCATATTTATCGGTCATCATATTTATGGGTCATCATATTATTGGGTCATCATATTTATGGGTCATCATATTTATGGGTCATCATATGTATGGGTCATCATATTATTGGGTCATCATATAATTGGGTCATCATATTTATGGGTCATCATATTATTGGATCATCATATTTATGGGTCATCATATTATTGGGTCATCATATTATTGGGTCATCATATTATTGGGTCATCATGGTATTGGGTCATCATATTTATGGGTCATCATATTTATGAGTCATCATATTATTGGGTCATCATATTTATGGGTCATCATATTTATCGGTCATCATATTTATCGCTCATCATATTTATCGGTCATCATATTATTGGATCATCATATTTATGGGTCATCATATTATTGGGTCATCATATTATTGGGTCATCATATTTATGGGTCATCATATTATTGGGTCATCATATTTATGGGTCATCATATTATTGGGTCATCACATGTATGGGTCATCATATTATTGGTCATCATATTATTGGTCATCATATTATTGGTCATCATATTTATTGGTCATCATATTATTGGGTCATCATATTTATGGGTCATCATATTATTGGGTCATCATATTTATGGGTCATCATATTATTGGGTCATCATATTTTACTGATCCTATGCTTTTCTAAATTATGTTTTTGGATGAATATGAAATTTATAAACCAATCTCGGATCAGGTATTTAGTGGACTGGTCTTGTATTGGCTTTCAATGCTCCCATTGACGTTGTTGGATTTAGATCTATACATTCAGTTGCAGGATAAAATTAGTTCTCAATACATTTAGATAATAATGCGATTTATTTATTTCCTGGCGCACTAAACAATGTGCAACCTGGTCAGGACCAGATTATCACGCTGGATCATTATCATTTACATATTGGCACCGAGTGACCCTGTCAAATTGTGCACATACAATTACAGCATTCACTGAGAATACTTTGACTATCGAATATTTAATATGCATAAATGATTGATCAAGCTGTGATCAGAACGGTTCAAATGCAAAGATTCACATTGAATTTATTACATATTATTTATACTATAGACATTTTATAGAAATATTTATGAGTCACTTTGAATGTCACTTATTAATACGTCATTGTGCTTTGGACATCATTGATAGGTGATGATGTGTGAACCAGAACCACGCTCATTTTAATAATTATAATAATAATATTATTATTAATATTAGTAATAGTAATAATAATATTAATAATAATAATAATAATTATAATTATAATAATAACAATAATAATAATAATAATAATATAAACATTACAAGCTTTGTGATACCCAGTGCAAATCCCAATAGTAGACTACTTTCGAGTTTTTGGCTCTCATCAGTACTATGCAGGAGACGCGAAGATTTCTCTTCGCGCCAGGTAAGTATACAATATTGCTGATTCAACTCTATTGCATACTTTACCTTCTACACTGGAAATCACATCTCTTGCAAATTTGCTAAATCACAGAAACAAATATCTGCAAACTTGTAAACATGGCGTATGAATAATCATATTCGCCTCTGGAGACACCTTCATACACAGAAACTGTTTACAAGTGCATTTGTAAACCTTTAGCATTTTAAACTTGTAATGGCGTAAAATATTTTACACCATTTATAAAGCTTATATACATTCTATACAATATATTAGCATGTATATTTGTACATAGGAAAACGTTTTAATCTGTAAATATTGAAAAGCAAATTCTGTTTTCAGATTTAACTGAGCAATATTTTGTTTTAATAAATAGAAATAGAAATTTGGTATTGATAGATTCAAACAAGTAACATTTGTCATTAATTTTGTATTTACATATTCACTTGAGTATGAAGCTTTGTAATCCTATCCAATTCATCAGATAGGTCTGGCAATAGCTGATGGAGTCAAAATTGAACAGCCTCCTTTAATAAAAGATAAATTTTTCGATAAGAAAGTTTTTGAGTTGCCAATGGAATCCAATATGAAAGATGCCAGAGCAAAGCCATTTATGGGATCAGTCTATGACATGAAGTATTTAGTTGATTCCATGATAATACTGATGGAATGTTTGGATTCAGAGTCGACAACAATGATTGGATCACGTCGCTTAAATCAATTGCTATTGGCTCAGAAGGAGAGCTCCATAATGATAAATTGTTCATTCAGTCTTTGGAAGGTTAATTTTATTTTTTGTTGTCTGAGATCTCATTGAGCTCATTTGACTAGATAAAAAAGCCATTATTCGAAATAATTCTAATAGAAGTCAAAAATCTGCGTTTACAAAAAAGCGTACGATATCAGCATCCTCTGGCATATCAATGTTCACCAGCACCGCTTCTCTCAAAGGTTTAGAGGCTTTGACGCCAACTATCAGTGAAATGCCTGAAGAAATTGATGAACCTCCCACACCTGTGAAATCAATTGGTTATTATTATTACTATTATTATTATTATTATTGTTATTATTATTGTTATTATTATTATTATTATTATTATTATTATTATTATTATTATTATTATTATTATTATTGTTATTATTATTATTATTATTATTATTATTATTATTATTATTATTATTATTATTATTGTTATTATTATTATTATTATTATTATAATTTATTATTATTATTATTATTATTATTATTATTATTTATTATTATTATTATTATTATTATTATTATTATTAGTATTATTATTATTATTATTATTATTATTATTATTATTATTATTATTATTATTATTATTATTATTATTATTATTATTATTATTATTATTATTATTATTATTATTATTATTTCAATATGACACCTAAGTATAATTTATTCAACAAATATTCTGACAAATGTCAGTCAATAAAAATGACAATGTCTTTTTGGCGCCATTATTAAATTTTGATATACTCAAGTGAAAATAAAATAATTTCTATACATTTTTCAGTGTTTATTTTTCATTTTTTTTCTTTGTAGAATTCTTTGTTACATTTTTAATCTAAATAAAATCAGATAAGCATATTTTTAATTACTACCAATGATTCTCACAAATAAAAAGTCCTAAAATAAATATATATATATATATATATGCGTGTGGGGGGGGTGAATTATTCCTTTTCCTATGTTGCTTGGTGTTTGCATTATTTAAAAATTTCGTATTGTTGGTTAGGATTTACTTCAATAACCGCGCCCACGCAACCGTGCTGTTGAAAAACGCGTGCAAACATTACCGCGGCCTTGAAAATCGTGACTTGTTTTAAAAATTGTTTTAAAAATATTATTATAAATTGAATAATTAAAATGTACTAAGTTTCAAAAAGATTGGTTTCCAATCGCGGTAATGTTTGCGCGCGGTTATTAAAGGGGCGGTTGTGGGCGCGCGGTTATTAAAGGGGCGGTTGTGGGCGCGCGGATATAAATGTATACCGTTGTTTAGTAATATTTAAAACAATTTAATAATTATTTCATGGCGAAAATTTGAATATAATAGAAAAAGTTCGCCATTTATTTGATTATTGTTATTATTATTGTTCAATGATCATTATTGTATTTTTGATTCATTGTCATTTTATGTGTTACCTTTATATACTCTATGTCTCTCTACAAATATACGTAGGCCCAAATCATGTTTGTTTCTGGAGCCGCCACCCGATAAGCTGATAAGTTAATCATAGCATCAATGTTAGCGTTTACAATTACAAAAATATATAAAAAAGAATAAAAATTCCAATTGAATATAACAAGGCCATATCAAAGTCCCTAAAGATTAATAGTTCAGTTTTATTCGTTGTCATTTGATTCTGAAATTCATTTGAACTGATTGCCAGAATTATTTGATTCTTTTCTATAATGAATGTCGACTTTGGAGTTGCCATTCCAATCAGTATTCAATCGGAAATCCGTATGAACTGGCAAATAATGTTTATGATACGAATGACGCTATTAATTACTGAATGTTTCCTCAAATATGCATTAGCGCAACCTTGGACATTTAAACATTATTCATAAAGGTGATACATCATGACAACCAGTCAAATTATTCTTCACCTGATTATAATTATAATTATTATTACTATTATCATTATTATTATTATTATTATTATTATTATTATTATTATTATTATTATTATTATTATTATTATTATTGTTATTCTTATTATTATTATTATTATTATTATTATTATTATTATTATTATTATTATTATTATTATTATTATTATTATTATTATTATTATTAAGTATAAAATGATGATTGCTTGGTAGCAGCATTTATTATTTAAAACAATAAAATGATAATTTAAGCCTTTTGCTGCAAATAATGTATTTAATGAAAGAATTTTCGACAAGGACTATCGTATAGTCGAAAATTCTTTCATTAAATACATTATTTGCAGCAAAAGGCTTAAATTATCATTTTATTGTATTATTATTATTATTATTATTATTATTATTATTATTATTATTATTATTATTATTATTATTATTATTATTATTATTATTATTATTATTATTATTATTATTGTTATTATTATTATTGTTATTGTTATTATTATTGTTATTATTATTATTGTTATTATTATTATTATTTCCAGAAAAGCATCCACTGCTTGTAATTGAAGAAGAGGAACAGTCGCAAGGAAATGAAATTGAATTAAAGACCATAAGAAAATCCAGAGATGATCTGAATGAAAACTCAACCGATGAAATTGGTGAGACCTCATTGAAAGAGCCTTTATGTGGTAGTCAATTCGAGAACGTTTAGGAATAAAACAGAGCTATTTTACCGGATCTATTCTGTGCAGTGTCTTCTTTATTGTCATTTTATCTCTTTTATAATATATATATATTGGTTATTAGTTTTTATTTAAAAATTACCTGGATAGCAAAGTTCTGCTGGGTTTCTCAATGAAATAGGAGGAAATTGATAACTATTAATCTTACTCCAAGCAGGTCTAGGCTAACATCAATAATAAATTCCAAACAATATAATTGTTGAGCAATAAAGAGAAGGGTAAAATAGATAATTTAATATATCATCGTTACGGATGGGTAATTGTAAATGTCTTGGAGCCATTCTGAATTCTTTGTTATCATGAGCATCATTTCTAGTTAATTGGGGAACTCCGCTATATTAATGTTCTAGGATAGCGGCCATATCAGCATGGGATCTAGATCTTGCACGTGCCGGGAAATTTTTTGATTATAAATTGTGAACTGGCTCTTGAATTTATGCTTTAGTTATGTTAATTTTCACGGCTTTGCCTGGCCTTTTGTATGGGAATTGTGTGACCAAGACAAAACATTTTATTCTTCATTTCACCGATTACAAATACAGAGAATGATTAAATAATTTAATAATTTTACTGCTTATTACGACAGTTTATTAAGAAAGCACTATTAAATAAAAATCCAGATTCACGATCACTCGATCATTGATTCAATGTCCAATATCTTGACGCGATTGATCTGATTGCTTTGATTCCATTGTCTTCACAGTTTCTTCTCTTTCATTTATAATAATTTCACGTCAAATATCCATTTTTTCTAAACCTCTCTAAATTGGCATTTCAATTATAATTTTTGCATTTGTTTTCTTCAATTTCTCTAAAATGACCTGTCAGATAATTTTTGTCAAATAATCATTTCACTGTCCCTTTTGCATATTCGTTATTACCTTATATTTTTTCACTAATCAGTCTCCTTTTGAATGCGATTTTATCAAAACTTTGCCACTTTTAATTCGTCTCAGAAACTGTCTAGACTCTAGAGAAATAAATATTGTTTTGACAGACTTTTAGAGAACCCTACTGCTAAGACTCTCAATATTTTATTCCTTTATCAAATTTGTGTGATCAAAGGGTAATTTAAATGTTTCTAATTGCTGCTTACAGCTATATGGCATATTTTAATATGAAGTGAGTGATAAAATACTCGTATAGACTCATGTATTTAATTTTAGAAAGATTATGTTAAGGGTTACGAAAAATACATCGAAGAAAAAATTCATCATAAAGAAAATTCATAGCAGAGAAAATTTATCAAAAGGAAAATTTATCACAGTGAAAAAACATCACAGAAGATTCATAGCAGAGAACATTTATCGCAGAAAATTTACAGTAGACTAGAAATATTGGAATTACAGATAATCTGTAATTTTATTGGTCAATCCTGAGTTTAATTATGTATCGTGTCTGTGTGCGCATTGAGAATAGATTTTATGTTTTCTGTTGGTGTTGAGCACACTGACGCGAGGCAGGGTATTTTTGATTTTATGATGAAGGTTTCAATATATAATTAATTGATTTTTTTTGGATTTTGTAGAAATTTGTTTAAAAAGGGTTTTGTCGCAGATTTTTTGAATAGAATAAAGATTTTAAAAACTTTCGTTTTCAATATGGAATGGATATAGATTCATTAGTGTTGACAATGATAATAACTCAATAGATGTCTTTGTTCATTTTAAATCTATTCATCTATTTCATCCGACAATGCAATCTCAATAACTGATCGAGAAGTTCTTTTCAATAATCCCAAACCTGACAGAGGATTCATGATTCAAATTATGTTGGAGACATTTAATGTACGTATGATGTATGTTTCAATTCAAGCAGTTCTTTGTACGCTTCAGGTTGTTTCTCGAGTACTGTTCTGGACTCTAGTGATTATATATCTCACACTATGGCAATTTGTGAAATCTTATCTTATGTTGGTGTTGTTGTTCGAATGCACATCTCAACACTTTCAAATTTGTATGAGAATTAACCAGATAAGTCCTGTAATTTGATCGACTTTCTAAGAAAAATTTGTTTTCAAAATTTGCGACATATTTAATATATATATATATAGAGAGAGAGAGAGAGAGAAATATATCAAATAGGTTGGAGTTGAAAAAATTTGAAATTTAAATTTCTCCTGTGGTGAATTTCGCGTTATGTTACCTGCCACAAACTCTGTCGGAAGTGTATATTTACTTATTGTATGGACGGCTGAATTGCTGTGTAAGGGCCTCCAAAGGCATTTTTATTGGCATTTGTGTACTATTTCAAAATGAATAGTTACGCATTTAATGTCACCAAACGGTTAATATTTACATAGATGTTTATATCTCGGAATCATACAATGAATTTGTCATCAACCGGGTCCGCAAGCATTCATGAAAATATTTAAACAATGAATTTTGTGACATTCTCGATGAATTTTTCATTTTGATGTTAGCAAATTTTGTTTTAATTAACAAATTTTTTCTGTAAAATCGATAATGATTTTCAGACATATTAAAAAGATTTCATTTAGAAAAGTTCCATCTCAAACATTAACAGCAATTTATGGCCATTGCGGTCATTATTTCAATCTTATTTTAAATAAAATCTTTTACTTTTCACCATTGATCAATTATTTTCGATATCTTATTTTATCATTCCAAAACTAAACCGATTTGCTTATAATTATGTTGGGATTGATATGAGTGACGAGGAGAAAAAATAAATTCACGAAAATTGTGTACAAAACAATTAAAAATCAAAATTCAACAAAATTCAGAAAATTAATTAAAAATGTGAAAAATTGAAATAAGTATAAGGAAGTGCCAAATAAAATTTGCAATATGAATTTGATTTTTTTTAATTGATAACAGGTCTCTAGGCAATGTTATTTAAAAATTACAAATTAATTAATTAATTAAAAACATTTTTTTAATTTTAATAAGTGTGACATTGGCTTGTCAAGCAGTGAAAGAAAAATTAAACTCAATTAGATTTGGTTAAATTAATACTACTTGGTTCGAATAATTATTAAAATATTAATTTAATTTTCTTCTGGCATTAGCATTAAGAGAAATGGGAATAAGTTCTTGAAAAAAGAAAAGAAATGCAGTTAGAATTGCAAAAATGGTCGAGGAAACACTCAAGAATTAGAGAATAGATAGATTTCATTAAATGGTGCTGATTCACATGTCCATTTGTTTGAGGCAGTCTCCAATAAGTTTACCTGCTCAGGGTTCAAACAACAGAAAAGATTGGCAGTATAATATTCTGTTAATTGTTGATTGAAAATTGAATACATACTGTTTTGTTTGACAATAAAATCTTACTGTCGTGGGTTAGCATTAGATTTCGAAGTACTCCCCCCCTAAACAATTTAAATAGCCTAACAATTAGAATTAACTGATCTGATAGACGTGAAGAAATTAAATTCAACTATATTTTTCAAAAATTACTTTTTTGCTGCTCTTTCCATTAAAAATAAAAAATGTTAAGTGTTGGAAATAGTAAATAATAAAACGAGTTTATATTTGATCAAAACACGACTGAAAAAAAATTAAAGGCAAATTTATAACTTTATAAATTAGTAATAATATTTTAGAATCAATTATATAAGGACATCATAAATATCGTCAGAAATATTTTTTAAAATTTGGGTGCTATTTATTGTGGAAATTCCTGTAATTTCTATTATAGAAATTTTGTGAACCGTGTTTGTGTGCATGTATTTATTTTTCTTCTCATATTAAATTTTTCTATCCAAAATTGTCAATGACAATTTTGGTGTAAAATGGTGTTATTCCATGGAACATTTACAGGAAAATTTATCTTTTCTTTGGTGCCATCCACATACACTCGTTTGCGGTGAATAAACGCATATATAATACAGGTCAGTGTGTACAACCAATTATAGATGCGTCACTATTTGTGATGAAATAGTTAATTTATAAATTCTACTATTTTAGCAATTTTGAAAATACCTTTCAAGTAATTTTTTTATTTAAAGTAAACTTTAAGGCTTGGATTTTGATTCATATAGATGAGATCATTATTCAAGCTCTTAAATATTACTTTTTATCAACATTTTTTTTATAAATTATTTATAATTAATTTTTAGAGGATTTTTAGATATTTATTAATAAAAATTTGGAATTATTTCAATACAATGTGAGTTTTATTATTTTTAAAGTAATTAAGTAACAAATAGAATTTATTAATCCCCGAAAATATATATTTTTTACATTTAGGGAAAACCGGTGAATGTGTTCAAAATAGTTTTCTAAATTATTATATTCATCTTTTTACAGCTTACAAAATAATGGCTTCATTATTTATAAAAACCCAAAGTTGAGTTTTCGGAATTTTCGTCAAAGGTTTTTCGGTCATTTTTATCTAAATATTTCTGTAAATGATTTATGATAGTGCGTTTATTTATTACAACCATTATATATATATATATATATATCGAAATTTTACATGCATTTTATACTATGTGTTGTGTTTGTGTGTGTCAGTTTATTTTTTCTACCACTTTCTCATTAAATATATTAAATGGGTTTATTCATTTCAAAGATAAAAATCGACACACGGGTAAGTTTGTGTGTTTAAATAATATATACTTATTGGCTTTTTATACATTATATATTTTTAATTAATTTTCAATTTTTTAGGAATTTTATTTTATAATTATTTTGGTATTATTTTGATATAATGTAAGTCAGATATATCTTTAAATATAATTAAATAATTAAATTAATCGCCAAAAATGTATTTTTCTAAAATATTTCTAAGCCAAATATCAGAGGTTCTAATGAAAAAATAATTAAATTTTAACTCAAAAATAATTTTTACGATGATATTTTGTCATTTTTTAGCAATCATTTTTTTCTAAAAATTGTCTATAGGAACGTATCTCAACCGCGCATTTCTATATATCGAAAGTCTGCATGTGTTTTTTAGCATGTGTTGTGTTTGTGTGCAGTATTTAATTTTTCTACCACTTTTTAGATTTATATAGTGTAAGATTTATCTCACTGCACCTAATTCCAAAATTTAGTAACTTCTATAATCTAAAAAAATCAATAAATTTATAGTATAAACTTACTTGTATGTAAAAATTTAATGTTCCGAATTTTAATAACATTATTATAGGAATTGAGAAAGTGTTAGAAAAATAATTGAAAATACCGACACAAAACACAATGAAAAATGTATGTAAATTTATTACAGCGTTTTTTGTTCCGAAATGATTAACATATTCTCAACGTGTAATTATTTTAAAATTATTAAAAAATTATGGAGGAAAAATAAATTTTTTAATAATATAAGCAAAATCAAAGGCAGCATCAGAAAAGTAATATCAAGGACAAATGGATTCAGCACCATGTCTTTTCCAAGCAGATTTGACATCGTTATAGAGGCTTTAGAAAATGAACTGTAGAAAGAAGATTATAAACAATTTTTATCCATTTACGCCGCTTCTTTCCTAATTGTATTAAAAAATAAATGTCTTCAGTGATTACTTTTTTATTTATAGTTAAAAATATATATGACTTAAATTATATCGAAATAATTCCAATTAATTTCATAAAATTCCTAAAAACACCTGAAATTTAATTATTGTCCATGTATTGAAAGAGCATTCATCTATGCATTTCTTGAAATGGAATAGTCGATTCTGATATATAAGCTTCTGATATATCCTCATACATTTTTTTGTAATTAATTAATTTTAAATTGAAAATATTTAGCTTATTAAATGTCCATATGCTAAATCAATGTCCTGTTGTGTATATTATTTATTATAGAAATTTTGTGAATCGTGTTAGTGTATTTATTTTTTTTCTTCAAACAGCGATTTTTTATATCTTTCTATAATGTAATTGCCAATTTAATGTCACCAAGCTAATTCAATGTCACTTCTGGCTATGACACACATACACACACATTTATTATAGGTAAGTTAATATTTATATTATAAAAAGCCAAATCAATGTCCATTGGATGATAATCAATTGCCGGTTGCTGTAGACTCTACAATTAAACCAAATAATTATATATGTATCTTACTTTTTGTAGGTTAAATTAAAATTCTAAGTAATAAATGTTATTCCACTTTTGTTTCTTTCAAATTTCTTTGGGTATCTTACGAACGCCTAATCTAAACCAAACCTACCTTATATTAGAAATTATCATGCTATTGTTATCTGTTAAAATTCATAGAGGGGCTAATAAAGTTGGCCTTACAAACTGGCCGTTTGGTCCAAAAAGGTTGAGAAACATTACTGTAGTTATTAAATTTTGGAATTAGTTGTATGTATTTTGTATGTATTTTATATGTATTTTGAATGTATTAAATATGAAAATGAATGAGAACATTTGTGTAATCAAATCAGTAAATATCAATGAAAATATTGCAAAGAATTTCTAATAGAAATGAATATAAAAGTCAGAATTTATTTCAACAATATCAACAGGAAATGAAAACACAGGGAATCTGAATCAGCGGGGGCCCAAAACTGGCTTTGGAAAATATGCAGAGCTCAGTGACTGCTGGTGAGGAGAATTGGGCGTTTCGTGTTCCTCTAGGGTTGATAACGCTCCGGATATGGGATTACGTGCCGGTTGGTTCTGGAGGTGACCAAATTTGTTTCCGCCAATCAAATCAACTGAGCCATGAAGGTGAGACGATTTAATTAAATATTTTGGATCCAATCCCTCCAATGCACTCGGTGGATTTGTTTTTGCCGCATCGTATATGTTTGCTAATTGGTTATTGGCTGAATTCTAATATATTGATAATGACGATAACGATGTTGATAATAATTATAATTAATAATTAATCATAAATAATAATTATTAATAATATTAAAAATAATAATTAATAATAATAATAATAATAATAATAATAATAATAATAATAATAATAATAATAATAATAATAATAATAATAATAATAATAATAATAATAATAATAATAATAATAATAATAATAATAATAATTAATAATAATAATAATAATTAATAATAATAATAATAATAATAATAATAATAATAATAATAATAATAATAATAATAATAATAATAATAAATAATAATATTAATAATAATTAATAATAATAAATATTATTAGTCTCCATTAAAAATTATCAATTAGAAAAATGCCATATTAAAATAGTATTCATTAAAAACAAAAAGCCAGTAAATAACTAATAAGGTATAATAAAATATAATTTTAACAATAAAAAATAGAATATAATTATAATTCACCTGAGATTGAGAAATAAATCCTGCATTTGAAGTTGGCAATAATTTGCCTCGGTTCACGATACCTGTCAGAACGGAATGGTTCTCGCCCGTGCTCATATTAGATGATGCTGATATAGGCCGATATTTGATTGTGGTATCCGTAGAGGAACTCATGGCTGTGCCTGTTTGAGATTTTGGTGCCAGCCCCATAAATCCAGATTTTTGTTTCGATAATTCATATTCCGTTACTTGCCGATTGAGCCAATTAATAACTGAGCAACAGTGATAATGATAATGATACTTAATCAAACAATTGTTTATTATTTTCAATTTCTAATTTTATTCATTTGAAAATTTGCCTAATACCATGGTAACGGTTACTGAAAGGGGTAAATAATGATTGCAAATAGATTTTTATATTATAATAGACGATAATGTCAAGCTTATGTGTTGATTGTTATTCAAAGGTTGAAGGAGTAGATATTTGGAAGCACCCAATCCGCTTTGATGCTTTTTTAAAAATCATCTTTGTGCATCTTTATTTTTTGGTAGATTTTTTGGAAATGTTTTGTATGTTTGCAGATTTTTCTTTTGATTTTTCTTTTAATGTTTTGTTTAAGGAATATTTTAATTTTAGTTGGGTCAATGTATTAGCCGTAAAAGGTTCTTTTCTGTGTGCATAATGTATTCAACCATAAGTTAAGATATAGTTATAAGACAGAATTTAAATAGAAAAAATTAACACACTAGCAAATAAAGACAACTATTAAGGGCATATGCATAATTTAAGGGTGTTTACCATAGAAACGAAACAAGTAAAAGACAGACATATTATGGGCATAAACATAATTTAAGGGCTTATACTATAGAAATGCAGCAAGTGAAAGATAAACACAACAACCTTCACAATAAAAATACAAGGACAAATATTATTGGCATAAACATAATTTAAGGGTTTATACTACAGAAATGAAAAAAGTAAAAGACAAACACAATAACCTTCATAATAAAAGTACATATAAGGACAAATATTACGAGAATAGACATAATTTAACAATAGAGCTACCCGAGCCCGTCAAAATGACGGTTTTTTATTTTCTTGCAACAAAATTACAAATATTATTTTTTTAAACAATGGACGACTTTTTTAAATATTCAGTAGTAATTAGTTTTATGACTTTTTTATTTGTAAATGTATTTCAAAGGCGAAAAAACTTGTGCTATACCTATTTACCGACACTCATCAAAATGACGGGTACCATTATCAAGGTGACTGGTGAAAATAAACGTAAACATCTTTAGAATATCTATATCATCTGATTCTATACATGATAAAAACATTCATGCACTTCATTACCCTTACCACTAGAATTACTAGACTAGTCAAAATATCTAGTTTTCATTTTTTCCAATTTTATTTAGTTTGTGTTTTGCATTTATAGACACATGTTATATGTATTATTTATAAATTTATATGTAATTATAGTACGAATATAATAGCAAATATTCTTCAGAATAATACAATAAATCGAAGTGAGTAAATTCAAAAAAATAAATAATATTTTGGTTCTTATATTTTTATTTTATTCATTAGGCTATAAAAATGACGATAAAGAAAATAGTAAAGATATTAGAAAAAATACAGGACATACCAGAAGAATTCTCTGACATTGAAGATGATGAACTTTGTGACAGTGATGGCGAATTAATCGATAATAAAAACGGACGGCACGGTATCAATAATGACATTTTAGATAATTATGATAATGACAGTGATCATGATGATAGTGGAAATGATATTTATGGTGGTGAATCTCCTGAAAGTTACAGTGGATATGAAAATATTTTGAATATACGAAATAGAAAAAGAATTCAGCAATTGTCTTCCAGTTCTAAGTGTTTATCCACGACCATGTTGTAAAATACTAAAATATGCTTCTAACAACTAATTTACTGTAATTTGATTATTTATATATGTTTATATTTGATTATTTATACATATTCTTTCAAACTGTGTATAGTATTTGGGAAGCCGTCAATTTGACTGCTTCTGGTAGACTAGGTATATCAAATATGCAGGTAAATCTAGTGTTAAGGATGTCGTTCTGTTGCCCATCATTTAAGGGTGTTTACTATAGAAATGAAAAAAGTAAACGACAAACACAACAAAATTCATAATAAAAATACAAGGATAAATATTATAAACATAGACATTATTTAAGGGCTTAAACTATACATAATTAAGGGCATTTACTAAAGAAATACAACAAGTAAAAGACAAACACAACAACCTTCATAATTAAAATGCATAAGGACAAATATTATGGGCATAGACATAATGTAAGGGTGTTTGCTATAGAAATGCAACAAGTAAGGACAAACTCAACAACCTTCATAATTAAAATGCATAAGGACAAATATTATGTCCCTGTTGAATAAATCTTAAACTAGAATGTTAATGCATTTGAAATTCATTAAATTCTTAGATTTTTGTTCAAGAAAGAATGAATGCTTCACATTCCACTTCATTTATTTCATCTCTGTATTCACTAAAGTTTCTGGTATATGCATTGTTATTAAAATTGGTTCATCAGAAGATCTGGAAGATCTGTATTATACAAAAAAATGTATTGGCAAATATAATCAAAATAAATTTCAGGTCCACAAAAGTATATCATTTTTAGAATTTACAATCGATAATAAAATCTAAATTCCAATAAAGAAAGAAAACAATAAATTCCAAAAAAAAATTCGAATTAAAAAATTACAAAGGATTCCAGAAATCGATAATCACAACTATCAACAAAAAAAAACACAAACTAAACAGATCGGCCGAAACAATAATCATTTATTACGGATATTTTAATTATAAAAATATGAAATTTGAGGGTTTAAATTAAAATAATAAATAATAATAAGTGATAATAAATAATAAATATTAATAAATAATAATAATAATAATAATAATAATAATAATAATAATAATAATAATAATAATAATAATAATAATAATAATAATACTAATAATAATAATAATAATAATAATAATAATAATAATAATAATAATAATAATAATAATAATAATAATAATAATAAATAAAATAATAAATAATAATAATAACAATAAATAATAATAATAATAATAATAATAAATAATAATAATAATAATAATAATAATAATAATATAATAATAATAATAATAATAATAATAATAATAAAATAAAAATAATAATAATAATAATAATAATAATAATAAATACTAATAATAGTAATAAATAATAATAATAATAATAATAAATAATAATAATAATAAAATAAAAATAATAAATATAATATTATAATAATAAATAATAATACTAATAAATAGTAATAAATAATAATAATAATAATAATAATAAATAATAATAATAATAATATAATAATAATAATAATAATAATAATAATAATAAAATAAAAATAATAAATAATAATAATTAATAATAATAATAAATAATAAATAGTAATAGATAGTAATAAATAATAATAATTATTATAATAATAATAATAATATATAATAGCAAAATTACCATTTTCATTGGTTTTCATCACATGATTTGCTTCTTCTAATTTCTTGCTAGTTTGTTCCAAGTTTGAATTAGCCTTTTCCAATGCGTCTTGTTTAACTATTATTTCTTTCTTCAAACTCTCCATGTCACTTAATAATCGTTTTATTTCTGATTCCCGTTCCGTCAGCACTTTCTCTTGTTCCGCAGTGATTTGTGTTCGGAGTTTTATCTGAAATACGAGAAAAATACATTTACGTTCTCGTTAGATGAGACGAGAGCAAACTTTGGAATGTGAGTGTTTGATGTCTGTCTGCAGTTTCTGGATGATCTCGTTGCCTTTGCTAACTTCCTCATTTAAATTTCCAACAGCTTTTTCCAATTTCTCAATTTGTTTTGTCTTCTTTTGGTTCTCCTCCAGATATTGATTCTTGTTACAAACGATCAAATTATATCGAAGCATAATACCCTATCGTACCTTGGCTTCTTGCTCAGATATCTGTAGATCTTTGGTTCGATGTAACATTTGATCTTTGTCTCGGACTTCTTGTTCAAGGACTGCTACTTTGGTGTTCATTTTTTGTATTTGACATTCCAATTCATGGATAGTTTTCATCGTTTTGTTCACCACTTCGTCGCAAATCTGGAAAATTAATTTTAATTCCCCTTATTCCGCTTCTATATTTATACTTTGTATTTCTTGTGTCGATCGCTGGTATGCATCATCCAGGTTTTCATATCGTGATTTGGATTCTCTGAGATCTCTTTCGAGTTTTGAATTTTCATCGCATAAACACTGAAAATTTTTATTATGTTTTCTTTATTTTATTATTGTTATTCTTTCTTTTTCTTTTTCTCTTCTTATTCGTTTATTATTATTATTTGAAATATATCGAATTTGATATATTTTAAAATTATTAAAAAATCATTGTTTTGATTTTAAATTTAAATTTAAAGATTTTAAATATAATTAAGAATTGAAATATGATTCTAAATTTTAAAATTTTAAATCGGTAAAAAGCATCAAAACAAGTTACTCAAGAACTATTCATGAAAGAAAAGTTGTCAAAATTGAATGTCCTTCAAAGTGCAGATAATATGGAAATAGTAAGAGAGTATATTCATAGAGTTAATAAATGTGTCTATCTTGTCAGTGAAAGAATTATTTATTATTCACCGAAAGAATTATTGGACGGGATTAAATCAGTATTTTCTTGGAAGAATTTTGATGAAAAGTTTATAATAGAAGATAACTGCGAAGAAAACGTGAATGATATTAAGTTTTCAAAGAAAAGGGGATTTAAAAAAGTGGAAATATCAAAAATAGCAGAAATATTTAAACATGGCAAAAAAGAATGAGAATCAGGATGAATAAATAATTGATATACAGGTATATACAGGTATATACAGGTATTCCCCGACTTACGGCCGAGATAGGTTCCTGGTCATCGGTCGTAAGTCGATTAAGTCGTAAGTCGAATTTCATTAAAAAAATTAAGAAAAAAATTACATACTGTACTACTAACTTTGAGGGTCAGGAGAAATGAAACTACCCAAAATTCATATAATTCAAACTTTATTTAAAATAATAATAATAACACAAAAATATATATTGAATTAAAAACAACACATTACATATATAATAAAACAAAAATACATAATAAAAAATATAATTAAACAAAAATATATTATTTAATTTAGAGTTATTTAAATGTCTTCATCATCCGTACTTATTACAAGAGTACAATCCATTGCGTTGTCTTCAGAAACAGAATGTCCAGTGCTGGTTTTCTTAAAAAATTTGTCTAATGTCGTCTGAACAGTTTGAGCTTTCATTTCCCGGTAAATTTCATGATAACAAGCCAAATTTTCCTGAATCAGCCTATTTATTTCTGAGAATCGCTCTTCATTTGCATCCATTTGTTGTAATTTTAGCATTCCCTTATTAATTTGGTGAAAAGCAGCACTCTTTTCTTTTGTTGAGATTTTTATTTTGTGGGCTTTCTTCTTCATCTGATTTGCTTTTATCTTCGTTTTCTGCAACACATTGTGCTTCAAATTCCAATAAATCTTCATTCGTTAAGTCATCCAATTGGTGTGTAATGAGTTGGTTAATATCTTCACTGATAACTTCAAGATTAAGCTGCCGACAAAGATCTACGATCTGATCTGTAATTTCCTCAATGTCAACTTCTTTTTCAATCGACGAACTTGTACATTCTTTAAATCTTTTTGTTAATTTTTTCCATATTCCGCTCATACAAGAAAGCTTGACTTCTTTCCATCCACTTGCTATGTTTTTAATTCCATGACAAATATTATACTTTGACCAAAATTCTTTTAAAGTAATCCCCTCTTCAAGAGCCATAATTGCTTGAGTAAATGTAATTTTTAAATAATAGGCCTTAAATGTAGCTATAACACCCTGATCCATGGGCTGCAAAACACTCGTAGTATTTGGAGGCAGATACATAATTTGAATGTTCGGATGTAAGTCGCATAGGTGTGGTGGATGTCCAGGTGCATTATCCAGTAGTAAAAGTATTTTTAAAGGAATATTCTCTTGATTACAATATTCTTTTACTTCGGGTGCAAATACTTTCATAAACCAGTCTTCAAAAAGTAATCGTGTTATCCAAGCATTTTTATTTGAGTTGTAATGCACTGGTAACATATTAATATTTACTCCTTTAAATGCTCTTGGATTTTTCGAGCGATGTATTACAAAAGGGTTCAATTTATAACCAGCAATATTTCCGCCTAATAAAACTGTTATTCGGTCCTTAAAGGCCTTGAACCCTGCATACTTTTTTCCTCCTAATATACGTACGTTCAGGCATCTTCTTCCAATATAGACCAGTCTCATCTACATTAAATATTCGTTCCTTTGTATAATTGTTTTCTTTTAGAAACTCGTCGAATTTAACTACAAATTCCTCAGCAGCTTTATAATCAGCACTAGCTGCCTCTCCACCGATTTTTACATTTTGAAAATTTGCTCTCTTCCTAAATCTTTGAAACCAACCATGGCTTGCAGTAAAAGTCTGATCATAGTTTTTACCATCCTTTACATGCTTTGGTTTGGATAATTGCGAGACTTAGAGGAATTCGTTTTTGAATCAAATCCTCCATCCAAATCAATAATAGTTTTTCCATATCATGTATGGGACCTTGTCTATTTTTGGTTATTATTGTAGATTTCATAGATGTCGATTTTTTTACAACTTCCAAAATTCGTTTTTTTATCCTTTAAAATTGTCGATATTGTCGAATGAGACAGTTTAAGATCATGTGCTATATCTTTCACTTTTTTACCACTTTCAAATTGTAATATTACTTTATGTTTGGTTTCCAAGTCTATAACACTTCTTTTTACTAGTTCCAGCCATTTTTGGGATGATATAAAATTATTCACTTAAAAAAATTCTGACTTAGCTAATGTAATGTATTATTTGTACTTAAATATGTATGTAAATCGATTTTTTTTTAAATTTTTCTCATATATTTTTTCTCTACATATTTGTATTCTTGAAGTATTTTCTATGAAAAAAATTGGGAAAAAAATGGTCGTAAGTGCAAAGGCTAGAGCAGATTTCATGGCCGCATTTGACGCATCCAAGGAGCAGGAGTTCAGGATTATTCCGGCCTCTGGTACTCTCTGGATGGAAAATACTCACCCCGAGTTTGAACTGGAAGAACTACTCCGAGAGGCAGAAAGCAGGAATTTCTGGTCACAGCCGGCCACGTAACCCCTCTCGAACTCATGAAAGAGAACTTCATTCAGCCTATACTTTAAGCACTAATATCCTGGGATTTTGTGTCTCAGTCTGAAACCGACCCGACATTTAATCACCAGTTTGAAGTGGTGTGGACTATGTTTCCATCTTTCCTGTTGTACATCATCCGTGTGTTGTACAATCACCAGTTACTCTAATATATGCTTGTCATATTATTCCTATGTTTTCTTTTGTTGGTGGTTAAAAGTAAGGGTAAAAGGAGCAGAGGGGGTTACTAACGTTGTTTATCGCGAGTAAAACCACGACCTGATACGACCTGATAAGTCCTTTTATCGGCAGTCAGGGACCTAGATGGAAATCTTGTAGTAGTTTTAAGACAGATTTCACCGACTTGTGGCAGAACCAACGTGGAAATCTCCATGGGCACCTTGTCGTATATTAAAAGGTCATGGGGGATTTCTAAGAGTTGATACTGATGAGAGCTCTATCTGTCTAAAGGTGCATTGAATTTCCTGAGTATAGCGACATACTCCTCTACATAATCTCTTGCGCCGCGTCAACTCGAGGGGAATACCAACATTATTATACCAGATATTATTATTATTATTATTATTATTATTATTATTATTATTATTATTATTATTATTATTATTATTATTATTATTATTATTATTATTATTATTATTATTATTATTATTATTATTATTATTATTATTATTATAATTATTATTCAAATATCATTTATTATATCAATATCGATTTAATTTATTATATATTGATGATCAACATATATTTATGAATTTATCTTTCGGTATTTATGACATTTTTTAACAAATATTGCAATATTTAAATTAGATTTATTGTTTTAAAATGTTAAATGATTTTTTAAATAATATATTTTAATTATCATATTATATAAATAAATTATCTTGAAATAATAATTCATTTGTAATTCATCTGAATCAAACCTTATTTGTTGTCTCCAGATTTTGTATTTTCGTATTAGAATTCCTTGTTGTTACAGTAAAATTGTTTTCCAAATCCTTTCTTTCTTGGTCGTGCTTGGATTTGTAGTAATTTTCCGTCTGAACAATTCGAATTTCCCTCCATTAATTTCTAACACAAGCCAACAACTCATTTACCTCAATCAATTTATCCTTTCCCCTTTCAATTTGAAGCTCTAATTTCGTTCGTAACTCTTCCAATTGGATCTTAGACGAGATTTGCAAACTATTCAATTGCTCCTTTGCTTCACTGAGGCACTGAATCAGGTCAATTGATTTACAGTGACAGAAAGAATAAAAATACATATTCTGTGTCTTTTAGTTTCTTTGACAAAGTACTTTCGGTGTTATCCAATTGTTGAGCAAGGGTACGATTGTCAAGCTGAAGCATTATTTGCCAATTATAACAATTCATTTTACATTGAAATTTTACATTTTACATTTACATGTAAATAAAAATTGAATGAAAGTAAAGAAAGCCATCGTATAAGATGTGAATTTACATGTAGAGTGGAGTGAGGAAAGCGAGCAAGAGTTATAGATAAGAGGATAGATTACATTGTGTGGTGCATAATGATCTGCATTGATAAATTACTCTAACTCAAGCTCCTAAAATTATCAACAATAGTTCCGAGTGATTTGTTGAGTCCATTTGTCTATTGTCTGTACTTCATTCTACATTTTGCTTGTCTTTAATGGGATTTAATTCACAATCAATATGAGCACCAACCATTATAATACATTGCACTTGTATTTCCCATATGATCAACAAACATCGATATATTACTGATTTATAGTCTTCAAACTCTCTTTTTAATTCAATAATCAGTGGTGAAATTGGAAGAAATAAAAGTTCTTATAATAATATTAATTTTAAATAAAATATAAATTTCAAAAAATGCCAATCGATTTTTCTAATGAACTATTACCTCTATTGAATGACACACCAGCAGCAGTTGAATTCTGCAGGTTTAAAGGACAAATTCAGAAAGGCGTGAAATACAAAAGACATCGGGATGGAACAGCCTTTAGGTGTTATAAATCTGGTTGAACAAGTATGTGTCCATAAAAAAATATTTTAATTCAGACCTCACAGTACTGCTTATAGTATGCTATAAATGGTTATTCGAAACACCACTTTCCACTACTGACAGAGATTACAACGTCTCAAAAACAACTATATTAAAAGTGCATACTATTTTGGCGGATAAAGTACACTCATATTTTATCGAGAATCCCTTAAGACCTGGCGGCAATGGCATCGTGTGTCAAATCGATGAATCAATGTCTAATGATAAACAAAAGTACCATAGAGGCCGATTTTCACCTTCGAAAAGATGAATGTTTGGTGTAGCCGATATATCTTCCACACCTGCAAAATATTACTTATGTTTGGTGGGAAACAGTGTATTGGTTCCTTTTATAAGAAGTGTTTGTCGTCCTGGTTCTATGATTTTGAGTGATTAACGAAGTATATGGACAACAAACAGTAAACAACAGCATAAAATTTGTTAACCCTGTTAACGGAGTTAATACTCAGACAATCGAATCATTGTGGAATAAACTCAGACGACGAATACGAAGAATTATGGGTTTAGCATGCATTCATTGGAGCAGCATTTAAATAATTGTATGCGAAAGGATAATCTTGGAAACAGAGACTTTGATAATTTAATAAATAGGGGAACAATTAATGGTTTGCATTCATTTGCCAGAATAAAATGGTTAGGGAGGATATACGATTTACACTGTTGAACAATTAGAAAATTTACTCGACAGTTTTGCAGGCATTCAATAAGGTAATTCTTGAACTGCTCAGCGTCTCCGTGACAAACCTTTAGTGACAAGTGAGTCAGATGTTTGAACGGATTCGCTTCGATAAAATTCAGAGTCCAGTTGGCACCAGATAACGTTGCGCTCGTCAGTTCACCGTTTCCACACATTTTTAAAATGTATCTGATAACAAGACAAAATAAATTTCGCTCAATATTATCAGAAGTAACACAAAAACAAATGAAATTAAGAGAAACTTTTAAAAAAAGAAATTTAACCATAGCTAAAAATTAATAGTTAATAATAATAAATAATAATAAAAATTATAATAAATAATAATAATAATCATAATAATAATAATTATTATTATTATTAATTATTATTATTATTATTATTATTATTATTATTATAAACAATAATAAATAATATTATAATAATAATAATAAAAATTATAATAAAAATAAATATAAAACAATAAATAATAATAATAATAATAATAATAATAATAATAATAATAATAATAATAATAATAATAATAATAATAATAATAATAATAATAATAATAATAATAATAATAATAATAATAATAATAATAATAATAATAATAAAATAATAATAATAATAATAATAATAATAATAATAATAATAATAATAATAATAATAATAATAATAATAATAATAATAATAATAATAATAATAATAATAATAATAATAATAATAATAATAATAATAATAATAATAATAATAATAATAATAATAATAATAATAATAATAATAATAATAATAATAATAATAAATAATAGCTATAATATTAATAAAAATTATAATAAAAATAAATAATAATAAATCATATTAATCGTTTCGTTTAGTACACCCATGCACAACCTTTTCAACACTGTAGCCGCATTAGCAAATTAATAATGGAATGTGGGCGTCAGGACAATTACAAAAACTAAAACTCTAGAACCAGTTATTATTATCACTATTCCAGAAGGCTTTGGTAAATCCAAATTATGTTTATGCATGCTAGATAGTAATGTCTCTAATAAATCCGATCTTTTTGTTTGACCTTTCATTGGATAAAGTTCGACAAGCTCTTCAAAAATTTCATAATCTGATGTTATACAACGGGCGTATATACATAATTGAGCAACTGAAGTAACATCGGTAGATTCATCAACAGCTAACGAAAATTTGATACAATTTTTGAATATTGTTGAAAATTTAGTCACAATATCAGCTGAAATATCAGTAATACGCCGTTGTATTGTCATTCGGTTTAAACTTAGCGCTTCAAATTTCGAGGTGCATTTTGTACAACTTTTTTTTTCGATGCCACGATAAAGCATATTTTTTACAAAATCACCATCAGTATACGGTCGTTACGATTTAGCTATTAAATGAGCAATATCAAAGCTTATTTCAACTGATTGCTTGCTCTGCGGACTCATTGCACTTTTTAAAAATATTTTGTTGTGCTTGTAGTGATTGGACCATTGAAATAATTTGTTGTTTTCTTAAAACACCAGAATACTTTTCATCAAAATCAAAATGTTTAGTTTGAAAATGTCTTTTTAAGTTATAATCTTTCGCCACAGCAATTGTTGCTTTACAAATTAAACACAATGTTACCTTTATGCGCGACAAAACAAAGCTTTCCTGTCCATTGCCCTCCTCAAGAGTATCAACAAACAAAGCTGCTAACATATGCAAGCAATTGGCTCTGTATATACACACTGTACATACAGTTCATTTTTTATGGGAAATCAAATGTTGTAAATATTTCTTATTTCTAATATAATTTATGGTAATTCAATTACAATTATCACTTCATAAATCATAATAATTTTTTTATTTTTTATATATTTTTTATTTTATCATTTTAATTTTTTAATTTTTGTTTTAGTTTTTATTTATGTTTTTTTACTTTTACTTTATTAAATATTTTTATTTATTTTATTTTTTAATGTTATTTATTATTTTTATTTTTACCTTTTTTTTATTTCTGTTTGTTTATAAATAAAACTTAATTGTTCATTATTTATTTTTAATTTGATTTTTTTAATTTTAAATTTTAAATTTTTAAATTTTTAATTTTTAAAATTTTAAGTTTTAAATTTTAAATTTATATTTTTTAGATTTGTTTAAATTTATTTATCTTCAATTTTCTTTAATAATTTTAAATTTTTTACTATTTTACTATTTTATTTTTTATATTTACATAATTTATCTAAATTTAACTTTTTTTTATTTTTAATTTTAATATTTGTTAAATTTTTTTTACTTTTAATATTCTTTAAAATAATTTTTTATTCTTATTTTATTAATTTTATTTTTTTATATATTTATACTTTTTTATTTTTATATTATTTTTTTATTTTTGTTATTTTATTAAATTAATTTAATTTTTTCTAAATTTATACTTGTTAAAATATTAAATAAAATAATAAAAAAGTTAAAATTAAAAAAGAAAATTGAAAGTAAGCAAAATTATTTAATTAAAAATATTTAATAAAGTTAAATTAAAAAATTAAAAAAATAACTTTAAATAATTTTTTTTGAAAATAAGAAATAAAAAATCATGATTTATGAAGTAATAATTGTAAATATAAATATAAATATATTGCGTTATATTCCTTGTACTTTATTCACTGGTTTTTGTGATATGTGATGTCGATAGAGATGGGAATGAACAAATAAGTAAAGCGAATAATGCAATGATGGTAACAGCTAGAAACATTGCTTGAGAAGGCGGTTAATGCATCAATTGATGATAATGAAGAACAGGGAAGCTCGAATATCGTTGTCAATAAGGAACCAATATTGAAATCAGCGTTATCAATAAAGATCTTAATGTTTGCTCATTCCAGTTGATTTATTCATTAAATGGCCGATCAAGTCCAATAATTATACAGTAACATCAAAACCACCACAGTATTCCTGGCCCATCAATTTCCCCTCCCCAGCCCATCTCTCCCATTCTTCTTGGAAGACCGCGTGATAGAAACTGAGAACTTATATCCAACGGGCCTAATTGGTGATATTTATATATAAAATAAAATAATAATTAATAATGGGCAGGAAATAATTGCGGGGGAATTCAATTTTTGGCTTGCAAATACCGATAAGGTGGATAAATAATTTATTTTATAATTAAACATGAAAAATTGAAATATTTTCACTCCAGTTCAATCAAATTTCAAATATTTACAATGAGAATGAAATTCAAATAAATATATTTAAAAAATAAATAAATATATTCATAAAAATATATTTAATTTAAATTTAACTTAATTTACAAATTTAATTAAAATAATTTATAATCTTGATTATCATCATAAACTTACTTTGGTGATTCGTTATTTTCTTCCGATTGGCATATTTCGAGCAAATGTATTAATTTTTGTCCGAATGCACTAAAGTCAACTAGTAGACCTTGTTGGTGTTTCAATCTGTAACAAAACCTGGGTTAAATTATTTTATTTAATAAAAGTTAATTAATACTCTTGAAAATTTTCGTCGTTGATTCTCAAGCAAAATAAAAACGACAATGAATTTGCATCAGTCATACGAATAAAAATCTCCTAGAAATTGTAATTATTAAATTCATATCGTTTATAGTGATATACCTTGTTGCCAATACTACTGTCTATAGTTTCAATTTCTATTTTAATACATATTTTTCTACAAACAAGATCAATATAATACAAAATTTGTATTTTACTTTTTTTCTTGATTTGATTGAATAATAACAGAATGTATTTTACTATAAATGCTGGTCATGTTTTGTCAGGATAAAAAATACAAACTTAAAATTTTATGGAAAAATAAGTAACTAATGCAATCAAAATATTTGCAATATATAAATTTCAAATTAAAATTTTCGCTTTACTTTTGGTTATTATTGAAACAAATGTAATAAGAATTATTTATATATCTTACATTTTAAATTAAATATTATTTAATTTATTACATTTCTTAATGTTAAAATTTATTTAAAAAAGTATTAAAAGAAGCATGTAACTTATAATGATAATAAGCTATTAAAGAAAAATGACCCTTTATGAAATTATTTGGGAAATATTTGAGCTTTTTAGCAAGATTTTGTGAAACTAAGACGAATTTGTTTGGGAAACGCATCAAGTTCAATTATAATTAACCCCTTAACGCGCACTGACGTATATATACTTTCGCGCAAAACCGGACAAAATGTGCAGTGACGTGATAGTTTTTGAATAGTTTCAGTTTATTATTTTTCAGCTAATAAATATTATTATTTTATTTTATTTACCTATTCAATATTTGGATTTTAAATTATGTGGGATTTAGTGTTGTCCGCCTTGAGGTGCAGTTGGGAATTAGAGAGTTAATAAATTTGCTGAATTAATACATAAAGATGTGATCTAGAATCTATATCACCAAACTGGAAAAATATATGACTATCTTGAGAATAGTCAAAGACTTTTTAGGGGCAGGTGGTTGTGATCGTTGACCTAAAAATAATCATTATCAATTGAAACTTATAAGGATTATCTTTATAGTCGAAAGTTTTTCATTTCTTAGATAGAAATGAGCTTAGAGCTGTTGTTTTCTGTCAATCATTGTGAGTTAAAACCGTTTGTTGTTGACTGTTGGAAGTGGTTCTACAATATCTATATAAACTACTCTGAGTTTTCTTTTATTTGTTAAAATACCAAACTTTGATTTAGTATGACGAGTTATTTTATTTTTCTGGTATTGGTCACATTGTCTACACCATTTCTGAATTTGAGTTTTCATAATTAGCTACACATATTGTGATTTATCAATCTGATGACTTCTTTATCCGTTTCATGTGTTATCGTCCTAACCCCAGCGTCATGTTCTTATGATACTAAAGATTTTTATATCAGAAATATCGGGATCTTGGTTATGCAATAACTTTATTTAATAATTATTCGTACGAAACAATTTGATTTTTATCAACTTGTCCTGCTACCTGAAAATCATAAATTTAAATCAATAAGACAAAATTAAAAATTAAAAATTTTGCAGAATACTCTGTTCTAAATGTTTTTGCTTCAATTTCAAATTAAATTTTTTGTGTCAAAAAAGTTTATTTATACAGAATATACGCTAAAACATTTGGTCAGCTTCGACGACAGTGAACTAGACAGACTGATATTTGGTTGAACAGTGAGTTTATTAACTGTTATGGATGCTTTGAGAAGTATACCGCGTGGGTTGACAAGAGATCCAGCAGGTTAGCCTGATGATAACAAAAATTCCAAAACATATGTTGATTAAATCTGTAGATGTCATGAGGTCGATTTCACAGAACCGTAGTGTAATCTGTTTTCTAAGTAAGTTGATTAACTTCTGTAGATAGTCTGTGAAGTATACAGGATTCGATGATGAGAAAATCGAGTTAATCGACGATAATGAGCATTCCAAAACATATGTTGGTTGAATCTGTTGATGTCTTGAGGTTCATTTGATAAAACTGATGTACGACTTGTTTTGTACCCGAAGCGAAATGATCGAAGTTTTTGTAAATTAAAGTTTTGATGATCATAGAAATAGTGATTCTTTGTTTCAAAATTAAAGTGTTTTATTGAAAAAGCTGTAAGAAATGTCTACTTTATTTTATCGACTTTTGATTGTTATTCAAATTTAAAAGCATTTGTAATTTAATTATTAAATTAATATATGTTTTAAATTGGAATGTCAGAGGCTCTACACCAGGGGTGAGCAAAAGCCGGTCCGTTGAAAAATCCCGCATGCAATTTTTTAAATCTCTTTCATGCGATTTTGTTGAAATCAACAGTATTAGTGTGCGTAGTGCACATATAAATAATGACAAATATAAATAATAGACAGTATTATAATTTTGAACAGCCGTAACCATACTACTTTAATGTATGGAACATACTCTCACAAAGCGCGTGGTTGGCTGACTACATAAAATTGAACGTTTACTCCTCTCACTGTTCGAGGAATGACAGGTCACAGCACGCGTACTGTTTATTTTGATTTAGCAATGGTCACATACTAGTCATCATTTCTCTTAAGAGCACGTCTCGCATTAACTATAAGTATTCTATTTTAACGTTTGATGTTTGTCTTTTCTTTTTAAAATTCTATTTACTATTATATTTACAAAATGCAATATAAACATAAAAATGCAATAACTATGTATTAAATATTAATATTAAATATTTTGTATTGTTAAGATATAAATAAATAACAAAATAAAATCTGTCATTACCTGTTTAATTTATGATCATTAATTTAATATAATGCATCATATTTCTTTAAAAATTACGTGACATATTTTACTGGCAAAAATTGTTCGCATGTACACCCAAGTAAGACAATTTCTTGGACAGGAAAAAAACTCCACCCAAAACATTCGCGTGTGCACAGCGTAAGCGGTATAATTCTCCGGCCCGGGAGACATTTTGAAAATTTCATTTTGGCCCGCGCTTAAAAGTATTTGACCACCCATGCACTACACTAATAAGGATAATTTAAAGAATACATTTATATTTTGAATATTAATTAATTAATCGGATTATGAATTTAAAACTTGTGATAAAATTATATAACAATAAATATATTTTTACAAATTTTTATTTTAATATTTAGTGATATTTAGTTTATTAAAATATTTGGATTTAACAATAAATTGACAACGTAAATATGAATAATAATTTGAATTAAAAAAATTATATTTGATTAAGAAAAATTAAGAAATAAATATACCTTTCTAATAATCATATTAAAAATTACTTTTAACTCATTAAATTGAATCATTGATTCTTAATAGTAAAATAATAAATATCAAACAAAAAGTAACACAACAATGAATATTTTCGAATAATTATTGTTTTTTGACTTTTCTTCATCAAAAACTAAGAAAATAATTATTGTTTGACTTGCTCGAAAAAACAAACAGGTAAAAACTCAAAAAAATCAAATTAAAAGAGAAAAGCGAGTGAGAAAATACAACAAATAAATAAAAATAAAATGAGAATGAAAAGAAAATTTATATACAAAAATAATTGAAAAATAGAAAATGTAAATAGAGTAAGCGTAAGGAATAAAACACCATAAACCGAAAATACAGGCAACACCGATTAAAACAAAAAATCAATGAGCAAAAATTCCAAAAATTCCAAATATAACTCCAATAAGGCTGGTTTGGATATCGTTCGTTGTCAATAGAATGATTGTTGGAGAATAATTTGTCATAGGACAAGCAATACGATTGAGAACGATTTATTATGCAATAACCGGGATAGAAGGCGTCATCGTTGACATCGTCATCATTATCCGATTTGTNAAAATACTGTTGGGCTAGAACCGAGAATCGAGAGCTTGTTTTAATGAATCAAAAATACATAACATAAAAATCGCACCAAGTTAAATTAAAACACCAATCAATACAAATTAAAGTACATAACACATTGATGATAAATAAGACCCGGGTGATAAAATAAAGGAACGAAAATAAAGGTCGCAATCACTAACACAATTAGGAGAAACATCACATTCGGAATAGCTAACAACTAAGAAATAAAATAATAATAATAAATAAAATAATGGGTAATAAATTAATTAATAATATGAAAAAATTTCTAAATAAATAAATTTAAAATTTAAAATAAATCATCTAGTAAACTGGTAAAATAATAAAAAGTAGAATAAAAGTAGTAAAATTAGATAAACCATAAAATTTATAAAACTAAATTGTTTAATGAAAACTAAAAATAAAACCAACAAAATTATTTAAATTATAAAACTTATAAAACCAAATTGTTTAAATTAATGAAACTAAAGTAACTTATAACAGTTATAAGTTATTAAAAACAAATTCCGTTAAAAATTTTATTAATTCCTAAAATTGTATAACATTAGACTTAACAACAACAAAATGAATAATACCATACCAATATTAACAATTAACTTCAATTTAAAATAACATTATCTAAATAGCAAAATAAATTAACTAAATAACATTAACGAAAATTAACTTCAATTTAAAATAGCACTAAATAACAAAATAACTTAACTAAATGACATTAACTAAAATTAACTTCAATTTAAAATAACATTAGCTAAATAACAAAATAAATTAACTAAATAACATTAACTAAAATTAACTTCAATTTAAAATAACATTAGACCTAACAAAATTACACTACACAAAACAAAAATCAAATTTACCTCACCGCGATGGCATGGAATCGAAAATTGAGAGCATATGTTCACTGCCAGTAAATGAATTGTTGTGTAACCAGTTGAGCGAGAGAGTTTTTTAAATGAAATTTCACTCAGTATTTATACTGATTGAATTATACGCCTCCGCATTCTCTGCTGTTATATCCAATTAGAATGCGAGGGAATTCTGATTATTTTTTGCATGCATGCATGCATGTGTGTAATTGCTTATTTTTTAATTTAATTAATTTAATTAATCAAAATTCTAATTTTTATTAATTTTTAAGATTTATTTTTATAAATTCTATAATTTAAATAGTTTTTGCTAATTTTAATTTAGTTTTACAAGTTTTATAATTTAAATAAGTTATAGATTAATCTATAATCTATAAATTAACTTTTTGAGAATACGCTGATAAATGATAAATTTTGTTATTTAGCTAATGTTATTTTAAATTGAAGTTAATTTTAGTTAATGTCATTTAGTTAAGTTATTTTGTTATTTAGTGCTATTTTAAATTGAAGTTAATTTTCGTTAATGTTATTTAGTTAATTTATTTTGCTATTTAGATAATGTTATTTTAAATTGAAGTTAATTGTTAATATTGGTATGGTATTATTCATTTTGTTGTTGTTAAGTCTAATGTTATACAATTTTAGGAATTAATAAAATTTTTAACGGAATTTGTTTTTAATAACTTCTTATGTTTGGCGTATGTTATTTTGTCCTTTTTGAATAATATTATAATTTAGGTTGGGTTTTTCTTGATATTTATGTGTCGATGGTCTGGACTGGGGGAAGGTTTGTGGACGGGCGGCACTACGTGCTGTTGGTCGGCAGATGTTTCGCCAGTTGAGTCCATCGGGGTAGGGAATATAGATAGGGATATGAACGGTTAGAGGGGGTAAAATCAAGTTGCGATAGTTTAGGGCCCTATTTAGAGTTAGAAAGTATAGGACTTTTATTTTTCATAGATATTTGTGAGTTAGGAGAAAAATTAGAATAGTTATGAACTGCTGTCGGTAGAGGAAGTAGGTTTAGGCAATTTTATAGCAGCCACGAATAGTTAAGATATTCGATTGTCCAGGATTAGAAATACAGGCAGATCCCTGCTCAAATTTTCATGAGAAGTGTGGAAACATGTGTATTAACTTGTGAATAAGGGCCAACCCCTGCTCAAATTTTTGAAGGATAATTTGGATATTATAGGAAGTATAGAATAATAATCATTAGATGAAAAATAAGGGCGGATCCCTGCAAAAAAATTTTTGTAAGAGAACAATAGGAAATACCCGTAATTGAGGACCAGAAATGATCTAAAACCAGCATACATAGTGAATAATGACGTAAGACCTTCTAACGGCAGTCTAGAACCCGAAGAGAAAATACAATGGGGAGTAGTTTTAGCAATAGAGCTCACCTGCTTATTGTTTTTTCGCCTTTGTGTACAGTACCAACATGGTCGTCGCCATGGGTACACAAATGGTTTAAATTGCAATAGTCATGGAGGTGCTTAGGGAAGAGTCGAACGATTATGATTACCCCTAACGTATTTTAAAATGGGAAAGTGACACACCCCTAAGTACCCAACAATACTTAGAAAATCACGTAGGTCACTGACTTAAAAAAATCAATAAAAATAAAAAATCTACTACTTTTGATTACACGACTTGATTGAAAATCAAGATATTAACAAGATATTCCCAAATTTTAAAAAGTCACAAAAACAAATTTCCAAAATTTTCCAAATCATAAATTTTTTAAAGTCTTAACTAAATTCTATCTCTCAACTTCCAAAATTTTCTAAATCAACATCTTGAATTTTAGCATATAGACTCTAGTATCGTAGGATATGAAAGTATTTGGATCTTTGTTTGTAATAACTTTGTTAATTAACTCCTTTTGGCAGGATAATCGGGTAAAATTAAATATTAGTGTTCCAATGTAAATTTCTTAAGTCGAATAGATGGTATTGATGATCAAGACCATCATCATAGAGATCATAGCTAAGAAAACGATGGATTCAGTTTCTTGAATGTCAGGCATATTTTCTTTATTCGTTCTGATGAGATCTAATGCTTGGGAAGTTGAATGAGATTCATTAATTGTTTTTTTATTTGATTTTGATTTTGGAAAAAAAGTGAAGATTATTTAAACAATGATTTTAATTTGATTTAGTTACAATTAATTTAATTTTACTCAAATAAATTCGGTAAAGATTTTATTAATAAAAATCGCCATTCGTACATCTTTTTCACTGTATATTTCGATAGCATCACTATCATCATTAGGTTACCTACATTCACGACGGATGAATATATATACTAAATTGATAATATATAAATAAATTATAAAATATATAAATTTTAAATTATAAATAAAATTTTTAATAATCATTCTTTTCAAAAACAATTTTAAATAATCAATAATCAACTTGTTAATGATTAAAAGATGAACATTATGAGACAGAAATTTACAGAAAACCAACAGATACCGGCCTCTATACTACCCCAGAGAGTTTTTGTGAATTTAAATATAAAAGAAACATGGTGAAAGGATTGGTTTATCGATCATGGTGCTTGTCTTCCCCTTTTAAAAATTCAGTAAAAAGTGTAGATAAATTAGTTGAATTACTGGTGAACTGTTAACGTTGATAGAGACTGTTGATAAATGTATAAATAATGCTAAGGATCGTAGTATGAATGAATGAAAATTGACTGATATGTCGAATGATGTAGTGAATATGAATATTGATATTAACAAACAAGATGAGCCAAAATATACGATGGTATTGCCGTATTCTGAAGGATATAAAGATTTCAAAAGAAAGATTGGTAAACAGTTGGGTACATTGAATTATAGAATTGTTTCAAAATCTTGCAAAGTACGTAGTATGTTTGTTAGTAAATCTCAAACGCCGGTTGGATTGTGTTCGGATTTCGTTTATCAATTCACATGTAATGGGTGTAATGCCACATACATTGGAGAGACTTCTCGTCATCTCTGTACTCGAGTTCAAGAACACTGTCGACCGAAGGGAGTGTCCAATATTAAGGATCACAATAAAGTCTGTATGAGAGAATTAGGAATGTCTGATTTTAAAATTTTATCAAAAAAGTTTGATAATTGTTTGAGCGTGTGATATGTGAAGCATTATTGATAAGGACTTTTAATCCTAAAATCAATGTGCAGAATGCAGTGAATACTTGTATGTTAATTAAGTTTTTGCATGTTGATGTATATTAATAATAGTTATGTTAAATAATTAAAAAAAATAATTAAAATAATATTTTTTAAATAATTTTTAAAAGTTTAAATATAATTGATTATTAAAATTGTTTTTAAAAAGAATGATTATTAAAAATTTTTATTTATAATTTAAAATTTATATATTTTATAATTTATTTATATATTATCAATATAGTATAGTTATTCATCCGTCGTGAATGTAGGTAACCTGATGATGATAGTGATGCTATCGAAATATATAGTGAAAAAGATGTACGAATGGCAATTTAATTTTAATTTAATTAATTTAATAATATATTTTAACTTCAATTATTAAATTGATAAAAGTGGAAGTCAGAGGTACAACATGACCTACATTTTAATTTAGAGACTTTGAGCTAGTTTTCATGTAAACTAATCATTTTTTATATATAAACACCATATATTTTTGTGACCTACATAAAATTCTTAGTCGACCTATATATTTTCCAGGGGGTGGTGTGCATGGGATACTACTGTCTACTAACAATATTTAATTTTCGACCAAAATTCTTTCCAGTGATAGCATAAGTTAAAGTAACGTTTGTTCATATAACATCTAAATATGCATGTAGTAGAATAAATTCTTTAATAATTATATCTCTTACTTAAAATTTCTAAATTTGAATTTCTTTGATTTTAGAGATTTAAGTAGGATTTTGTAACAATTTAAAATTAAATTATGTTGTTAATTTTTCTAAAAAATCCGAATTTTAAATCATATATTACTTTTGTTGGTTACTTGAAAACTAAACATTACAATAATTATTATAAAAATTGTTATGAATTTGAATTTAAAATAAATAAAAAAACTTATTCACGTTTTTAATTATAAAAATCCCAAATTTCACCAATTACATTTTAGCGTGTAAAACACTTTTTTCAATATGGTTAATTAAATCAACAGCCTCCAACGATGTTCCCCAAGAAAGTCCGATTCCGCTTGAACCATGGCCATAATTGTGAATAACTGGAATTTTTGAACCAGAACTCGATTCAATATATTCAATCTATTAGAAATTTATACAATTTAGCCTTACGTTATGGGGCATATCGTAAAATTAATAAATCAGATAAAATTGTAATATATATATATATATATATGTATGTTAGAAAAAGACATAGTTTCACAGAAATATTTATTCACTACAAAAATCTAAACGGAACACACAATAGTTATACTATTTATAGTACATTGAATTGCGTAATCTACAAAAGGGAGAATTATTAGTTTAAGTGATACTGTTGACACAGAAGACAAACATACTTACTTAATTTAGTTATACAAGCATTTCCGCATCATTCAATAGATATCAAGGTCTAGTGACCTGGTTATGTAAGTAATTCTTTGGAAATTATTATATCATCTTACATCCCCCTCCATTTAAAACTTTTGATCCATTCTACATTTCGAATTATTTCTTTGCCTTGCTTATTCTTTAGAACATAGCTTCTGTCATGTCGTTTTCCAGTTATTTCATAAGGCCCTTCATAACGTTCATCCATCTTTCTAGTATTTTCTTTTTAACCAATACTTGGTCTCCAACTTCAAAATTCCTATAATTTTGTGTAATTAAATTCTTTTCTATGTTTTGTTTATGTTTAATTCCCTCCACGATCCTCCCTTCTCCGATTATTAGCATCATTATTTTGTATATCCAAATTCTCTTTTTCCATCCATTGTCTACAAATATTCCGCCCAAATATTATTTCAGAGGGCGAAAATCCGGTTGTCTGCTGTATCGTCGCATTTAACATAAATTCCACATCTGGCAATATTTCTGCCCAATCTTTATGCCGTTTGTCTTTTAACGTAATTGCAATTGCATCCCTTATAGTTCTAAATTGCCTCTCAACTAAACCGTTTGTACTATGATGATATGGGCTTGAATATATTATTGTAATATGATGCGTTTTCAACACTTCTAAAAGGAGTTGAGATTCAAATGTTTTTCCTCTATCGGAGTGAATGATTTTAGGGGCACCAAATTTCAAAATCCAATTTTCTCTTAAAATCTTTGCCGTCGTCTTTTCATCCTGATGAGCAACTGCCGTCAATGATATATACCTACTGAATTGATCAATTATAGCTAAAATATATTGTTTTCCATGAATTGTTTTCTTAAATGGTCCGCAGAAATCAATAAATATCTCTTTGAAAACTTCATCTGTACTCTGTTTAATCAGCGGTTCTTTTGTTCGTCTTGTCCACGTCTTCCGTTTCTGACACTGTTCACAATTTTCAATCACTCTTCTAACTTCATTTTCACTAATTTTCATTTTCATATTTTTCCGTGCATATTCGTAAATTTTTTTTACCCCTGCGTGACATAAGTCTTTATGTATATTAAAAATTACACCTTCATTATTTACTTTTATTTCTTGGTCCATATTTTCTATGGCCAATATTTTAGTTTTATTTTTATCTACCTTGGCGTTTTCATGAACTGTTTGGCACTGACTACATGAAGTACAGTCTTTCCTTGATAGGGCATCTGCGTTAGCATGCAATTCTCCTTTTCTGTATTCTAATTTGATATCTAGCCCACTTAAATAGTTAATCCATGTCTGGAATTGTGCTGTAATTGGCTTTTTTGTATTTATCATAAAGGTTATAGCTTTATGATCGGTTCTTAAAGTAAATCTTTTTCCATATAGATAGTGTTTGAAATGCTGAGTAAAATGATAGATTGCAAGCAATTCCTTTCGCGTAATGCAGTAACCGATTTCATGCTTATTCATTGTCTTTGATCCATATGCAATAACTTGTTCTTGTCCATTACTACTCAACTGCGAAAGCACTCCCCCAATCGTATCGAAACTAGCATCTGTATCTAAAATAAAGGTTTTTCGTAAATCCGGAAATCCTAGTACTGGGGTAGACGTTAACGCTTTCTTTAGCGTGTTGAAATTTGTTTCACATTCTTCAGTCCATATAAGTTTATCTTTGTTAGACCCACATAACCTTTCTAATGGTCTTGCATACTTGGCGTAATCTTTAACAAATTTTCGATAATAATTTGTTAAGCCTAGAAAGCTTCTTAAACGTTTAATACATTTTGGTTTTTCATATTCTTGCATTGCTTTTATCTTTTCATAATCTGTCTTAATACCATTTTTATTTATAATGTGTCCCAAAAATTTTATTTCTAGTTTGTTAAAACAACATTTTTCTAACCTTATTTTCAAACCAGCTTCTTGAATCTTTCGAAAAACTCTTTCTAGTCTTTTTTTATGTTCGATTTCATTGTCTGCAAATATAAGGATATCGTCTAAATAAACAATTGCTTCTCTCCAATTAAGATCACCCAAAACTTGAGTCATTAATTTTTGAAAAGTTGCTGGGGCAGCTGCAATTCCAAAAGGCATTCGGTTAAAACAATATTGACCATCTTTTGTTGAAAATGCAGTCTTTATTTTTGATTCCTCTTCTAATTCCACTTGATAATAAGCATTACCAAGATCGATAGTGCTAAATATCTGTGCTCCATTTAGGATATCCATCATCTCTTCAATATTTGGTATTGGAAATCGAGGTCTCTCCGTAATTGCATTTAGTGCCCGAAAATCCAAACATATTCTAATATCTGATTTATTCTTTTTTAACACACATACCAATGGGCTATTCCACACTGAGTCACATTTTTTTATAATTCCTGCTTCTTCCATGTCTTTTAGCATGTCTTGTATTTTGTGAGCAATATGAATCGGCTGACGTCTAGGATTAATTGTCACTGGGCTACCTCTAGTAACTATCTTATGTTTAATTAACTGTGTTTTTCCTACATCCCATTTATTTTTCATGAATATATCCGAAAATTCTTTAAGTAATTTATTAATCGTTGGGTCGATAATTCCTTTCAAATTGTTTTCCTCTAAATTCATTAATTGATTTTTTAATTTTACTTTAGTTACTGCCTGTAATTTAATATCAAAACAATTCATCATTTCTACGCCTGCAATTACGCTCGGGTTAATCTTATTTGCCACAAAGAATCTTATTACCAATTCTAATCCCGAAATTCTCACTTTTAGTAATATTGTTCCTATGATTTTAAGTGTGCTCTCGTTTGCACATGTAACCATAATATTGGATTCCCCTATTTTATCACGCATCTTTAATTTACTAACAACATCTTCGCTAATCACGTTTATTCTAGCCCCGGTATCCAAAAGACAATCAACTTTTATTTTATTTTCCAGCCAAATACCTACACTAGGTCTGCCATTCATTCTTTCGTAAACGAATTTAGGTGCAAAAGGTCTTTCTTTATTTTCATTAACTTTATTATTAATTATATCGATACTCATAATCTTATCAATTTTGTTATTAATTTCATAAAAACTATATTCAAAATAATTTTCAAAGTCAAAACATTCACAATCATTCATAATTACATCATTAATTTTTAAATCATCTTTAAATTCATTCATTACGGAAATCTTGAAATCACAAGCATTCAAATTCAAACATTCTGTGTCAACAATATACTTACTTAAACCAAATTTATGGCTCCTAGCAACTCCCTTGAAACTGGAGCCTCCCCTTTTAGCTGTTCGCAATCTTTTTGCATGTCATCCTGTTGAATCAGCTCTCCTTCCTCGTATTCGTAGTCGTATATCGCATTGCATTGTCTTCGATGTGGTCCTCTGTCTGAAGATTGGTTTCTGCTTTGATATTGTCATCTGGATCCAAATTGTTTTTGATTTCTATCATAATTTCTTCCGTTGTAATATGCTTCTGTTTTAACTGAATTTCTTCTGATGTCCCAACATTGATACTTGAAATGACCATTTTTGGAACATTGAGAGCATTTTACGTTTGGGCATTCTGCTCGAATATGTCCTTGCTCTCCACACGCCCAACATCTCTGCAGTTTAAATCGCCTGGTCCCGTTCTTCCAGTCACTTTTATTTGGCATATTGAAGTTCGCGGCCTCATTGGTTCTAGAGTTAGAAAATATTGGCGTCTTATTCTGTTGGTACAACTGAGTTTTTCTCAGACTTTTGACTGTCTCCGCATATGATTTATTTTCATGTAGAGATGCTAAGGATTGTTCACTTGAAAGCTCTTTTTGAATTTCTTCCATTCTTGATATCACTTCCTTGGCCTTATCTACTGATTTAACTTCTCTTAATTTCAATTCTTTTTTTGTTTCCATATCTTCCATTGCATTCTGCATTAAAAATAACATTAATGCCGGTTTTGTTAATTTGTGTCGAAGAACATTGTCGACGAGCTTTTCCACTTTATTGAAAAATTCGGTGCACGAGTCATTTCCTTTTCGATATCTTAAAGCTGCGTCTAGATCCATGGCTAGATTTTTCCTAGGCTCGAACGCTTTTCTTAATCTTTCTTCATAGCCTGAATAATCGCTCTGTACTTCTTCATATTTCTGGATCAACTCTACCGACAGAAAGGCCTTAGTAACAATTTCTTGAATTTCTTGCGGTTGTTGAGTGAATTCGAAAAATCTCTTCAATTCCAAAATAAAAATTTCTAAATCACCATTTGGCAGCAATTGATTAGGTGGCTTGATATAGTTCTGGAGTCCTGGCGTGGTCGCCATGTTAGAAAAAGACATAGTTTCACAGAAATATTTATTCACTACAAAAATCTAAACGGAACACACAATCGTTATACTATTTATAGTACATTGAATTGCGTAATCTACAAAAGGGAGAATTATTAGTTTAAGTGATACTGTTGACACAGAAGACAAACATACTTACTTAATTTAGTTATACAAGCATTCCCGCATCATTCAATAGATATCAAGGTCTAGTGACCTGGTTATGTAAGTAATTCTTTGGAAATTATTATATCATCTTACAATATATATATATATTCTTTTGAAAAATTCGAAGAAAATGTTGTGCGCTCAATAAGTACCCAAGACTACCTCATAGAAAATAATAGTACTTTAACAATATTCAAGTGAAATTATAATATATTATCTATGGTTACAAAAATATAGTTTGTTTTAATATTCATGTGCATAGCACATTTTCAAATCAACCACTGCTTGTCGAGTATCAAAGTGTTATTACACTCTTTTTTTGAGTTGTGATAACAGTAAGTAAATACGGAATCAGTTGCAGACAACGTATAGCAATATATGTCCCTCTCGTACAACAATACATTACTGGATTGGCCAAATCAGACATGATCGCCAGTCAGTGTTTGATGATGAGGAAGTTGGTCGTCCTTGTGTAATTCCTGACCAAAAATGAGAGGAATGTTTGCAAATTATGAAGGAAGAACATCGAATCATTATCAAGGATGTTTCGCAGCAGTTGAATATAAGTAACGGGGGTGTGTATGTCATCTTGAATGAACCTGGTGTAGGAAAATTGGCATACAGATTCATTGCACGTTTTCTTTCCTCTGAGTTGTGTGAAAACCTGTCAGGCAAACCTTTTCATTTTTGATTAACATGGTGACCAATTCATAGAAAATATTATTACGGTGGATGAAACCCCTATATCCTTGTATGTTCCTAAAACAAAGCGTGCGTCCAGCGAAACAAAATCCAGAGAGAAACGAGTTCCAGCAAGATGATATCTGGAACATATCATCAAAAATTGAAAAAATAAGGGAAATTAAATTTCAAAAAATAGGAGGAAAATCCCGGGAAAAACAATCATAGAGAGGGAGATAAAACAACAGACGATTTAGCCCAAAGGGGAACAAGGAAAGAGTTCCAATAATCCTAAAAATATTACATTGTACATCTAAATTTGGACTTGAATAAAATTTTTAAAAATATTTTCTATCTTAAAAGGTAGGTGTTGAATGAAAAGCACCTCTGAGATGATTCAGTCGATGATCAGGTGCTCAGATCGATACATTAAGCACCCAACAGAAATTCTAAGTAAACTCAGATAGAATGGAAATCCTACCTGGGTTGAAAGCAAGGGTCTAAATACCCGAAGAAAGAACATGAACACGCACGAAAAAACTCCAAAAACCAAAACACGATAACCAACAACAGAAAAACAAACTACAAAGAACGAATCAAAGCTCTGTCAAGACTAAAACTACAATTCAAAAACACTCTCCAAAACTCACTAATTCAACACTACCCAACTACTAGTCAACACAAGAAACCGCTATCAAGAGTAATAATTCAATCCGGTGCATTAAGAATTTCGACAAACGCATAAAAGAAGGAACCAAACGGGAATCTCAAACAAAACAAAGATTAATTACATTCACATCAGAACTAGAATAAAAAAATAAAAAAGTAAAAACAAAAGGAATCCTAATCGCAGAAAAGGACAGAACTATCAAAGATATCAAGCCGATAAATCGTACAGAGGAGTAAGATTTGTAAAGCAACCAATTGAAGGAGCTTTAAATTAAGGAAAAAAGAGAAATTAATAAATTAAGGTTCCCCACCTTTAAATGAATAAACTTTCAGTAAATTGTAAAACTTATTGTTAAGCATTTCTCTTTATTATACCTAATTTTTGTAAAAGCGAATTTTTATGCTTCGCTCAAGGAGATTTTCAATTAATAAATTATAATTTTTAGAAAATTGGTAGTCATGCTAATAAATGGAACAGGATAGGTACCGAGAGTGAGCTTAGGAGAGGGAAAATGAAGTATCAAGAATATTACTGAATAATAAACCTTGGTGATGTTTTAGCGAGAGGTTAAAAGGCCACGGATATTTGAAAACTATTCCGAATTTTAGGAGATTTGCATGATAATATAGATTGCTCAAGGGAATGGCGATAATGAGGAATGATGGTAATTCGCGAAGCTAGAAATGATGCCGACGCACACCGGATAGATTTCTTATTTATTTAGTTTCTTTTCGTTTTCCTAAACTAGTTTTCTATGCTTTTTAATAAAGTTAAACTAATATAACTAATGAATACCATGCGATTATAAATAATTTATTTTCTTTACTTAATAAAATATGCATGACCAACATACAAGTCGGATCTACCCCTGGTGGCCTGGAGAAAGGAGTGCGAAAAAAAAACCGATAGGCCAAACTTCGTTTCCCAGAGAAATCTCCGCTTGTAATGAATGTGACGAGATGGAATGAACACAATGAAAGAAAAATCGGAAACATATCATTCAGCGAGTATAGAAGAAGGGCGGAGGGCGGATAAGGATGTTCGCGAAGAAATATTTTACCAATCATTCAATAAACAAACAGAAACGAGGTTTCGAGGAATGGCTACAGAATCATGGGTAGTAAGATTTTTATTTGTTTGTTAAAATGATTTAAATAAATAATAAAAATTTTAAAATGTATTAAAAATAAAGTTTTCTAAATTTTAGTCATTATGTATGTTTATATATTAAGTTGATTATAAAAAGTAAATAAATTTAAATAATAAAATAATTATGGGTAAAATGATTAAACCTTAAGATAGGAACACATTCAATCAAAGGAAATAATTCAATTGGCTTTAGGGAAATAATAACTTAGAATCGATGTATAAATATAACCAATATATAAATTCTATCTGTCGTAGGCAAATGGTAATTTTAGGAAAATAACATTTGGCTAGGCAAAATGCCAGCTTTAGCTATTATTTCATTTCCATAACCAATATGTAAATTCTATCTTATATGACAGTAATATTGTTTTGTATATATCATGCTTAAATTTAATTAAGAAATATTTAGTATAGACCCAATGGAAAAATTTCGCCAAGATGTAGCGCGCTACACAACGGAAGTGGCTCTGCTGAGTGTTTCAAGTCGCTTGTGAGAAGATATTGAATGATGGAAAGAACCTGGTTCCGATCGGAACAGATAAAAAACCTTCACCAGAATATCACAGAGATGGAGAAAACTCGAGCTGAAAACCAAGAGACCATCAGAGATTTGAAATAACCCTCAAGGAGCAGTCTCAGAAAATACTAAAGCTGCACGAAGGAAATCATATCGACGCCAGAGTTAGATGAGTACTATCGTAGTCCGAGACAGAGCTATTTTCGATTATAGCAGCTCTGATCTCCAGAATCCCAACAGTAACTCCTGCACTAAAGAAAACGTGTAAGGCTAGTCCTGGAAAATTTGAAAGGAAGCGCTGGCGGGTGCTCTAGTTCATCCAGCAAGAATGTCAGAAAACAACAATAAGAATATAACGAAATGATTGAAATTGTAAATATTTGTGAAAAAATAAACTATAATAAACTGGGTAAATCTTGTCTCTGTAGTATAAATGAAATAATTAATCAAATTGAAAAGGCTGTTTCCTTAAGAAACATTCATATTAAAGATAAAATGTAAATAAAATAGATTGAGTAATATACGATAACATTATCTTCCTAAGGCCAAAGAAAGTTATCTCCTTACGAAAATATTTAAATATAATTTGGACTAGTTAAACAATAAATTAAATATAGTTTGTAAATCATCTCGAGACATAAAATAACATTTACAGTGATTTTTTCAACATAATCTCAGACAATTCGACAGAAATTTCTATTATATACTATTGAAATTTTCTACAATTACTTAAACAAAGGTTTTTATTATAAAAGTTCGAAGTGGCGACTACTAATGCGCAGAATTAAGTGTCCGTACACACTTGCACTTTTATAAAATAATCACCTTTAATAATCTGATCCTGATTCGACCCTAATTGATCTATTGACTTCTATTAATCCTTCGTTTTCACTACTTACAAAAAAATTGATATATTTCTTCAAATACTATTCTAAAATGCCGATAGTTTCTAATTTTGACTTGCCTTATATAGCGGTATAATCCATTTGATTAATGATCCTCAACCCAAATCAGCTCTGTTTGACAATCTTCCCTTTGCGGCCCTTTCATATTCTCGTCGTATAACAATATAATTACCCTACCATGCACCTTCATTATGATAATCTTTTTCCACATCTTCTCATTAATCATGCTGTTCTGATAATGGGTTTTCGATTTCCTGTTTGTTGGATTTTCTTGTTTTTTTTATTCCCTTGCTTTTCGACCATTTCTAAACGTATTCTGATCAATTCATTATCACCATGATCTTTCCCTCTGTCTAATCTATATCTAGCACGTTTTTCAAATTCAAATTTGATAGTTTATATATTTTCTGTAATTTCACATTCTTCGCAATTCGGTTTTCAATTATATCATCATTTTCACTGTTTCCAAGATTATGACTTTTTAAGATAAATTAGTTTTACAACCCCGGCAAATTATAGAATTAATGAATTTGAACATTTATGTGATTTAAACAGTTATTGGTTAAATTAAAAAATGTCTCAAGATAATAAATGTTTGTTTAATTAATTTTGAATTAAAGATTTAGTTTTAATAAATACTGAAAATGAAAATATGATATAAACCATTAATTGTTATTATCATTATTATCATTATTATTATTATTATTATAATTATTATTATTATTATTATTATTATTATTATTATTATTATTATTATTATTATTATTATTATTATTATTATTATTATTATTATTATTATTATTATTATTATTATTATTATTATTATTATTATTATTATTATTATTATTATTATTATTATTATTATTATTATTATTATTATTATTATTATTATTATTATTATTATTATTATTGTAATGTATAGTTATATTTTATTTTTTTAACAAGGTTTTGTAACGTTTGATTATTTCGTTTGGCGCGTGTCGCGTTTTAAAAAGAATAAAAGAAACTATATAGCGATAATTTACTATGGTAAATTATCGCTATACAAAAAATTGATTACAAATAAAATTTCAATTACGAAAATAAAAAAAAATCAATCCAAGAAATAGAAAACTAGAAAGATTAAAAATCAGAAGGAAATAATTTAAACAGCGAACATTACTTGAGTACTTCAAGATTTACCGATACATCATAAATTCTCATTCAATTTCCTTCCATTCCTTTGATATTTCAAATCAATTCACGAACTATTCATTCTGAATTATTTATTTTATCAGGCCCTGTCGTTCTCATCAATCAAAGCACTACCGAGGGAGCTAACTGAGGTTGTTTGTTTCTTTGTTCAATAGAAGTTAGAATTGTAAGTCGTTTGTTAAATTTGTTTAATTTTATATTTTAACTTTATTATTTGAACAGTAGCACGCATTAAATACAGGCACCCCGACTGTCCCGCCACATATTTTTACAGGTGACGCTGTCGGGTTCAACAAATCTTCCTAACATAAATTGGCAATTGAAAATAATAATCAACATAATATAGTATATTTACTTCTAAAACATAACTATAAATAGGGTAAATAAATAAGATAAAACCATCTATTTATGTTAGGTTGTTAAGTTCTATTTATGTTAAATAGTGGGGATATATTGTAGTTTCTATTTAAGTAAAATAGAAATTGTGTATTATTATAGTGTTAATGTAAAGAATTGTAGTACCCAGCCCAGTCACCAGTAAATAAACTGTCTCGGGACAGCTGGGGTGTTTGTATGTAAAATCGACGATTAAGGTATAATTGAGATGACAATATTTAAACTTTTCTCATTCCCGGGAAAAACAATCATAGAGAGGGAGATAAAACAACAGACGATTTAGCCCAAAGGGGAACAAGGAAAGAGTTCCAATAATCCTAAAAATATTACATTGTACATCTAAATTTGGACTTGAATAAAATTTTTAAAAATATTTTCTATCTTAAAAAGGTAGGTGTTGAATGAAAAGCACCTCTGAGATGATTCAGTCGATGATCAGGTGCTCAGATCGATACATAAAAATCAAAAAAATACTTTGTGTTTCAACTGCAAAATTTCTGTAGAATAGAAAGGTTTTCGGAAACTAGACAGTGAATAAATGTTGATCCGTTTCTACTAATAGAACTAGTTTGAAGGAATTGTCCATACAAGTATTGATATTGGTTAGACAAGGATTTGAGGATTTGTCGGATTTCAATAATTTGTGTTTCAGATAAATTCTAACTTCTTTATAGCTAGTTGTTTCTCAGCGTTTAGCTTGTTAAGTTTTTAAATTTTTAATTAATTTTTGTAATTGAAATTTTATTTGTAATCAATTTTCTGTATAGCGATAATTTACCATAGTAAATTATCGCTATATAGTTTCTTTTAATCTTTTTAAAACGCGACACGCGCCAAACGAAATAATCAAACGTTACAAAACCTTGTTAAAAAATAAAATATATCTATACATTACAATTATTATTATTATTATTATTATTATTATTATTATTATTATTATTATTATTATTATTATTATTATTATTATTAATTATATTAATTTAAAAAATAAATATAAACTTCTAATCTCAATCGAGCCCGATACGGTCTCAATCCGGCCCATTCTTCAATAATTTTAGATTTGGCTAAATGAGCATTATGTTCGCCTATTCTGTTTAATATGTTTTCTGTTTCATATGAACGAACCTTGTTGATCGTAATCATTTTTCTGTCGAAATCCACCTAAAACTACTGACTCTCTGCACGAATATGCATAAGTGTCATCATTCTAATTTAACAATTAATTATTAGAATTTATAAATAATATATTGGTTTACAGTAATAAAAGAATGTTTGAACCAAGGAGCTTGAACCCTAACTAACTGGACCCCTAATAGGAACAATTTCTGTATCTTCAAACAATTTCCTAGAACCCAGTCCAGTACAATTGAAAACTAAGTCATAATTATTTTTCTTAGCCCAATTAGCTACATTTTCTTTTCCAGGAGAAATGTTACAATTGATAATTTTACCGCCATTTTCAGAAAAATTATCGGAAAGATATTTTAAATAATATCTTGACTCAACAATTGTTGACACAAATGATACACCGTATTTATATTTCGATGAAAATCCAATAGCTGCCAACTGAAATATTAAAATTAATTAAAATAATAAGATTTTCATATTTGTTTTAATTAAGTTTTAATTTAATCAATACACCAATATTATTTGTCAGTGCGATTATTTGTCACTTATTAATATAAATTAGTTGCAATCCATGAATATTAACTCAATTAAAATTATTTGCCTATTTATATTATAATTGCAATAATATATAAATCGATAAAAATATAATGGTATTGATTAATGACAAATAAACGTAGGTTTTTGCTTATTTATATACTAAATTATATATTATAAGAACTTTCAATTTTCAATTTTGATTTCTTTTTAGTTGACATTTTATTTATTAAAAATTGACGATGAATCATTAAAGTTATCGATGTTTTTATGAAATTGACAAATTTTTGACAGCATTTTTTAAGTGATTTTGAAAATTTTTGAATATCAAAAAAGCATCGATCTCTTTACTGATTCATAGTTAATTTTTTTGATTTATGATTAATTATTATTGTTATGATTTATAATAGAATGGAATTTTGGAAATAAAAATATATTATACTTAAAGTTCAACTATTTTAACCAGTTTATATTTTATTATAAATTTCACTTTGACATACGCGGCAAAGAACCAGAAAATTAAGTTAAAAATTAATAAATTTTATATTATTTGATAATCAAATAATTGTCATGTATTCTTCGTCACTAATCAGTTGCAGGGAATTCAACCTGACCTGCAATCTCTAAATGAAGAAACTGACCACCTTATGGAGATTTTAAATTGTCAGAGAAAATTCGGAAGAAGAACTTGCCGTAATCCTTCAGGAAACTCAAACTTATATTGAATATTGATCCCGTATTTCTTCTCTTAGTGAAGTTAAATCAACCAGCATATTTAGTGGAAGAATATTATAAAAGATCAATGTTCAAAATGAAATTGCTAACAAAGTAAAAGTTCATAAAAATTTCTTCAAATATAGGGGACTTCTATAGGATATCTCTCCTGGAAAACTTTATTGGTGAATCCACAGCTTGATATGAAACTTGGACCCAAAATACTTACAAAACATCAAAAACATCAAAACATTAAAAGTCGGTAATAGTTTTCAACTCCTCAATGTCCTTATTCAAATCAATCAAACTCCTTAATTCAAATTTACCACAATTGTTCATAACATTTTCTATCCACACAATTTTCAGTAATGATTTTAATTTGCACAATTTTCAATAAAACTTTTAAACTTTGGCGATGGGATAGATTTTCCAATGGAATATATCCATTTTGGTAGGCTATGAATCAATTTAATAAATAAACTAAGATTTCCTTTGAATTACCTTTAAACTGACAATTTTACTAACTTCTCTCCTCTCTTTATACCGTTCACATAATTAAATGCACTTTTACTTAAGATTTATTTAGTGGCAGGTACCTATTGATTTTGTAAACTTTGTTTATCTCTCACCGGGTTTATGTATTAAACTAATTTAATGTCAGTTTGGAGATCTCGTAGCTTTTACATGACCCTTTTACCTGGTGATAATTTAATTGATTTTGTTGGCAACCCGGGTTTCCCATTAGCTCAGGTTTTCCATTAGATAATTAATTTTCTTTAAATATTTCCTTCTGGGATCCCCACACCACCGATTAAACTGATAAAACTCTGTCGTTGATTGTATCGTTGGATTGTGAGAGATTTGTGATTCAAATATACGTTGGGTAGTTTATTGTTTTGTTATTTACGATTAAAAGGACACGTGGAGTCAGAGGTTACCGACTTGAATTATTAAAACCCAAAAATATGATTATAGTTTGTTTAAATTTATAATAATACCTTAATCTTTATATTTTTTATATTTTATATTTTTGAAATAAAAATCGTGAAATGGAAATTTAAACTTGTTTTTTTGTCAACTTTATTTTATCTTTTAGTAAAAAAAAAATTCCCGGTAATTTCCCGGTAAACAGGTAAATGAAAAAATCGGTAAATTGTCAATCCCTAGTTCTTACCCAAAAATGCAATTCTTTAGGTCACACTAGAATTTAAATGCCCGTTCAGAATTCGTGTCATTAATAATAAAATTATTTTCTATTGAGTTGCAAATTTGAAGACCTCAAATTACTTCTGAAGTGAGCGAGGCAGGTTCACTGTGTTCTACATCACTATTATTTTCTGAATCTAGGACCGGATTCAAAAATCATCATTTAAGGCCTTGTCCACAAGCAATTCATCGACATCATTTTCGTTAAATGTATCAAAACCTTCGCCACCAATTTCGTGCTAAAGCAATAATTTCAGCAGAAACCGTCGATCTTTGATTAATTGCGTTTCTGTTTATAATGTATCGAGGACAGTGTTTTCCAACACGCATTCTTTTTTATGACTCTTATAGTAGATTCACCGAAACCAAAATGCTTACCAACATCCGTAGATGTCTCTCCTTTCTCCAAACGATCTAAAATTGCAGTTTTAATTTCCAAAGAAATTCCCGTTCGTTTGCGATTCTTTTTTTCCATCAAATAAAATCAATTTCGAAATTCATAGAAAAAAATTTCATTTAAATTAGAAAAAATTCAAAAAATAAATTTCAAAATAAAATAAGTTTTATTTAGTTAACATTTATAAAAAAATATTTTTTAAAATTTTAAAATTTTTTCTAATAAAAACAAAACAACTCACATTAAATTACACCAGGAAACAGTTTACAAAAAAAACCACAAAAAAGAAAATCGTATAAAAACATAATTAAGTGTATTTGAATTCGTCTCACTATTTGGCATCCACCTATACCAGTTTCCCTCGTATAATATCTATTTTAAAATTTTTGAATTTTTAAAATTACTTTCTGCACTTTTATTATTATTTTCGATTTGTAGATTTTATTGATTTGCACTTGATTTTTGTGATTTTTATGTTTGTTTTGGCCTTGTTCGGTTGTAATCCAACAAAATTTATTATTATTCATCAGTTTTCCCATCAATTAAAATCGTCCTATAACAACATGTACATTGGAACAATCATTCAGCACATTGAGAAAAGACTTGGACAAAATCATTTATATGCGAATAATGATTGTCCGAATTGATCAATATTTAGCTGAATATTTGTTATAGTTATTTATCGAAAATTTAAACACCATATTATGATAAATATCATAAAAATATTGGAATTTTATTTCCTCGCGTTTCATTGGTTAAAAATATTTCTGCATATTTTAAGTGAAATGATATTATTGATTAATAAAATATAAATAAATTATTTATAATTACTAAATAATATTATTTTAGTGTTTCATATATGTTTTTTTTAATATTCACCTCTCTTGAATCAACTTCACGATATCCATGATATAGATCTCCATAATTAGATGGGAAATTAATAACTTCATCTGAGACGAAATAAAAATTAGTCAATAATATACCAGATTTTTCACAATCTGGACTTCTATATAATTTCCAGTAATGGTCCAATCCTTTAGTATACCATCGAAAAGAGTCTTCGTAATTCTGTTCATTAACATTCAATCGAACAAATCCTGGTGCCCCCCAACTCGTTACGGAATCATAAAATTTATCAGAATTTAATTCCAATTCTGCATTTGGATATCGTTTCTAATAACTTTAAATTATTAAATGGGATAAATAAAATATTACCTGAACTATGTTAGCAGTAGATAAGCCAACAATTCCACTTCCAATTATTCCGATTTTGTTAATGATTTTATTTTTTCTCATTTAAATTTTGGAAAAATGAACTTAGAAATAAAATTTTAGAAAAGTACCTTTTGCTATGACAACTAAGCGTAATTCTAAATCACTACAAATTTATGGTAAATACATCGACGATAGAAAACATCGACCTACAGTTGAAATGAATATAAATTAAAAGTATATAGATTATGTTAATTGCTTTATTTTATTATTATCTATTAGAAATAATGTAAATTTTATTATAATACTATACTATTAAATTTATGTCTTTTTATTATTTTGTTTAAATTTCAGTAATATAAGTTATTCAAATTTATTATTACAATGACCTCAGAAAACATCAAAAAACGAAAATACAAACAAGAAAATAGAACTTTTCAAGAAGAATGGACAGAAAAGTTTTTTTTATTGACAATAATGGTAAATCGTTGTGTCTTATTTGTAAAGTTACAATTTCCAACTACAAAGTAACCAATTTACGTCGACACTATGAAGTAAGTCATCCACACTTATCAATTCAATATCCACTCAATTCAAAAATTCATAGACTCTATGACAAATATATCAGTCATATGCATTTATGAGGTTAATTTTTGAATATTTATTAATTACTCAGAAATTTAAATTTTACTTCAAAATTACCCATCTAAAAAAATAACTTTCCTAATTTTACCTTAAACTCATGCAGATTCGAACCCAGTTACTGTGCGACCATAGAATATGACAACTCCTCGACTAAGCTGCATCAAATATACAATTTTCGTACTGCTCTTATTAAATATATATCAACAAATTTAATATCTTAAAAACTAGGCATATGGTTAGTTCATTTTTACCTGTCACAAAATAGGTGTAAACAGAATTAAAATGTATAGTGTCATTCGATGGCGGTATTTAGAATCAAAATTTAATATTTCCTTATTACATTCTACCTTGTTTGATTCTTTTTATAAGCAATATTTAAATAATACATGTCTCACTACACTATATACCAGGGGTGGGCAAGTGCGGCTCTTTGATGAGCCATGTGGCTCTCTAGGACCTCATGCGTGCCCACCCCTGTACTATAGTATAATACTATTAATATATTATTAAAACAATAAAACACTGATGAAATCTAGTTCTGGTGACTGTCAAAACTTCTACGTTATTATCGAGTTTGTACAGTGTAAGAAGTTCCAAAACTCCTATTTTAAAATAATATAGTTTAAATGTTATAAGTATGAAAAAGGCAGTGCCGAAAATTCGTGAGTATCAACAAACATCGATATATTACTGATTTATAGTCTTCAAGCTCTCTTTTTAATTCAATGGATAAAATAATCAGTGGTGAAATTGGAAGAAATAAAAGTTGTTATATATTATTTGAAGACTATAAATCAGTAATATATCGATGTTTGTTGATACTCACGAATTTTCGGCACTGCCTTTTTCAAGTGAATTCAAATTTTAATGACGCAACTACGTAAACGCAGCAAATCGAGGTTTAGGTGTATATATTTTCTCAATATTATGCTCAATGGCTCTAATTTCATGAATCGATTGATCTGCGACCTTAAAATAATTTAGTAATGGTTTAAACAATAGTCGATTTTGATCTGAGGCTGAACAATCCATTTGAGTTTTGCCTAAATGGCCAGGATTCTGGTTCGTCATCCACTAGTTGCACGCAGATTTTGCATGTAAACCGTCTATTTCGAGGATTTAAATGCGGGGAATATTAGAATTTAGGTGATAATTGAAAGGATTTTGAGTAGATGTCCCGATAATTAAATAATTTCGATAAAATATGGGGTAAATACTGTCAAAGAATTTCAAAAAGGATACAAACTCAAATGAATTCAGAATTGAAATGTCAAATACAAAGCGGAGTGCTGCCCATATTTTTGAAAACCATACATAAATATATTAACCGAATATATTAAGACCTATGATTATATTATAAAGGCAAGAAAAAATAGCAAATGCTTACTCAAATTTTGGAACGGCAACACTATTTATATCAAATAATTGAAAACTATGTAAAAATACAATAATTCCAGAAATTAATATAGAACTGTTGGGTTATTGGTTGGTAATAATATTTGCAAAGTTGAAATTCTTACTCTGACTCCAAACGTGCCTTTGATTGACCCATAAATAACACTTGACAACAGAAATCTTTATTAATAATCACAAATAAATTTCACTTTAAACTGACAATCAATTCAACATTCTGCTAGGTGACTATACAATGCTTATTACAACGCTCAGTGAGGAATATCACTCGTGTACAACACCGTATTGAAAGATTACTAACTACTGATTGAGTTCCCTAAGATCGTCCAGTTTGTCATGATGATCTTCCCCCAGGTAATTTACTTACTATGACCTTTTACCAACAGTCATATACTGAGAAATGAAAATGCAAAGAGTAATTTTTCTCATCTGTCCATTAATTGTCACCCACTAAGTACATTATCAAGGTTGTAACCATGAGAGCACGGATAGTAGAAGTTTAAAATCATGGATGTTGATGACAAATTTATCAGTAACCCTAGAACACTTGAAGAACACACCTTTAAAAAGATGTTACTATTTACTAGATCAAAGATGTTACTATTTTTATTTTTCGAAAATCAATAAAAACAAAAATCTTTATTAATGAAAAATTTCGAAAATCAATAAAATCAAAAATCTTTATTAATGAAAAATTTCTCGCGTTTTATAGAAGCTTTCAATGTGAAGCTGTGATGATTTGCACAGAAATTCAGCTTGTAAGTCACGCAAATCATTCTTGACAAAAACAGTCGTGATATCTGCTGAAATATCTAAGCAAATTTTACTAAATTATAAATGCAAATAAATAAATAAATAAAAATCTCATTTTACTGGAAATGAGAAATTATCTGTTTCGATTTGGCATCACTGAAGCATCCGGATAATGTAAGAATTGTAGCATTCTTATTAACAGGACTCAATTTAATGGTTTTGTCGGAATCGATCTTGGAATCATTAATAATATTCCCGCTTAAATATAAAATAATATTTTACTTATAATTTATAATAAGTAATACTTTCATTTTAAGAATAATATTTATTTAATATTATATATCTTACTGACAAATTATGAGTAATATATTCTGTTAAATTTCTTTTTAATGGTTTGTCAAAGTTTTCAGTTTTATCAGTTGATATTTTAAGTATTACAATTCACAATGAATCAAGAAATTTATATATTTTTTACTAAAAATTAATTTCTTTTGTTCATAATGTTTTTTTTAAATTATTTTTTTGCATGTAAAAAAATATTTTTTTCACTTAAAATTAAATTTTTTAAAATTTTTCAGATTAATTTTTTATTATTTTTCAAAAATTTTTCTCATTTTCCTTCGTTCAATTTTATTTTTCCACCAAATTTTTGTCCTAAATTTTCTTTTACTCAATATTTTATGTTAAATTTCTTTTAGATGATTTGTCAAAGTTTTCAGTTGTTATTTTAAGTATTAGATGAATCAATTTATATTTTTTGTCCATATACTTTTAAAATAACACCACTTTTTTTTGTCATAATAATTTTTCTCAGAAATTTTTTAACAAATTTTTAATATTAAATTTCTGTTCTAAATTTTCTGTTACTCAAAATTAATTTCTTTGGTCATTATTGATTTTTCTAATTTTTAGAAATTATTTTTCCAAAATCTTTATTAGAAATTTCTCTTTAAAATTCATTTGGTCCAAGATTATATTTTCTAAAAATGTTTTGTCATAATTACTTTTCCCCTAACATTTTTATACTAAATTTTTCTTACTCAAAATTAATTTCTTTTTTTCATAAATGTTTTTTAAATTAATTTTTTGCATTTAAAATAATATTTTTTTCACTAACTATTTTTTGTCATCTTTCACATTAAATTTTTGTTCTAAATTTTCTCTTACTCAAAATTATTTTCTTTTAATTTTGTTTGGTCATAATCGATTTTTCCTAATGTTTTGAATTATTTTTCGCGTTTCTTTCACTTAAATTTTTATCCTAAATTTTTTATTACTCCAGAAATTATTTTTTTTGGTCATAATTGTTTTCCCTAAATTTTTGAAAATTTATTTTTCGTATTTTCTTTCGATCAAAATTATTTTAACCTAAATTTTTTTTCACTAATTTATTAACATTATTTTCCCAAATTTTTACCATTAATTTCTCTATAGAATTAATTTCGTCCTAAAATATTTCCCCACAAAATTTTCAATTTATTTTGTTTAATATTTCAATAATTGGCCAACTTGGAACCAATAATTCCCCATCGGATCATAAATAAAATAAAGCCCAATAATTATTGTAAATATAAAAAAATATATAAACTCCAATATGAAAATCGTATCACAATAAAAACATGATAATTTAATTATCATAATTAATTATAATTTTTAAAAAATAATTTCCTAAATTTATAATTAATATTTAATAATAATTTCTAATTAATTACTGAATTAAATTTTATAAAAAATCTATATTACTTGTTCTTTCGGGAAAAAACAATTCTTGAAATGTAATCCAAAATCCGTTCATTGTTTTCTGGTTCAGACTCTTTATCTACTACAGGCCAATTGAAACTCAAATCTTTAATGTCTACATTGTTAATTTCATATTTATTTGCAATAAAATTTGTAGAATCTAAAAACGTGGCCAAAGAAATAGGATGTGGCACCAGTTCTTTTGTAAATAAATTGACATTCGGTTCGAAATTTACATAACAATAATTGTTTGGTATTTCTATTTGTATAGAATCAGTAAATATCTTTTTCAACTTTTCCAAACACGTTTCCAACTCAAAACTAGCACCTATTGCCTGATCAATCAGTTACTCATAAATAAATTAATATTACTGTAGGAAACCTTCCTTTTGTAAAGTGTTTTTTTAAAATAACTGATATTAATAGCATTAGATAATATTTCTGAAAACTCTATAAACAATCGTCCTTTGAAAATTAAATAATTAGTAAGGTTTACAATTCTATTTATTACCACTAGTCAAACGAAAATAAAATGTTTCATTAGAATTGTTAAGGGGTAGAATTTCTACTTTTCCTTTATATGAAATATAGTTATATGTAAAGACAATATTTTTATTACCTTTTGAAAGAAAATTATCAATAAATGATTTCTTTAAAATACTGTATAACGACAACTTTGGAATAATAAAATAATAACTTTCACTAAATATACTAGTAATTTGAATTTCATTAAGAATTACATTGGAAACACATGTTATCTTGATAAAATAAAGTATAAAAATACTATTATAATTACATTACTTCAGAAATAGTAGGTTGCTTCATTTTATGCTTATATAATTCTCAATATTAAAACAAATCTTATAAGTATTATTTAAATAAAATTAACTTAGTATATATTAAAATGAATAATAAATATCCTTCCAATTAGGATTTAAAAAAAAATTAATTCAAATAAAATTTTAAAAATTCTTTTGAAAAGGTATTCTTTTTGCTCGATTACATAAAACGATATTTTTTTAATTTAATACTTAAATCTTACAGCAAGTCTGTAAAGATTTTAATAATTTTGAGTGACTTAAGTAAACTCGTAGATAGAAAATGCTGATTGAATATTAAATGTAAAGGTAAAATAAAGTTGAATCACAAGTCATAATTAATTTATTCACAATTATTGTGGGGTTAACTTCAGAGAGGTGGGACTATCTAAGCTCGTGGTCTAGACACGGAACAAAATTTACGCCCTTTCAATGTAAATAGTAAACATTAGGAAACCAATCAATTTTTAGTGAAATAATAAATAGATTAGCTACTTCTATAGGCTTTAAAAATTAATTTTATTTATTAACCGTTTGCGGACGGAATAGGCTATCGTATAAGCCATTTAAGGCCAGCACTGCTGGCCTACCGTCCGCAAACGGTTAAAAGTAATAGAAAAATATCTAATGAATATAATTTGTAGAAAATTTCAGAAAGATTTCTTATAAAAATGATTATTGTTTTTGTACTCCATGAGATATTGCGTCCACATATCGGCGCTGGTTAACTTATTCATCATTATTTAGAACTTCATTGTCAATCATTTTAACAATTAGAATAAATTTAGTATTATGTCCATGTTCGTACATTTATTTTATGAGTTTTTAATTATATAATTATTAACGTCGGTGTTTCTGACTCCACGTGTTTTGTATAAACAATTAGCTAATTTACTTATATTTGTAATCAAATTCGTACAAACTACAATTTTTAAAACTCCGAATCTCGCAATACAATGCCTATTCTGACTTTTTAATAAGTCTCACTGTAACTTATTGTAACTGTAACCGCCCTTTCCGCTAGTTCTATCCTTTATCATTAGTTTTTCATTTTTACGTTATTATAGCTTTCTTCTTCCCTACTTGAGTCAAAATGTCGATTGTTTCACCTTAATTAATGATATTTCAAATATACTGTCTCCTTTTGTACAAAAGACTTAGCATTTGGTTATGAATTCTAGTGGAAATTTAGCTTGTAGAATAATTCTCATTAGTGGCTTTTTTCGGTCTGTAGGAAAACTTGACATTTCTTCCTTTTAAATTTATTGATTTCATCCTCAGAACTTTGTTTTTGGTTATAAATTCTTTTTTTTTCTCTTTGTTCTTACAAGTTTTTTCATAACCTCTTCCGCCTTGGCTGGACCAAAACACGAGGATTTGACCTATTTGATTTGTCGTTTGAGTTGACAAAACCAGTTTTTGGCTTTCATTAGCTATTTGCAATGAAATTCTGAACATATTAAAATTCTTTTCGAAAACTAAGAATCTATAAAAACAAAAAGCTAGAAAGAAACTATTTAAGATTCAAGGAAACATTTTCTTAAATATGTAATATTAGGTTATATAATGATACAGATATTCAATCGCATAATTCCTATGCATGCATAATGACTGAAGTCACTTCATTCAATTAAATATTTTTCACAAAACGATAAAAATAGCAATTAATAAAAAAAATATAATTATTACAAGAAATTACATAATTAATAATTAAATATTTGCAGAGAGCTGAATTGAGGGGAAGTTCTATTAAGTTACTCATTAACTTTCCTGAAAAGAGGTCAACCAGACCTAACCGTTTTTCTTCTAAAGTTCACTCATAAGACATCCTTTGTATTCTGTTTCTTTTTATTTCAATGGGTCATTGGGACGAGCTAAAAGCTGCCTTGATTTTTTTATCACTCCTCAAAGATAGTTATATTGACTTCTGTTGGTATATGTCTGGTATATCAATGTCTGGTATATGAAGAAAATTCATTCGCCTAGTAACCTTCAAGATTGGAATTGCTGTAGTTTTCTTTGACTAAACACTGTGTAAAATCATAGGTAAGTTAAATTTAAAATGGAAATACATTGGTTCAGTTCCTATTCGTATTTGCAAACTACATTTATTTTTATTTACTAGTGCATATTTACATTCATTCGTCCAAGCATTATCACAAAACTTATTATTATTTTAGAAACCTGAATTAACTTTATTGTTATCATTTTATTTCTGATCAATTACATTTTAAATATTAATGTTTTTCTTTTATAATTCACCAATAAAAAGTATTTGAACATGAAAACAATAAAAACATGTTTTCAAGATCACAATGAAAATCATCACTTTAAAAGTCAAATTTGTTTTTTTCAAAAAGATGTATTATTGAAAATGTTAGAACTCGAGCTCAAGTTGTACATTGCCAGGCTTTTTATCAAATTCCGGGCAAACTTCGTCCAATATTTGGTCAACATCCATGTTATCCATCCCTAAATAATGCTTAAATGCGAGACTAGTGTTTTCCCCACCCAATGTCGCTAGTTGTCATTGTTAGGCAATGCGATTTTGCTATTTTTAAATGTGAAAAGTTGATGATTGCGTGTCCCTATCCTAGTCTGTGGCACTGTTTAAACTACGCTGTTATTGTAGCAGTCTAAATATGACTGGTGCAAAATCTCAGTTCCTGGCAATGCAACTTCCTTATCCCTCATTGCAGGTTTATTATATAAAAGATTGTAACACTTTTGACGTAAAAATACCAATTCACTATAACCTAGCCCTTCAATATAAAGAGTGAGTTAGATCGTAATTCGACATATTTCGAAGCCTGTATTTAATCATTGGCGGCAAAAGGGTTAAACTTACACTGCTTAATCTAAAGAAAAAAGTAGTCTATGTCGCCGGCAACAATATTAATCTCACAATTAGATTCATCCTTGTATTTTGCCAATTCATTTTATTGGAGATTATAAATCCGCATTTAAGTCAAATCTAACACTGATTGACCGATATAGCTAGGCCTGTCTAATCATATCAAATCCTTCTTCAGTTGAGCAGCAAACAGATCATCATCAATTCTGATGAATTTTCTGAAAGTCGGTTTTGAAGCATTTACAATGATCTTCTCAGCTAAATTGCATTGCCTCAAGTTCATCTATTTTTTCAGATTCTAAACGGATTTAGTGTATGTATAATTTAAACAAGTCTCTATATTCACTGATCGATTCTGATCTTAATTTTGGGTTTTTTACGATGTTTTAAATATAGGTGCTTGGTTAAATTTGATTGCTCAATGAATGTAAACAACTTTCGCACCGAGTGAAAGATAAAATTTAAGAAGCATTGAATGAAGAACATGGTTCATCTTAGTTCAATGCGTGAGAATCAGCTTTTCAACTTTGGAGTTCGGTGGATACATCTTTTCCGTAACAATAGAAAAATCATTAAAAAATTATGAAGACAATCAGGAATATCAATATCATTACATACATTAGATTTTGGCTAAGAGTCCTACCATGATCATCAAAGGCAGCTTGGAAAGAGTTTTACCAGTTTTTGCAAGAGAGGAATTGACAAACTGTATGCTGTCAAAAAAACGAACAGGTAATTTGTCAAAATACGCAATATAGGGAGATATATTTTTCGGTAATAGCCGGAATAATATTTAATTCCCAAGAAGAAAAATTATTCAGACCATATTTCAAAATATGATGAAGATCAAATTATGAAATATACAGTCAACTGTTTCTGAATTCGTCAAGAAACATTACAATTCCTACAAGCAGCACCGAGATACTTACCTGAGAAGTGACAATGATTCATAATTCTATCTCAAATGAATTTGTTACAAAGGTAGCAGGTCCTGCAATTTCTGAATTCACGTTCCTCAATGAAAAACAAAGTCTGCATGAGTTTTATACCATTAATTGCGTGATATGGCAGGACAATTGTGAGAGCAATTTGCTCCGCCTTACTCAAAAAAGACAAAACAAGTCATCGGCTATAAAATTAAAATAAGATTTTGAATTATTATAATTATTTATTATTTATTTTTTTTTATGTATTTGATGGTGGGTGATATCACTTGGCAAAATTGCCTCAAAGTCAGCATATATTACGAATGGCGGTGTTAAGGTTTTCGCAAAATTTTTAAATTTTTAGTTGTTGGTAAAGAATATAATGTCGTACTTAGTTGGTTCTTATAAGAACTTTTTTTCAAATTTCATCACTGATTTCTTTTCAATTGACATCGTATTTATTAAAAAGCTTAACTATGCATCAGTAAATATATCGATGTTTTTATATATTTTTAAATTATTATCAAAATATAAATTTTTATTTCAAATATTAGTCATAAAATAGCTCATTATGCATTTATATTGCATAGTTTTTGCAATGTCTTTATTTAATATTATTATCAATTGTTATTATTTAATTCATTTTTATTACAGAAATAATTATAAAATGAATTATATAATAATAAATGATAATAATTATCATTCTTATAAAATATCTATATATTTTAGTAATTATTGTTATAAATCTATATCATCATTTAGTCTTAATAGTATTATCACTTATTTATACATTTATTTACCTCACATAATGTGCATCCATCTTTGAAAGTAGGAATTATAGCCAGTGATGGGATTCAATTTTCTTTGGAATCGGTACTCTTTCCAAATTTTTATTAATTTGTAGAGTGGGAAATCCTTACGCACTTACTAAAACATATTAAGAACCAGTACGGGCGTACCGGCTTTATCCCATCACTGATTATGGCCAATCTATGTCGTATTCTATTGCAAATAATTTTGATACTTCGGTACCAAAAACGGTTCAATCATGTGCTTCTAGTGCTATTCTTATGTGCTGAGATACCAGTTCTAAAACTCCGCCATACAATTCAAGTAATGTTTTCTAATAATGAGTGAGAAACTCGTCATCATGCGCCGGTGTCTGAAAAATATAAAAAGCGTATAATAAAAAATATAAAAACATAAAAGGTGCCAATTATCGTTTATACTTGGCTGACACTTATTGTATATGATGAATTCAACATTTCATAATTTTCAATATGTAATTGAAATGTTGAAAATAAACATGATAAATCACTGTGAAAATCGAATCAAATATAAACTAAAATGATTAAATTTTATCAATATTATTTTTCTGTTTAATAATTTGTTGAATATTTTTTCATTAAATTTTAATTGTTCTAATGTTATCAAAGAAACCCCAAAAGATTGGCATCATTGGAGAAGGAATAATGGGCTTGACTATTGCTAATATTTTACTAGTATCTAGAATAGTATTTGTAATATTTGAAGATTTTTATTAAGGAAAGATATCCATTTGCCCATTTGCAAATCACTACGAGTAAATGTTATAGGGATACTACAAGTCAAGGCGCTGTAGGTTATGTTTGTCTAAACCTAGTTGAGCACCGAGATGAAAGGATTTGTAATTGGTACAAAAAGAGCTTGGATCACTATTGGGAAATATTCAGAAGTGTAGAATCGGTTTCATCTGGAATTTCCGCCAGCAATTTGTATTACCTCTCTGACAAGCCAATCTCTATGACCACAACTTTCGATGATATTTTTCCTGGTTTTCGTGAAATTAATGTGAAAGAAGTAATTTATGAACTTTAACAAACTATTCTTTTACACTTTCTTAATCACTGACGTCCCATCGTTGAATTACTTTTTTAAATGTCATTTTTATTTTTATCAAAATGGTATTTTTATAATCTTTTACTTAAAAATAAATAAATAATTTCAAAATATCAGCGCTAAATTGAAAATGTACCAAGAATATTTTGCCATTATTATTATTATTATTTTATTATTATTATTATTATTATTATTATTATTATTATTATTATTATTATTATTATTATTATTATTATTATTATTATTATTATTATATTATTATTATTATTATTATTATTATTATTATTATTATTATTATTATTATTATTATTATTATTATTATTATTATTATTATTATTATTATTACTATTATTATTATTATTATTATTATTATTATTATTATTATTATTATTATTATTATTATTATTATTATTATTATTATTATTATTATTATTATTATTATTATTATTATTATTGTTGTTATTATTATTATTATTATTATTATTATTATTATTATTATTATTATTATTATTATTATTATTATTATTATTATTATTATTATTATTATTATTATTATTATTATTATTATTATTATTATTATTATTATTATTATTATTATTATTATTATTATTATTATTATTATTATTATTATTATTATTATTATTATTATTATTATTATTATTATTATTATTATTATTATTGTTATTATTATTATTATTGTTATTATTAAATTTTAGTTGAAAGCATTAGGGTTTTCTTCAAATTTGCCATATGCTATTGGATTGATTTCAACACTAGTGGAGCCTCGATATTATTTACCATTTTTAGAAAACATTTTTATAAGCAACGGGGGTGAAATAATTATTGAAAAGTTGGAAGGTAACAGTGAAGATGTTGCTAATTGGGCTATTAAGAATAAATATGATGTTGTTATTAATTGTGCTGGACTTGGATCTGCGGTATTATTTAACGATCCGGAACTTATTCCAGTAAGAGGACAAGTAGTTAGAGTTGAGGCTCCATGGTTTAAGCATTCTTTTATGACTGTTTGTTCATGTTTCTATTTAAAAATTATTTTTTAAACTATTATTAGACAGACAATACATATGCTTTTACCTGTCGTGACTCCGTAGCTTTGGGAACTATCAAACAATCAAATGATTGGGATCATTCTATTCGTTCTGAAAATACTGACGATATCTTAAGGAGAATTAGTGAACATAATATTTGTTTAAGTGAATCAAAAATAATTGAAGAATGGGCTGGATTAAGACCTTGGAGACCTCAACCTAGATTAGAAGTTTGTAAATATTATTAACATTAGTAAACTTACTTTACCAATTACATTCAATTCTGTTTAATTGACGTTTTTACGTAAATTATTATAGAATCCATTTATTATACCAAAACAGAATTTGATGCATTTACGTTTGATTTAACTATTTAATAAATTGGTAACATGCTCTTAAATTTGTAAAACCGGTGTTATCATTTTATCATTTGAGTTTTAAATAAATAAAATTATATTTAAATATTTTAAAGTTTATATAATTTTAAAATTAAAAATTATATTAAGATAAATTTATTAAAAAGAGAGCTTGAAGACTATAAATCAGTAATATATCGATGTTTTTTGATACTCACGAATTTTCGGCACTGCCTTTTTCAAGTGAATTTGATCATTATTGCATTTACCAATTATTGTTGTGGGAAAAATAAATTTATTTCATATATTATAATATATTTATTGGTTTAATTATATTTTAATTGCCCAAATAATATTTCCTATTTTTATATTTTATTTTATAAAAAAACGTTTTTTAATTTTTATATATTTTTATTTTAAATTTAAATCCAAATTCAAACCTAAATTTAAACTTAAATCCAAATTCAAAAAAAAGTTTCAGGGATTTTTTTTTAATTTAGTTGAATGTTGATGGACGGTTTAAGTTTTTTGATATAAAGAGTCTCTGCGGTTAATCTTTGCAATGTAATTCTGAACGCATCTTGTAACATTTTGCATTTTGTTTCGTGTATGAGTGGTGCTGATTTATGCACTTTTTTCCAGTGTTTGTGATAATTGCTGGTTTTGCTTTTGACGTGTTCCTTGAGTCTTGTTTGGAACGTTCTATGTGTTTCACCTATCTCGATGAAATAGGTCTGATGTTAGAGATTTTTGAAACTTACGAAGCTGTGATTTCAAAGGTGCAGCGGTTGTTAAAATTGGGCGAATATGAACTGGCAACTCCATATTGCGAATGTAAGCTCTGATTGTATTACATGTCTTATTGTTTAGAAAAGGAAGTGTAGGTATATTACTGGCTTATTGACATGTTCCTTTTGTGTATTATGCCTTTTAGAGTTATATTCTTTATAAAAAATAGAACGGGTTAACAGTAGTCGTTTGAGGATTCCCTTTTCTTCCCCCCCAAATAAAAAAATGAGACTACCGAAAAAGAACCAATACCATATTTCTTGAATGAGGTGCAAAAACATTAAGATATTTTCTATAGACATTATTTATAATTTAAATGCTATTCATAAGTTGTCAGCGTCATTTTTATAGATGCCTTACCTAAGACATTACATTGAAATATTTATAAATAAAGACCTAACTCCATAAGTAAATTTTAATACTATTTTTAAATCCTTTATATTAACTTCATCGGGGCTGAATTTGTGTGTCTTGTAAATCTTGCGAGGGCTAATTAACCTACTTCAAGTCATCCAATCAAGCTAAAACTTGTCGAATACACTCATTGTCGATGACGTTGCGTTTTATTAAGTTTTGGTGCCACGCTTACACATACAGACATACAAAAACATTAACACATCGAAGTTGTGTTTACAGCTCTAAAACTTAAAATTTTAACGAGTTTTTGATATTTAAAAAACAATATATGAATTTGAAAATGATTTGAAACCGTGGAATTTCGCCTATAAACGATTTATTCTAAAAACTGTTTCGGTGGATAGACTTTTTTTAATTAATAATTTTATTTTTAAAATTTAATCAAATAACTTTTAGACAGAAACTCTAATATCTACAAGTGGAATGGAAGTTCCAATTGTCCACAACTATGGACATGGATCGAGTGGAATAGGATTATCCTGGGGTTCATCTTTAGAAGTTGCAGATTTAGTGGATTCCATTTTAATGAGACATTAAATTATTATTTTGTAGTTTATTAAATGCTATTTTATTATTAATAAAAAGAATGAGTTTTGAATAAAAAATTTAAAAAAAAATAATAATAATAATAAAGATTATTATTATAAATTAAGTGATGATTATTCTTAATATCATATGCTGACAGTAAATCAGTACGTCAATGATGTTTGTGATCATGACGTTATCACGCATTGGCATACGTAAGTCCAGTTGCCTTTAGATATACTTTCAATTGACCGTTGAATAGATCTACATTTGTTCTACTCATCATTATTAACTCAATGGTACCAACACTATGGAAATATTTTGATTACGTAATTAATGCATTATTTCATTAATTTATTCATCGCAAACGTAAAATAATATTCAAGGAATAAATATTCCTAATTTTACAGAAAATCTGAATGACTGATAAGGCTCTCCGTACTTTCCAAAAAGTTCTGTTCTGTGAAATGAAATATCCAATTTTGCTTCTTTCATGTTTTTCTAATTTTGATTTTCTGTAAAATTAATCACAAATTTCTTTTAAATTTGACAAACGTCGTAGAGGCAGAAAATGAGAGACAAGATTTATTTAACGAGATTCGCTTTCTATGAACGTAGTGAGCCGAAGAAGTGCAAAGAATTGTATATAAATCAACAAGTTAGCAAAAACAATTTCTCTAATTAAAATTGGCCATAAATGTAGCCATAGATTTAAAAATTTTAAATTAATTTTAAATTAATTAATTAAATAGTTGATGAATTTCTCAATATTTTTTTTCGAAAAAATCAAAGATGAAAGAAAACAATTTGAAAAAAAAACGAAACCAAATGAAGGGAAAAACGCACCCAAGGTAACTTTATGTTACTGGATACAGGAGATTTTTCTGGGAGAACAAGGGTCTGATGACTACAAATAGAACTGTGGAAATCTGTGTAGAAAATTTCATAATAAAACAAAACTAAGATCAAAGTTTGAAATTATTAATAAATATTTACATTGTAATATGAATTTTATTATAATAGAAAATCATTAAAAATCATTCCGAGATCGTTGGTAGAGAAGAAGGCTTTGAAGACTTTGGGGTCAATGTCAAAAAATTACTGGCCCAAGGTTGCCTCCAGTCTATGATGTCCATTTTAGACGGGATATCGGTAATTGTGAAATTATGATACTCATATTCTGGAATAGATTCTAAGGAGGAATACTCTCTAATTTTGAGTCCTTCGATTTTATAGCGACAAAACGAGTCATTACTTGATTTACGCAGTGCTCTTTCCTCTGCTTCAATGTTCTCATTGGACAATTTTAAACATAAAATTTTTTCTTGATAATCAATACTATTTTTTCTTGATTTTCTATTATTTTTTCCTTTGACTTTTGATCTCAACGCATCATCGGTGTTGGATAGATATTGAATTTTCGGTAACTTTTCGATGATTTTTATTTGAATATATGGCTTCCTTAGAACGACTCCGCTTTTTCCATTCGTCCATAAATGTCTTTCGAGTTTTTTCTGACGGCAAATTGAAGGCAGCAAAGAATTGATTTTTGTTTGTCGAAATTTTTCAATTGTTTTTTCAATATGATTTGAATTGTTTACAGATTTTATTGAAAAATTTCCATTCCAAATATTTGGTAAATTTAAAGAGGTAACTCCTTTAGATTCAATCATTCAATCAAATAAATTAATCAGAAAAAAATAGATTTAAATATAATTTTTCTGTTAATCACTGCCTGTTAAACCGTTATGATTAGTCTGTTATATGCTAATTTATTCAAGCTAATTGTAAGAATATTATCATTATCTTGATGGATCAGTGATTTAATTAGATAAGCGGTTATAGAACTCTATTTAATCAATAGATTGCTCATTCAAGAGAATTATATTATTATTACTATTATTATTATTATTATTATTATTATTATTATTATTATTATTATTATTATTATTATTATTATTATTATTATTATTATTATTATTATTATTATTATTATTATTATTATTATTATTATTATTATTATTATTATTATTATTATTATTATTATTATTATTATTATTATTATTATTATTATTATTATTATTATTATTATTATTATTATTATTATTATTATTATTATTATTATTATTATTTTTATTATTATTATTATGGATTAGAGGTCATCTACATTTTATCCTGTCGTGTTGCTTCCAATTCGACACCCGTTGTGTGAACAACATAAGAACTTTGTCGGATGGGTGAATACTTGTGAAAAGTGAGCATACATTTGTACACTATAATCGTCGAGCATTCGAGCGGGTTTATGAGAATCACTATTAAAATGTGGTTGTTCGTATTTCTTTTGATTTTAGTGCTTTTTATCGTTTTTATTATATTTTAATTCTTAAAATCTTATTTTGGTTTCCATATTTTAACGTCATGAATTCCAATCTGTTTATTTCGTGCACTACTTTTTGCTTTTGTTATATTATTTACTTTACTTTTATGTTGAGACTTTTATCGTATTTATTTTTACTCGACTTCGGCTTTGTTTGCCTGTTATTTTTGCGCATTCTAACCATACACCACAATGTCAAAATAATATTTAATGGTTAATTTAATGGGTGCGGGGTGTGGATCGCACCGGGTGACACAAAAATGCAAAATATCACTGTCTATGATTCTTTGTCACTCCATGAAATTATTCTTATGATTTGTTTCAGCCCAGCCAGCCCAGCTTCCAGTGACAGAAATGTATTATATTATTGAAATATAAAAATATCTCTGTTCTGTTAGTTATAAACACAAAAACGTGATATTTTTTTTCAGAAGAGCTTTTATTAGAAATTCCAAGGCAGAGAAGACACCTGAAAGTAGCAGAGATTGATCTCGAAGAACCCAAAGCCTGGTCAGTACTTGATGTTTTGAAATCCATAGCTGAATGAGACTTTCTAGAATCTCTCCCATATCTCTCAGTGACCCTACAATTATTTCTTACGACCTTTTACCAACCGATATTGAATTAATTTTTTCTTCTATTGCCTTTGTAAATATAAGACCTATATTTATAAACGTTACTAAGGATTATGTATGTTTCCTTATTTAGCACTGGCGTACTCGGAGGAGGTCTATGGGGTTTCGTGAGGGGGAGACACCATGAGTTACCGCGCTGTGTGACATCAACCCTAGTGACACCCCTGCCTTATATAATCTCTATAGGTACAATGAAAATAAATAAAATGTTAAATGAAAACAAATCAAAAGTGAAGAGAAAATAAAACAATATTGTTGGGCCAAGCTTCGAGAGTATTGCAAAACAGGTTAGGACGAATAAAGGGATAAAACAAATTTCACGAAAAGCGCGAAAAATAAAAGAACAAATAAAATTAGATAAACACAACAGAAATAAAGGGAATAAAATATCTAATGAAAATAATAAAAGACGAAAAATAAGATGAAAAAGAACGCACCACACATAATAGCATAAGGAAATAAAATAATAAATGCAAGGAAAATAAACCAGAAATTAGGAAGTAAAATAAAAATAAATCATTATCAAATAAATACATAAACTAATTAAAACAAAAAATTATACTATAACCAAAAAACAATAAAGTCACAGGAAAAACAGGAGGGAAATAATAAAAAATAGAAAAATAAATAAAATAATAATAAAAATAAGAAAAAGTCAATAAAATATACCTTATTGCATTAAAAAAACATAAAAATGATAATAAATAATAATATTACACGCAAGTCACGTCCTGATTGGACGAAAAAAAATATAAAAGAAATGGAAAACATCTGTAGAGTACCACTTTTTAACTAAACTCTACAGGTAAAATTTTATTTTTACGTACCACTTTTTAACTAAACTCTACAGGAACCACTTAGCAAACTCCATCAAACCGATTCACAGGGACTATATTCAAGGAAAATTATTCATACAGCCATCGAGATTTCTGCAGAATATTAATACATTTACCTTGGAAAAGAAAATCTAGACCTAAATTTTTCAATACTCTCGAAGGAACCTTATCGTAAGTAGGATGAATATTTTGAGTTATGATTGATTTATATAAAATGATTGAATAAAATATTTTATTTTTAATAAAAATTTATGATTACAAAGATGTTCTCTCTCTCCATGTGGCGGGCGACGATGTCGTCTGGAAATCGGACATGATGCGGAGACGCGAATAAATGGGCTAGGAGATACTCGAAGACGAGTAATGAAAATAAAGACATCGAATCGAGAATTTAAATCTCACTGAGAATGGGAAATGAAATGTGCGAGGATTATCCCGACATTGTATCATGTTCGAAATTCAGACGGCGTGGTCGCCGGGTAAATAATTATTTTATATAATAGTAATATTTCAATAATATTGAGTTGTCTGACGAATTATATTATTTATTTTTGATGATTATTTTTGATGCGGATGATAGAAATTTGATGAGATGGAATCGTCCTTCCTGACGGTCCAAGAACGGCGGCAGCAATGCATGCTGTTCTTGGGTGGGCCAGGAGGGGTGAGGACATCTGGTGGATGGCGGAATGTGGTTGTAGGAACCGATCTTTTCATCGAGTGCGATCCGTTTTTGAAATCGTCGAAAAATATTTCCAGTATTACGAGTTACGACCAATAAAGCTTAGGTGGAGGAACAATCCATAAGGAAATGCGTAAAATTGGCAGATTCATAAATTATAGGCATTGTGTCAAATTTTCCTTTTCCGTCTCTTGATTGAATATGAGCCATGATTTGGCCTGTCCACAAATAGTGTCGAAATATCCAACCGACAGAGATCTATTTTCGCGCGATGTCATTTCATGAAAAATTGGTGAAGTTCTAGTATTCTACGATGTGAATCGCTAGCATATTGGCGATGAAATCCATCTATGATGCACTTTTAGACCGAATTGTCAACTCTTGCACTGCTGATAAGCTTCGATTTTCTAAAAATAAAGTAAACAACTTCCGAGAAATTATCAGAGTACTTACGGCCGATACGAAGGACACTGCCGTCAGAGTTATCAACTCAATGTTGAACGAGGCCCAGTCAGTTTTGAATAATCGAATGAGACGACTAACAAAAATCCACTACGAGAGATAAGACGATAATTTCCGAAGCGATTGGTTAGTAGGCATAACGACAGGAACGCCCGAGTCCACCACACGATAACAGACGAGTCAACAATCCCAACTCATTAGTAATCTTAGGCATCTGTCATTTTTCATTTACGATAATTACCACAGACATCAGCGTAGGGAAATTTTGAGTAACTCCGTTGCGAACATGCATGCGATCGTACACGCCACGATGAGATTTCTTCCAGTAGAGCGACATAAAATCCGAACAGAGATGTGTATGATATCATCCGGATTGCGTCAGAATAGGGAACGTCACCGGAGATGTCGTACTGTGTGTAAGAGTAGAATAATGAACCGCGTCATCATGGAGCAATACGACATTGATTCTACTAGACTCGGATAGGTGAATCGTTATTCATAACTATCACAAATTCTGACACGCAAACTCACCTAGTAGGGATGAATAATGATACGATAATACACACCGATAGGCGTCGTTATGACGACGATTTTCCGTGCATATTTTAAAATCATTTTATTTAAATTTGGATTACATTTTTCTATAATATATTTTCGAATATTAACGTTGAATGTGAAATAATATCGCCCCATTAATACGCACGATACTGAAGGTAGAAGTGGGATTAATTAAACTGAGGGGTTAAGGCTAGGTTTAAAAAGTTAAAGCTATAAATGAAATGCTAAAGGAATATGATAACAAGCGACGAAATGAGATAAATATCGAGAAAAATTTAGAATTAGAGATCTGAGATGTTAAGATTCATCGTTGTAATTGGATTATCTACAAATTCTCTTCGTCCCAGATAATTTGATGTAGTGCAGCGCCGGGGAACTTGTATTTCATCCGATTATTGCCTAACTTAAACCTTGAAAAATCGAACAAGAGGTGTAGCATGATAGGATTGATTGTAAAAGGGGGACACTTTAATGTATATGATATAATTTGTTCTATATATATATATATATATATATATATAAAACGAACGGCCACCATATTTTCAAGTACACAATAATGCAAATTAACGACTGCTTGCGATTTAAAGGTAAATTTCCCACCCGAAGATAAACTTAACATTTTTTTTTCTGCGAACATGATGATGTAAAATGTTCCGTTTTCTTTTCTTCGAAAAACCGCGGTATGAATGAACTAGTTCGAGTATTTGGGGTTGAATGGATCGCATCACGATCGCTGGTACGTATGCGTGAGATTGGCTTTTATGTTTTTGACTTTAATGCGAGATTGAGGGAATAAACTTCATGTCGTAAGAGTGTCACTGACGCTCATAATATCTGAGGTGCAAGTATAAATGTGTTAATTTGTAGATGACCACTCCAACCAAGCCCGGAAGTACCCTTCGACCTTGTTTTTCCTGTGCCGATAAAAATGCAGATATCGCACAGCTGCACTTATACATCGGGGAATTAAAGAAGAGAATTGATCTATACGAAGAAACGTGGTTCTCCCCACCACAAATGAAGGAAGAGAAGAGTAAAATTCTACGTCTGGAGCACTGCCGTGACAGTCTCCTGGAGGAGAGCAGATGCCAGAGGCTAACCATAAAAGCCCAATCAGAGGCACTGCACAAGGTATACTCTGAATCGGAGATAGCGAAGCGAGTTCGCGAATATCCAATACAAGATGGGACTAATGTGTTCCCAGGACACCATCAATCCGCTGAAACTTCATCAACAACCAGTTGCAAAGGGCACGGCCTACGATTGCCACCAATTCCCGCCCCAGTCCTTTCTGGTTATCGGCCTATGGCTGGCGGTCCATCGGACCCTATCTTGGCTCCCGTCCTCGTGTCGCCACTCATTCAGCCTCCAGCAGAAGCCACATGTCCACCTCGGAAGCGTAAGAGACCGACGCGCTCAGAGAAAAATCAGAAGCGCAGAAACGCCATGGCTACGCTCGAAGCATCGTTATCTGCAGCCAAGTCGACGATCAAGGAAATTACAATCACCCATTCTATCCCTACGAAAGAAGTATTTCGGGTAGTTCCGGCCGACAGCATCAAATTCCTCGAAGATCGCCGGTTGCCCGTCGACATTGACGAAATGATCGCAGAAGGAGAAGTGTTTTCGTAATGAACTTTTCTATTGGCATCAATTTGTTGTGCAGTATGAAGCAACTCGAAGAAGTTGACGTTATCCTGTACTTGACCTTTGATGTTTTGTTATTATTTAATTAAATGGTGAATGTATCTTTATGTTTCGTTTCAATACAACTGTTCAAATTCTTTGATTTTGTCCCTAGTATGTGTGAATTGCGGTGATTGATTTGAGTAAAAGGTTCTCCTGAAGACATAATACGAGCTTAAATGTCGTCCCCTTGGACCAGGGTCGGACTGGATTTCGTGTGAAGCAACGGGTAAGACCTTCTAAGGCACCATAGAACCCGAACCGAGAAAGGGTTAGGAGTAGTCCTAAGGCAGGGGCTTACCTGCTAACCTTTTCCAACCCGTGTGAGCAGCACCAACGTGGAACACCACCACGGGCTCATACGTGGGAATATGTATTCGATCATTTTGGAGTATGTATGGGAGGTATCTGAGCGGAAGAAGGTACTTGGCATGTACGATAATCATGGGTGCATATTTTTCTCTTTCCCCACATACGCCAACAATATTTTATCATTATTCCATGGCAATCCTCTTCGAACACTTCTAGGATCATTTTCATAACTATTTACAAATTTATTTCCATTTGGCCAGGTTGCAAATTAGTCAAGCTACCTAAACATTAATAATAATATAAATAATCTAATTGCTAAAATATCAAAAATTTCCATAAATTTCCCCTTCGTATGCATACATATTTATTATACGGTAAAGTACAGTAAGTTGTTTTAAACAAATTAAATTCAACCTATTACAGTTATCAAGGATAAATATTTTATTTATTAAACACGTTTAATGTTTTTTTTTGTTTTTTAATCTTAGCGATTAATATGCTTCAATTTTTATACTTTCTCTTATTCCCATACATTCGACCTCGTCAATGAACAAAGAGTTTTGCTTCACTTGAATTTCCTCTTCCAAATCCAATTGTCGACGTTTTAAAGCTTTCTTTTCACTATTAGCATCAGCTAGACGTCTTTGAAGATGCGCAATATCCTTTTCCAATTCCTCCACTTCTTCCAATAGTCTAAATTCAACAAAATAAATTTATTTTCATATTTATTGAGATTTAGAATAAATTTTTGCAATTATAGGAAAATCTAGATAAATAATAAAAATGCATAAGTTTTATAGTTTTTAGTAAATAATGTGGTATAACTAGCTAAATTTGAATAGCTACGAGGATGTTTTTACCAACCGTATAGTAATATTATCAACTTGAGGAATCGCACTACAAGAATTGCTAAATATATAATTATTAATATCTAATAATAATTATAATAATAATAATAATAATAATAATAATAATAATAATAATAATAATAATAATAATAATAATAATAATAATAATAATAATATTAATAATAATAATAATAATAATAATAATAATAATAATAATAATAATAATAATAATAATAATAATAATAATAATAATAATAATAATAATAATAATAATAATAATCAAAAAGAGCTTGAAGACTAAGTCAGTAATATATCGATGCTTTTGATATATTACTGATTTATAGTCTTCACTCTCTTTTTAATAAATAAAATGGAAAAAAATCAGAGTTTTTATAAGTTCTTATAAGTCATATATTTTTAATTATAATTAAATCAATCACCAAAAATATTTTTTTCTAAAACATTTCTAAAACAAATATCAGAAATTCTAATGAATATTTAACTTAATTTTAACTCAAAAATAAATCTTACGATGATATTTCGTCATTTTCATGACAATTTAACGTAGTTTCGTTAAAAACACATTTAAAACATTTCCAGCCATCTTTTTTTTCTCAAATTTTTTCTACATTTCTACATCGAAAGTTTGCATGTGTTTTTAGTATGTGTTGTGTTTGTGTGCAGTACTTAATTTTTCTACCACTTTATATTTTGATGGTAAAAGACGTATCTCATTGCACAATCAATGAAAACATCAGCGTGAAATCAAAGTATGTAAGTTTCTATAATGTAAGATTATTGATTTTTTCTTATATTATAGGAAACGTATCTGAGTGGTTTCCGGTGTATAAGCAATCAGATGTATACTTCATGAAGCGAATCAAGTTCTTGATTTGTGAATTGTAATGTTTTGTAAAAGGATTTGTAAAAATTAACTAGTAAGCCTGAATGCGTCTTCAGAATAAATAATTTTCTAAATTTTTCAAACTTCCTATCATTTTAAACAAGAATGAAAAATTAATTCACTTTCTAATTTATGTATTAATAAAAATTTCTAAAAATAAAGAAATTGTATTTAACCGATTTTCGGTTTATTTTCAATTAATTTCAAGTTGCAAAATAAAAAAAAATAAAAAATATACATATTTGACATAATTGTTAAATTATTGTTTTTATTAATATTATTATTATTATTATTTTTATTATTATTTTTATTATTATTATTATTATTATTATTATTATTAAAATAATAAAAATCCTAATATAGTACCACTAATCACGGTTATTCAGCATTCTTCAATTTTCGAACAAAAGTACGAATTTTATTTAATTTAATAATTCCCATGTATTAGAAAATTTACATCAAACGTGATCCAGAATGAAATTTGTTTCTTGAAATTAAAATGAAAAATCGCATTCTTTTTTTTGGGAGTCTTGAAGAAATCAAATTAATCCGACAAAATAGTCTACAATGTTACATATAATTTCCCATTTAACCTTTTAACCACTAAAACCGACTACAGACGGTCATCATAAAACCCCATTCAATTCAAATCAAAACATTTTCGCGTTCCAAACAGTAAGACCGTTTTTCGTCTGTAAAACTACACACCACAATTTGCAGGTTTGAACACGATCAAAGACATGGTTTGCTTGTGACGGTCAGTTTGGTTGAGTTTGGTTTGTCCTCGTAATTTTATTTCAGCGGTTTAATTAATTGATACTTTTGAATTTACACTTCCTAAATCAATTTGAAATTATTTGATACGTTGGTCTTTCATTTGCAGTTATTTTCCTTTTTGCTCCAAAATATGTTGATCTTTAGGCTCAATATTAAAATAATTAATTGACAGATAAACCTCTTTCAAATTTACTATTATCATTGATATAGTTACTTTATAATTCTTATAGAAATGAAATTAATATTTACTGTATCTTGTGCGCTTTATAATCATTGAAACCGGAATGAATGATGTTGATAAAAGATTAATTTTGTTAATTAATGTGATAATTAGTCTTGTTAATAAATATAAATAACAATATAAACTAATCCAGCAGGCGGCAACCCAAATGTCAACTTACTCCACCTGAATAGGGAGAGGCACGGAGACACCAAAATGATGCCATAATTTAGAGAACTCTCGCTCACCAAATAGTTGAAAATATTTAAATTAAAGACATAAACGCATGCGTATGATTACAACTTATTGATAGATGTTGCAAGTTGACTTTGGATTCGCTATCGTTTGACGTTGGTTTGTATATATAAGAGACGACAAAGGTCCAGCGCAAAAAATAAACTTATCACAACTAATAGAAGTTAGGTTGGGTCTTGAGGGAGGCGCCAAAATACCTCCTAGGGCTCTGTCTATGTGCCACTGAAATAAAACTAGAAATCAATATTAAGGCAATTTTATTTTACTATAGCAGGGATTCCGAACCTTTCTATAATACCATCAATGTACGTTATAAATAATTTGATGACATATCAGTAGACCAAAAATTTTGAACTGGGGAATAAAATGCAATATAAGACATTTGTAATAAAGACAAGTAACTTGGGACATATTTTTATTCCTAAACATATAAATAAAATATAATTATCCCTTATAAAACAATATAATTAGTGAGGTTTGGCCTGTTTATTATTAACTAAAGAAATAATATCTGGCTCAATGTTTGTCAATTTATGGCAAAGATCCTATTCAATGTCCAGCAAAGCTCTATATTTGATTCTTCTGATTTTTAATAGATTTTTGTTTTAAATTGCAAAGTCATTCGTGTATCGTTACTGGTACGCGCACTCAGGGTCGGATTTAGATGAAAAGATTCCCTAGAATATTCCACTTATGAGGCCATTTTAATTCCCATTTTTATGTTTATAAGTTACATAATAGATAATAAAATACATCAATAATGCGATATACATCAATATGTTAAAAATATCAAATTGTATACCATATTAAATTTTATGTTAATAGTGTTGTGCCTAATAAAAATGTTGCCGAATAAAAATACCAAAATAATTATTATTTTTTAAAATATTTTAAAATATCCATTTTATTTATTATTATAATTGGTGTAATGGATGATGAAGTAGTTTCTATTATTCTTCCGGAATAGATACTACATATTTCAAGCACACGTTTTACGTCTTCTTGCTTAATATTATAATCTTCTATATATTCTAATAAAATATTATTTTCCATTTTAATAAAAATTCTGTTATTTAATGTCTTCATTCTAGTTACTTATTTAAAAATAAATTTCGTTGTGATTTTGTATCGAAATCAGGTGAATTTCCGTTAACCATAAAGTTTACATAAGAGTTGTATTCTGCTTCGGTATTTATTTGAATTCTTGCAGGCATTAGAATTATAAAAAAAATATTTTATTTTTAAAATCGATTTATAATTAATATTAAAAAATTATAATTATTTTGGTATTTTTATTAGGCAACATTTTTATTAGGCACCACAAATTTTATGTTAATAGTTATTTTATTTAACTGATTTAATCTATGTAAGGCTAAATATTCATTTAAAACAAAATAGTAGATTAAAAGAATTTCTTTCTAATTTTTTTCGCACAGAATTCTTCTACAAAATTTTTTATTCCGCGAAATGAAGATATTGTCAATAGACTATAAACACTTCACGAAAGTATTGAACCTATTGAACTCAAAGAACAATAATGAAATGATCGTGTACGCAATCCAAAAATAAAGATATTTTCCATTTACAAGTGTTTCTTATTACCGAACTAACACGAATATAAACGAACGTCAGAATATCAATGAGCCGAAAACGTTGATCATAATTTATACATTTTAAATGTTAATTTATAAGTAGGCCTGCCATGAACTTTTTGAAAACATCCGGAACATTTTCCAAAAAAACCGGGACACAAAAAAAATTAATTTAATTATGAAAAAATATATTTATTAACAATAAATTCTTAATTTTGATACTTTTCTTGAGGGTGAATCTTTTCAAGCAACTGAAAGTTTGATTTAATTTTCTTGTAAAACTCACTACAACTAATTTTTGAGTTATATTGTAGAGTGATGATCGCATTTACTGTGTGATGAGCAGATTTTACAGAATGTTTTTAAATCTTCTTTAGTCCTATCCAGGAAGCTAAACTCTTCTTTGTATTTATTTAAGTAATTATATTCTTCTATCAGCATGAATTCAAAAAAGTAACTTACACCTTTAACAGTCTTATTAAGTAATTTTAAGATAAATTTTCAGATTTTTCTTGCAAAATATTGAAAATTATACTCTTTTCACAACTTTTTTTGATAATACTGGAAAAACTGAAGGCAGAGAAAAATTTTTAAAATTAAACGTTATTTTTATATTAAATTTTTTCATACATTTTCAACATTTTTTTATAAAAAATAATCTGCAAAATATAGTGAAAAAATTTTGCATAATTTTCGAAATCCGGGACAAATTGTCTTAAACGCAGGACACGGGACAAATCTCAAAAATCAGGGACAGTCCCGGCCAAAAGGTAACATATTGTAGGACTATTTATAAGTCATAAGGGTAGAATTTCTCCTTATTTTCGGTCCAGTACTTCAGTGTTCACTGTTTTTGGAATAGTGTAATTTTAATTTTGCTATCAATTTGAATATAAGCCCCTCTTGATCTTGAGGTCCTAGCTGAAGCCTAGATAGCTGATAGGAAAATCCGACCCTGTGCGTACCCAAGATGGGGAATATACACATTATAGATCAGTGGTTTTCAATCATTTTAGCAGCGGAGCACTATTTTATATTCTTCGCAAATGCAGAGTCTCAATATTAAAAAAAATGAGTTTAAAATAACAGATATTCACACTACGTACATTCATTTGTTATACCAAGACTTTCAAAATAAAAGTTTAATAAAGAAAGAGAGCATTTCAATTAGAGCAATGAGTTTGCTATACAACTTAAAGGTTTTCAATCCTTAAAAATCCTTAAAGTTTAAGTTACACTTTGGCTGAAAATCTGATATTATTGGTGATAATTGCAATTTCAATTCAAAAATTTCAGAAATTGTAAAAATATTAAGAGCACTCGAGCTCCTTGGAGCTCACATTGAAAACCACTGCTATAGACAACAACATCAACATATATGATCTGAAATGACAGTTTCGCGTAAATTCTATCGCCATAATCTAGTCAAACATATTTTTACTAATTTCCACAGCAATGCGAAGGTTAAAGTACTAAAATTTTCATAAATTGTCATTTTTGAAGAGTGTCACCAAAAACCCTTCCGTGTACCATATGTTGCCGACTACTGAACCAATCGATTAGCATTAAGTATAGTTCACACATCAAGCATCAATAAAAACAAATTTTGAAAATTCTCTAAAAATATAAATAATCGTCAACTAGTAAATTTTCGACGTTAGCAAAATTATTTTATATTATTACAATCTAAATAAGAAAATATTCATATTATCCAACCTATATTGAGGATTATCACGACAATTTTCAACATTCGGTCGTCCTTTACGTACTTGCAATCTCGTCTGTGCCAATTTCAATGGCTGAATTTTAGCTTCAATGGCCATTTCCAGGTTTTTGATAGTATCTTCAACGTTGGAAATTTCTTTGAGCACCTGATAAATTAATTGAGAATAATATGTATTCATTAAATAGATAATTAATCTTTTGACACGTGAATATGTTGCAACAACGGCTGTTGAGTGCTTATTACAATCTTTCAGAGGAAATAACACGTTTGACACTAAACCTGAAATTTATCACCACTTAACTACTGCTTCTAATTACAATAATTGATGGAATCGATCTAATTGCTTTCTTTGTCACGATTTAAAAATACCCTAAATTAGCAATAAATATCTTCAACTCTAATTTGTTTTCAAATGATTTCTTTCTTTGTTTTCACCTTTTCATTTCATTTTCTTTGATCTTTTTCTCGTCTTATATCGTTTAATCCAAATTGAGTTTCACTTTTATATTCTGTGGAATTCACAGATAATTTGATATTGCGTCATCAACAAACTACACTGGTGATTCGTGTGTTATCTCGGCAAAATAGAAAAAAAATTAAATTAAAATTAATTTAAACAAAACATTTAATGGTAAAAATTTAATTCATTTTAAACATAATAATTAATAAAAATTAATTCACTTCATTTAACCAAAATTATTAATTAAAAAATAATTTGTTTCATTTAAACAAAGTTATTAATTAAAAATTAATTCAGGATTTATTAACAAAAAATAATTTAAAAATAATGCACTTCATTTAAACAAAATTATTAATTAAAAATAACTAATTCATTTTAAACAAAATAATTCTTAAAAATAATTTCACTTCATTTAAACAAAAGAAATAGCTCACTTTAATTATAGTAAAAAATAATTCGATTCACTTAAACAAAATTATTAATTAAAAATTAATTCACGACTTTTTAACAAAAAAATAATTAAAAAATAATGCACTTCATTTAAACAAAAAATTATTAATTAAAAAAATTAATTCATTCTAAACATAGTAATTCATTTTAATTTAGTAAAAATTAATTAAAAATAATTCGCTTCACTTAAACAAAAAATTAATCAAAATTGATCAAAATCACTTGAAAGGGGCTGGGCCGAAAATTTGTGAATATAAAAAACACATTGATATCTTTAATGATTGCTAGTCAATTTTTTAAATAAATACGATGTCATTTGAAAAGAAATCAGAGGTGAGAATTGAAAGAAGTTCTTATAATAAAAAAATAATTAAAAAAATAATTCACTTCATTTAAACAAATTTATTGATTAAAAAATAAATTCACTTCATTTATACAAAATAATTACTTAAAAATTAATTCACGACCTTTAAACAAAAAAAGTGATTAGAAAAATAATTCATTTCATTTAAACAAAAATTTTAATTAAAAAAGTTCAATTCATTTAAACAAAATCATTAATTAAAAATTAATTCACTTCATATAAACAACAAAATAAAATATACTTACCCTGGCAAGATGTTCTTCCAATTTTCCTTTAGAATCTCTGACTTCGCTAATTCTTCGTCGGAATGCCGTATCAACAGCAATTTTCTGTCTCTTCTGATCATCTGCTGTCTGTTGAAGAACTCCGTCAATTATCGACCTCATGTCACTTGAATTGAGTAACTGTCGATCCATGTTGAGGATATTTTCATTTGTAAATGACTGCCAGTCTTCGGGAGTTACCGCCCTAGTAGAATTATTAATTACAAATAAAATTACAGCGTTTTAGACTTTGGATCGATCTCTGCAGCAGCATTCGTATAACCAATGTCTTTAGAATTCGGTTTCAATTCTCTGACAAATTCATCAATTCCCTGGGCGGTTAACTTGTCATCCATATCTCTTTTAAGTCGATATTGAGCTTTACGGTTTAATCTAAAATTAATATATTTAAATACAATGTAATTACTTAAAATCAAGGAGGGGGGAAATGTTTCGACCAGTCAGAAAGGGGAATGATGTCTACCTCTGACTGGAAGTTTTTGGTTTGGGTTTTGTCGCGTCTGTGTGCAGAATTATTGTGATATTGATGTGCGCACACAGACACGAAGAATTGGTATATTCGGGTTTTGTTCGAAGGCTGTTTTGGATTTTTTGTAAATTGATTTTTTAAAAGTGTTTTTTAGAGTTTGTTTTACCAGCTGAATTTTTGAGATTTTGTTTAAAAGATTTAGATTTTTCTGGAAATGGCTCTATTCTCAATAACTGATGCATTTGAAAGAAGGTCTGACGTAAATTCTCGTGTCATTGGAAATGAATTGATACCTGATGATGATATATATTCTTACAAATAATAAGTAGACATTCAAAACATGTTCAATGACAAATTTTTTCATTTGATCTCCCCAAATCTGACAATTTCAAAATGAAAAACTCTTGTATATTTTCTAGTATTATCCAAGATTTCGAAAATCTTAAAGAATCAGAGCCGTTATGCAAGTATTCAATGAACATTCCACTGCCTAATATCACAATGAAAGATAAGTCTACAAATTCACAAAGTAAAGATAAAAGTAATGGAGCTATGTTGGTCCCTATTGAAGTGCAAAGAATTGCTCATGAATCTGAAAGATACGCTTTGGATTTAATGAAAGAAGGATTACGAAATAAAGAAAGGCACGTGTATATGAAACCTGATTTGTCTCCGATGATAAATGTAACTAGTGATGTTCTTGAAATGATAACAGTTGTGTTGGATTATGTTTTCAAAGTCGTTAATAAAGAAATTCCTTTTCTGGGTATTTGTGTTAGACAAAATCAATAATAATAATAATAATAATAATAATAATAATAATAATAATAATAATAATAATAATAATAATAATAATAATTATATATATATAATTATTATTATTATTATCATTATAATTATTATTATTATTATTATTATTATTATTATTATTATTATTATTATTATTATTATTATTATTTTATTAGCAATAATAATAATAATGTAAACAATCATCTTCATGGATAACCTCAATCGACAAACACTGAGGACCATAAAATTCATCGGTTTCTACGCAAGATAAGTAGATGATATCTTTATCATGACTAAGAGCAGAAAACAAGCTGAAGAAATATTTAATATATTTAATGCGAATTATTGAGATATTAAGTTTGAAATCGAATATCCGGAAGAAGATGGATCCCTCAATCAACTGGATTTAAAAATTAAAATAGAAGTAGATACTCCAACATATGGATACTACAAAAAACCAGCTCGTAAGGTAATATTTATGCACTAGAGATCAGCACTTTCATACATACAGAAATGTCATAAAAGCGCAAAACAAAGAATAACCAATAGATGTATTGAAGAGAACTTCAATTGAATTGAACTTCAATAAAGTCCTATACAGAAACGTATATCACAAAGAATGAATTCAAACCAAAAAAGAACTAGGGATACAACACCAAAAAAAGAAATATTCCAAGCATCAAAAACATACTCGACTTCAAGATACTGAAAGAACTTAAACGCACTGGCCTTCCATTTCGTATAGCACCTAAGTCTTGGACATTGACGGAAGCTCTGGCAAACAACACAAAAAATGAAAACAATTACGCAATGAAAAATTGCGAAAAACCAAAAGATATATGCTTCCGGAAAAAAGTTGTCCATTACATCATGTATATGAGGAAGATGAAAGATTCTAAAGGTTTTAATTAGAAATTTTATTAAATTTTAAAAATATTTTTATCAAAAATATTTTAAAAGAAAGAATGAAATTTGTTTAAATAACAAACAAATAAAATATAAGTTTCGAGTACATTTATTAAATAAAATTTATGGAGTTATTTAGTAATTTACAAACCGATGTTAATATTTTAACGGATGAGAATCCTAATATGGTGGCAGCGGTAAACACTGACGCGATCATCGAAAGATTGTTGCTAAGGTGATGACTTGGAGAAGTTCATGTGAGATTTATTTCGATGCTAAAAGCATCACGCATAAAAAAGAAAAGGAAAGATTGACTGCATGTATGATTGACGAGGATCTATTGGATAACTATGCAAAAACACTTTTAAAAGCAGAAGGATTTCAAGCCATGTTTCGAATGGCATTTGATTACGAAAGAGACACAATAAAGGATTTAGAAAGCTTATTGAATTATAAAAGAAGAAGGACCTTGTTGACAGGTTATTCGAGAATAAAGAATTCATCAAAGATTTTGATAGTATATGCTTAGAATAAAGAAGTTGAGAAAGAAGGAATATTGCAGAAGATAAAAACCACAGATGAGATAAAACAAACACTAATTCTAATGGATAAACTGGACAAACAGAGATCAGATAAATGCTATGAAAAGTTACGCAAGAGTGATCTCAGGACCCACAGAGAAGAGGACAGTATAAGCAGAAAGATGAAAGAAAAGAAGGCAGTAGACGAGTGCTGACTGTGCCACAAAATAGGCCACACGAAAATCGACTGTCCAGTACGAAAAGATAGAGTGCTGAACGTATCACAGAATTGGACATATAAGTTTTTAAAAAATGTTATACAAAGTCGAGTTACAAGAAAACGATAGAGAAACAAAGACCTACAGGAAACAGATACAGTCGGAAAAAAATGAATGTGAACTGTTTTACGAGGACAACAATTGATGAGAAGCGACGATAAGTTACGATGTGTAAACGAGAGTACGATAGAGACAATATGAAGAACAAAGGTTAAAGTAACTATCGGAGATATTTCTAAGGAAGTTAGATTCATTGTGACGGAAAAAAAGACACCAGATATGATTGGATGAATAGAATTACAAGAAGCATTTGGATATAGGCTAGAAAAAAAGAAAGATATCGAATCTAGTGAAAAAGACAAGAACTATATTTGTAACATTGAAGCAAAATTCGCAGACAAATAAAGGATGGAGAACGATTGACACGAGCGTTAGAACACCTTAAGATTAATGAGGATAGCAAATTAAAGGAAATAATAACGAACAGTGGAAATGTGTTTATGGCGGATAAATGGGATCTGGGTAGCACACATTTGGATGAAACATAAGATAATTTCAAGAGATGAACCGATAAACATAAAACCATATTGTCAACCATTAAATTTGGAAACAAAAATTGAAGAAGCAATACAAAATTTGTACGAAAACGGGATTATACAAAATTGCAACTCTTTATGGAACACACGAGGTACGTTTTAGGAAATGATGACAAAGGTAATAGGCAAAATAAATGGAGCAATGGTGTATTTGGATGACATTCTGATTTATTCGAGTAGTAAAGAAAAACAGTATACAATACTCAGTGAAGTATTAAAAGCGATCGAGGAAGTAGGACTAAAAATTAACCCCGAAAAGTGTCAAATAATACAGAAAGAAATCAGATTTTTATGACACATAATCAGCAAAGAAGGAGTACAGACCGATCTTTATAAGATTAAGGCTTTACAAAACTTTGGGAAGCCAAGTTGCGTAAAGAAACTTCGAAGTTTTCTAGGCATTTGCAATTATTATAGAAGATTCATCAGTGAGTATGCAAAGAAAGCAAGGATTTTATAACAATTATGTAGCAGTCCGAGTAACAAAAATTTAGAATGGACTGAAGGAACTAATAACGTATTCGAGGGATTGAAGTTAGTACTCACAATGGCACCGATCCTATGCTTTCCGGATCTGAGAAAGGAGTTCATTTTAGATACTGATGCCAATTTTGATACCATTGGAGCAGTGCTTTCACAAAGAGAAAAAGATGGAAAGGAGAGAGTAATTGCACACGGATCACACTCGATGACGAGCCTTGAAAAAGGACATTGCATTACAAGAAAGAAACTATTGGCAGTTTACTATTTTTGTATTCATTTTAATCACTCTCTACGGAAGGAGATTCACGCTAAGGACAGACCACAAGGCGATCAGGTTTATGATGACAACCAAGAAGCCAATTACTTCACAATTCCAAACCTGGATCAATTATTTGAGCAGTTTGGATATAATCGTTGAATACAGAAAGGGTGTTATTCACCAAAATGCAGACATGCTTGTCCAGAACTAAATGTGAAACGTGTGTTCAATATCAAATGGCCCACAAAGAATGCTAAGAAACGAAAAATAAAAACTAGATTACTAGACTCGATCAGAGAAGAAGGTAGAAGCACCAATCAACAAGGAAACTTGGAAGAATTACGAAAGAAAACGATGATACCAGAAAACGAGATACAAGAAACCATAAAGGAAATACATAGACTATAGTGTCATGCTGAAGTTGAGAAGATAGTAGATTATATGAAAGATAGATATATTGGGAAAACCCTGTGGAGTCAGATTCAGGAAACTATTCAAAGTTGTGAGACTTGTCAAAAAATCCAAGGCTATAACAATAACAACGAAGGAACCAGTAAAAAAACTAGAATCAACCGAAATGTTCGAAATTATATTCGTGGAAATTATATATGTGGACCAATGCAAGAAACAAAATGACGTAAGAAGTATATATTGGGTATAATAGACCAGTATAGTAAGTATCAAATCTTGACAGCTATAACAAGACAAGACGAGGAAACAATAAAGAAAACGATTTTAGAAAAATAGATTTTAAGATTTCGATGTCCAAAGGAGATAAGAGTTGATTGTGGGAAGGGGTTTAAATCAGGAATGATGAGAGAATTCACAAAGATGCTTGATATTAAGTTATGTTTTTCGAGTCCATACCATCACCAAACAAATGGACAGATGGAAAGCAATTCAGGACAATACGAGAGCTGAAAACAGAAGGAAAACGGGTTGGGCAGAGATACTACCAGAAGTCGAATTTACATTAAATACAACCAAACAAAAAACGACAGGAAAAGCCCAGTAGAGACAGTTTTTGGGAAAAAAGACTAGCACGGAAAAATGGTACGGGTCGAAAGAAAAACAGGTAAAGGAAGAACAAGAAGAACAAACAAGGAAATTCAACGTACGAGAAGATGTGTTAGTAAATTTAGAAACACGCAACAAAAGTCTCGGACAGATATGAGGAACTATATAAAGTGATCGAGACGATATATCTTAAGAAACGAGAATAGAATAAAAATCGAAAGAAACGTGGAAAAAGTTTAAAAATTTCTTAAGAAGGGTATATGGGGAAGATGAAAGATTCTAAAGGTTTTAATTAGAAATTTTGTTAAATTTTAAAAATATTTTTATCAAAGATATTTTAAAAGGAAAGATTGAAATTTGTTTAAATAACAAACAAAGAAAATATAAGTTTTGAATACATAATTTATTAAATAAAATTTATGGAGTTATCTAGTAATTTACAAACCGATGTTAATATTTTAACGGATGAAAATCCCAATAATGTGCAATGTATGCAAAGAAATATACATTGAAAGTTACAAACAATAAAATAATATCTTATTGGATGATATTTAATAAGATAATATGTTAACAAAAGTAATATTTATGATATATTTTTAACATATTTCGTCAATTTAGGTCAATTTAGTTGATGACGTATATATCCGTCATAGCCACTTAATCATTTCAATACTGTAGGGACATACTGTCCAAGAAAATTTCTAATGATTACTAAAATAATTGAAATGCTTACAAATGCATTGGGATCTGGGATTTTAGTACTGTACGGTCATAGAGTCGTAAACAATTCCAAACCAGTCAGCTTTTTTTCTTTTCAATAATGTACTGTCAGTCTAGATGTTGCTAACAAACAGTAGACATGTGTCACGCTTATTATTAACTGTGTTTTTATATGAGCTGTGGTCGGATTTGCCAAGTAAGCTATTTATAATTTTATTTTACTTATTTAGTGTGCAGCAAGTTTTTTTCCAAAAATAAAAATGGGACTTATATGTCCCAATAGTGTTAATTATTTGAATATTATGAATAACCTATATATTCAAAATTTTCGTTTTAGAATGGATAAACATTTGTCAGATCATTTATTTAAATATTTGTTTTTCCCGTCACATTAAATTAGCAATAAATATTTTGTGCTCTAAATATTACATGAATTATTAAAATAAAAAAATCGTATTGAAAGAGTTAAGAGGTTAATAATAATATTAATAATAATATAATAATAATAATAATAATAATAATAATAATAATAATAATTTTAATAATAATAATAAAATTAATAATAATAATAAATTTAAAAATAATAATAAATTTAAAAATAATACATCCAATGAATTCCTGTTGTTATAATATGTAGATTTTGGAAGTAGAAGGAAAGAAAAAGAAAATGGTGAAAAAAGACCTAAAAGGTGCAGTTTGGCATGGTGAAGGCCACAAAAGAAAAAAATATTACATGAATTATTAAAATAAAAAAATCGTATTGAAAGAGTTAAGAGGTTAATAATAATATTAATAATAATAATAATAATAATAATAATAATAATAATAATAATAATAATAATAATAATAATAATAATAATAATAATAATAATAATAATAATAATAATAATAATAATAATAATAATAATAATAATAATAATAATATTAATAATAATAATAATAATAATAATAATAATATTAATAATAATTTTAAATTAATAATAATATATTTAATAATAATAATAAATTTAAAAATAATACATCCAATGAATTCCTGTTGTTATTTTATGTAGATTTTGGAAGTAGAAGGAAAGAAAAAGAAAATGGTGAAAAAAGACCTAAAAGGTGCAGTTTGGCATGGTGAAGGCCACAAAAGAAAAGAATTAGTAAATGAAAATAGGAAATTGGATATATCGTTTTAATTGGTACACCTGTTATGAAGGTGGGAAGGGAGTAGCGGCAGGTGGGTTCATATAAACTAGGCCATTATACTTTTATAAAGTACTACCTTAATTGTTCAACTGCTTGGTCCATAGTTCTATCGAGCAATTCTTTTACACCATTATGTACTTCAACTTCCTTAATTAGCTCTTTCTGAACATCGTCATGAACCAGATCTATTGCTAATCTGCTTTCACTAAAAAAAGAATATTTTACAATTTACTAATTCTGAATTTCGAACCGATTAGCTAGGCATTGTTTAGAAATATGTAAAGGTTCAAGTAGAGCTTCTCTAGCCTTTCCAACTCGTTTAATATGTTCTTCTAGTTTATAATTTTCAGCAGCCACATCAGCCAATTTTTTATCTAACTCATTTTTCCAGTATTTAATATCGTCGATTCTTTGGTCTGCAATAATTTATTTATATGCATTTGTTTGTAAAATAAATTATTATAACCCATCTTTTTATTGACATCATTCAAAGATTTTACAGTTCTTTTATCTGTTTCATCGATCAGCCTATCGCATTCATTTTGTAATCTTTCAGCAGTTTGCCTTTCTAATTCCGCATTTCTATATTTTGTATTGTTGCTATAAGTCCATTCTGGATGAGTATATCTTGTTGGAGGTTTCACTAAATGAGCCATTTCGTTTACAACAAAAAAATTACTTCAAAAAAAGCGTAACAACTGATTACTTGGATACAATAATTAAAACAATATAATGTTAAAATATGTATTTTTGATTTTTGATTTATGATTTTAATATAAAAATTAAATATTTATTTTTCTAAATAATTGAAAATCTATTTTATTTATTTTAAATTTTTGTTTCCATTATTGTTACAAAAGTTACTAGCTAAATATTAATTTTCAATATAGTATAATTATTATTTAAAATATATAATTGCAATATTTATGGCATAATTTAATTTCAATTGCTTAATTTCGCCAAATAATTTTCATAATCAAAATTATTTATTAAATTATAAGTATAGTTTGTTTATTGAAACTATTATTAAGCTGCTCTAATGAACGAAGGTTTTAACAGTTTGTGGAATTTTCAAATGACTCTACGAGTCGGGATAAATCATATAATAGGCCTAGGTAGATTTAAATAATTACTTAAAAATTGAAAGTAAATGACAGAGAAAAGGATATGTATCGAAGAAGTAAACAGGGTAGCGACGATCTCATATTAGATCAATGGTTTGCCGAAATGCATCCTATGGTAGATCTCACTTTAAGAATAATTAGTAAAACCATTATGAATTTAAATGTTTTGTGAATAAAAATAAATTTGATGAAGCGACGCTTTCATTCAATTTTAGCAAAAACTGAATTTATCACAATAGACGCAGAATAATCGATTAAAAGGTTTTACATTAACTCAGATTTTACAAGAATCCTCCAACCCACAATAGAATAATGAGAATTATCATTTAAATCAACTTTAAGTTGTCATACATCTTTACTAGTCTCACGGTAAATATTCAACCCTAAAAGCCGTCAGAAAAACTTATGAATTCTGAAAACAAAATCGGTTGTGATTTCCATAATGGATGTAGCAATGACACTATCGACAAAATTAAACAGACACAGACCTCTATTAAAAATAGAAAGCCCTAATATGTAACATATTATCGTGTTTATTATGTTCATCACTAACAATCAAACTAGGAACTGAATGAACAAAAAATATGGATGAAACTTAAACTCGGTGCAATTATAAACATAAATTTCTGAGAGAACGGGACATTAGAACATATATGATACGAATAATTTTTATTGTAATTCGAGCATAACATTTGAACGAAATGGAAAGGTTGCATGGGTACAACGACGGACGTCTAGGGCGATATAAAATTAAATTTCATGAATGGAGTAAGAATAATGAAAAGCGATGTGATTTGCATGATAATTGAAATGTTGGAGTAAATTTGGATATTATGTTTATCTATTATTTTCGTAAAGTACTCAGCATTTAACAGAAAGGACAAAAAGAACCTAAAGCTGCATGCAACATCCCAGAACTGGACAAGCTTCCTTCTAATTGACTCCGTAATAACCCCAGGATTTGCATAACAGTATATTCCGATTTTGATGCATCCGTGATGGTCTCATTACTGATAAATAAATAAAAACATAGTAAAGCACTTATGACAGATAATATGCAAACCCAATTCCATAGTAGAATTTCTGCTTTAATTATGGCTGAGCCAGATTCTACTATTTCAGCTTACCACATACCAAGAGAGCTGATCTCTAAATTGCAGGTTCTAATAACTTAACAAACCAAAGACCTATTCTAATATGTAAAAATGACTCCAAAGTTAATATCGCGTATATTAAGCCTTTTTAAACCGACATATCGATAACACATTCTCTTTGGAAGAGTTGAGTGAGTCATTGAACGAGCTTCGCACACACATTCTATATGTAGATAGTGACGCACTTTAACAATCCAAATTGATAAATCACTAATTCTTGAAATCGTATGATGAAAGTTGTGTAATACTTTTTTTGTTTTTACTGAAAATTGAATAAACGCTGTATACACAAAGTAGTTCAAGAAAAATAGGGATGTAAAGTACCTCGAAATTCAAGCACGGTATTTCAATAAAAAGGTGAGAGATATGAGTGTAATGCGTTAAACTTTCTATCTATAGAAAAATGAAGAAGCGAGATATAATGCGGAGTAGTCCAAGAGGAAAGGCCCTGTACAGTACCAATACATGCGTATAAGAGCGTTTGTAGACACAGTAGCGTTTAGAGTTATAGTTTTGGTAGCGCTAAAGCGGTGATGACCTTGCCAGAGATGTAATTTTTAAATTTAATTACATCAAGAAAATTCCTAATCGCCAAAGCTGTTATTTCTTGTTTATAACTAAAATTCCTAATTCTTTCGTTGTCTTGCTTTTATATATTTTATTGTTGAAAATAAATTTGATTTGACGTCTACTATTAATTTACGTTTTATCGAATGTGATTGCTATAAACTTTCAACTTTTTGCAAAGCATTTTGCCTTCACGTCAATACATTCATTTTTTTTATTTTGAATAAAATTTAATGTCACTTTGAAACTTTTGGCAACATTTCTTCTGTTTTATTGTTTACAGGTATTCATCTTCACTGGAACATTACTTAATTGAATCGCGCTTACAGATAAACCTTTAATCCCGACTAACTCTACATCATTAAGCGTCAATTATCATAAGGAGTATTCATCTCAATTACAGTCAAATAACAATTTATTAAATATTAATTTTGGGAGCTTCTTTTTCGCCACTATGCATATGACGAACTCTTAAAATCAGCCATTTTTACGCGAACCAGCCAATTATACAAACTAAATTATCTACTCAACAATAAAATAAATCAAAGTGTGTATGATCAACCGACCCGCATGCTGTAATAATTCTGTCGTCCCACCCAAAATTTAGATATTGTTGAAGAATTTAGTGTTGGAAGATTTACCCTGGGAATCATGCAAAACGGACGGGTATAAAATGATCTCTTACGAAAGTCCTGAATAGTCATTTACAGTAAGAGGTCATCCATCGACAAATGGGTTATATGTAAATCAATTAGGAGACGATATATGACCCTAAGATTAGATGGATGACGAATGATTGTGTGTTTTATATCAATTTTTCCTCCGCTGGAACGATACTTGGATTGTTCCTGTTTTTTTATTATTTGATGTATAATCAATGATTTTAATTAAATTTAGTTCGGTTTTCATGTTATGTATTTCATTCTTACAAGTTTTCCTTCATTCTTGTTCCTATCACTATAGGTCAGCGTTGTGATAACCAAGTAGCTCTTGCGTTTGACATCTTGTTCTGAGGACGGTTCGAATAACTGATTTCTATTTTTACAGTGAAAGTAGGTCTTTTTGGGTGTATTAAATTATTATATTTTTTATTGTTCTAAAATAGTACATTTTTATTGTCAAAACACACGTCTTGATTTCTTTATTTAAATCATATAATTTGTTTATATCAAAAAATACCTACACGTCGGAAAGTTTTTCTTTGGAGTCTGATAAACAGTTTTCTGTGTTAGAATCAAATATTTAGTCCACTAGATTGAGTCTAACATTTTCAATCAATGTAATTTTTATTTAACTTTCACTAAAACTTAATATATTTTTATGTTATTATATTTTTATTAATTTTGTTAAATTTATAGCCTCCAGGTGAACTTTTTTTATAGTTTATGTCGTAACCATTTTAGGACTTTTTACTTGCTTGGACCCATCAAGAGTTAATGTTTTTGATGTAACCAGCTATTAAAATAGTCGAAATTAAATATAATTAATTAAGTTAAAAATAAAATTAAGGTGTGTTATTTTAATGTCAATTTAAGAACGTGTAAATAGTGATTGCTTAAAAAATAATTTGTAAAAAATAATTTTTAAATACACTCGTGTTTTAATATTTTAAATAATTGAAATGTTTTAAATTTTAATGTAAATAAATAATAATTTGATGTCTAAATCGTATAAGCAAGAAATGCCTCCACCAGGAGGATATGAATCATTTAAATGGTTTCATAGAACAGCTAAAAGGCCAGTAAGTGGTAAGTAATTTATTTTTAATATTATTGGATGAATATGGTATATAATGAATTATCTAATAAAGTTTATATAAATTATTAAATAAAAACATTGTTTTTTTGAGTAAATATTTAGGTTTGCTCCTTCTTGGTGCTCTATATGGTGTAACTGCGATTGCACTGCCTTTTTACTACAGGCATACAGCTAGATTAAGGTACATTTTGCATATATATACACGGTATGTGGTAACTATGCGTTTCTAGGAAAATACATTATGAAAATACTGAATTGAGAATAGCGATTTCTCCATTTTTAATAGCTGAAAGTCAAAGAGCGTATGATATTAATAATATACATTATCCGTCAAAATTTATAATTTAGATATTTGAAGCATATAAACAAAGTAAGAGAAGCGGAAAGAGTAATCATGAATGATGTACCTGGTTGGGAAGTTGGAAAGTGGTTTAGTACCCCAGTTTTCAACAATCCTCGTAATTTACATATTGTGGCAAGTGCAAACGATTACTTAGCTCATTTACCAGTTAAAACTCAACACGAACATCAATATTATATGCATTGGTTTTAATTGTTTTAGGTTTATTGATAGAGTTAGAATGGTAGAATAAAATATAGACTGATTTGTTAAATATATATTTGAAATATAAAATGTGGAGAGGCATTGACTTTCAGGTGATCAATGAAAAATGTTCAATTGTATAAATAAACATAATCGAGTAAACCGAATATATTAAGCCGTGATATCATACATTGTCAACGTCAGTTAATGGATTTCAGAGAGGAGCATCAACTATAACAAATTGGAGAAAAGAGGATGAGATAAATTCCAGGAATAGTGAGCGAATTTTCAAACATTACCGGAAGCTGTTCGTGGTAACCTCGAGAAGCATTTTGAAAATTGAAGTGCAATAGCAACTAATTATACAACTCGAACAAAAAAATGAGCAAACATACAAAATGACAAGCGTAATATAGATTATAGCTAGGCTGGCCACCTCAGGTTCGGGTCTCGCCCGGAGCTAACTCACTGAAGCCCGGAGAGGCTTGAATCCTAGTCTCTGCACTATAATTAATAGAATAGAATTTCTATCAGAATTTTAAAATCAGCATCAATTTAATTACGTGTAAAGTAACTATCAATATAACTTACCATTTATCATCAAACTAGACTTGACTAAACCTAATTCCGAAAGTTAACATAGCCTATAATCATAAAAAATCAATAAATTTATATTATAGAAACACACAAACTTCGATTTACGCTTAATTTTTTGGGAACGAATTAATTCGTTAACCGAGGGATTGATGTATATTGATTGTAGCTAATTAAATAAATTATTCTCCATTAAAACGATTTGGAAACCATGTTAGTTAACTTCCTGATATTGAACATTAGAATTAATGAACAAAAATCAAGATAAAATTGAAATAAAAGTTATTATATATTTCGTATTTTCAAAACCTAATCATAATCATATGTCGTCAAGAATCAGGGGAAATACATCAATGACTTTAAAATTTGTTTGTAAAGTATTATTTTCTTTTAGCAAAAATCCCCATCAATTTTTAGGATTAATTAATTTTAGATTTTTTTCAAACTTTTCGAATTCAACCAAAGAGCGTTCTCTACTGATTCTATGAAGTTAAAAAGGTGTTCCGAATACATGAATTAGGCAATTAAAATTTTGAATAAAATTATAATATAGGAACAAACAAACTTACCTGTGTTCAAAAATTTAATGCTTCGAAAGTTAACATAGTTATTATAGGAATCTAAAAAGTGAGAGAAAAATAATTAAGCATACAAACACATCACTCATAATGAAAAATACATACAAAATTAATATAGTGTTTTTTCCCGAAATTAACATTGATTAACATATAATTAACATATTAATATTTTCAAATTATTTAAAAAGTTATGCACAAAAAAACTTTTGCTCCAGACTTGAGTTTCAGAGAAAAAGAAGAAAATACATCGTAAGATTTAATTATAAAATAATTTAGAATATAAACTTTCTTTAGATTTACAGATATTTCTCAGGACACAGTGCCTTTTTGCGAAGTTGAAAATCTGACAATGTAAGATTTATTCATTAAAATATTTTACAGTGTAACAGATATTTCTTAGCAAACGCTGCCTTTGTGTGAAGGTAGCTTTTCAAATATTGAAGAAAGTCCTTCCACATCTTTGAATTTGCAGGAAAAAATCGCAAATCTTAAATTTTAATAAATTATTTTAACAAATTAATATTTTCATAGAATTACAGAAAATGAAAAAATTCGAAAGAAGATTATAAAAACTAAAAAACTATTTTATCCATATACGCCGCTTCTTTCCTAAATGTCTTAAAAAAATAAATGTGTTTGGTGATTACTTTATTTATTTATAATTATAACTTACATTTTAACGAAATAAATTCATAAAATTCCTAAAAAACACCTGAAATTTAATTTTCAATATGTTATATTATAAATGCTGGCTAGCAGTAATATTTAAGAAAATGAAATCTCATAATTATATAAAATCAAAATTCAAGTCTTAAAAGTTACTTAAAATTCAAAAACTTCACTGGAAACGATTTTTGAAAAATTGAAAAAAATGAAATTCAGTTAACATTGTCACACAAATGGTGAGTCATCTCAACTAGTGTGCATACCAACGTATATTATAGACAATGTTAAGTTTCGGAATTAGGTTTATCATCAATGTAGCACTGACTGAACATACAAAAAAGAGATTCTCTATCCACGTGCTAATATGAACGGTGCATTCGAATATGAGCGTCGATCGTCTCCGCAATAGCGATGTTTTGGCGCGAAAGAGTGTTAGTTGTAACGGCTGCCAAGAGATGGAGTTGACAAAATTTTGTGTATATTCAATTTTACTTACGTGGTTCGGAGAAATAATAATTAACTCCGGAGATAACTTACTGAAACCCGGAAAGGTAGCAACCCTAGTTAGGCCTTAGGAACCTTTTAGATGCCAAGAACCAATTATTAAATTTTGATCCATTTTAAAAAAAATTAAGAGCCAAATGAAAAATACCATTATATATCTTTATTATTTATTAAAACTAAAATTGAATGTGAATATATTTAAAAGAACCTTTTTCGTCAAAATACCCAACAGCTACATGATAAAGCTCAAAGAGTTGCAGGTTCTCGACCCCTGATATAGATCAATAATGTATGTGCTATGTGGAGAAACAATAACCACTAGACCTGAAAAAACAAGAATAGAATCTGAACTAAGATATAAGAAGATTATTAAAGAAAATAGAGAACAAAACATAAAACACTGACAGTAATACATATCAGTGGAAATACAAAAGATAGAGTAGATGAAATTAGCAAGCTGTAAACCTTTGGATGGCGATCACTTACATAATAAAATTATTGAATTGTAAAATGAAATACAGAAGCATCCAAATGAAAACAATAAGGAACACAAGAATTATGGTCACAGTCAAGGACAGCCAAGCAATTTTTTTTAGAGAGGCAGGTTGGTTTTGGCTATAATTTTAATATATACACACATACTTTTGGGATAGAAAAACTGACTGTACGCGGGCATGTGTAATGGGCAATAAATAAGGGATAGTTCAACAACTTTTAAGAATATACATTTTTTATAAAATTTATTCAGGTCAAATTGACTTTAAAAGTAATGAACCGCTAACTCAAAGTTGATTATTGAGAGTTCCAGACAAGGTATTTTAGTGATCAATGGCTCATTTCAAAAGGTTTTTATCAAGGTTTAAAAATTAGCATTAAAAATTGTTAAAGATATTATCATTTTGATTTGACCTACATGATCTAGCGGTGGCCTGTTTTTAAGTCGATTTGACCTACATAAAACTCTGGAAAATTAACTGAAAAAATAATAAAATGATGATAAATTACTGAGTTTGATTTGACCTACATAAAACCTTCAAAAAACTTTGTGAAAAAACATTGAATATTATACCCAGGTAGGGCAGCATCCAAATAAAAGAAAATTAAATTGATTATGTTATTCAATCCTGAGATTTAAATGCATATTTAAAAAATATTAAAAAAATTAATTATGTGAGAAAAAGTATAGAAAATTGACGCCGCTAACCAGGGCCGGCCTTAGGCGCCATTTAAAAAAAACCATGTTTTCTGGCTTTATGTTTTCGCTTTTTTAACCATTTTTCTATTGCATGTTGTATTTAAAATAGTATTTTCATTCATGATTCATTTCAAATTGAAACCTGGACTGATTCATCGGATTTATCGACTCGGAAAACGTACCTTTATCTTTGCTCTAACTCAGATTTATTCAAGTACCATCGAATGACACATAGTGTAATGACACGGTACTTAAAGAAATTCATTATTATTATTATTATTATTATTATTATTATTATTATTATTATTATTATTATTATTATTATTATTATTATTATTATTATTATTATTATTATTATTATTATTATTACTAAAATAATAAAAATCCTAATATAGTACTACAGTACTAATATAGCTAACAGTAAATAAAGACGGTAGCGATTACATTTAAAGAATCAAAATTGAAATATGAGTACATTGAATAATACTTGAAGAAATATTAGAGTTGAATGAAAGCTTCAAAAAACTAAAAGGGAAATAACGCTATTGAACAGAAATTTTGCTGAAATAATTTTTTTATTAATTTTTACTTGTCTTGGGTCTTTCCAACATTATTTGAGTGCATCTATTAAAATGTGTTTATATTAATCGAAACCTGTCCCTCCCCCTTGCGGACGCCTATGATAGATGACACTATTACATGGAAACAACTATATTATATACATTATTATGAAATTTAAAAAAAAATAAAAATGATTTCAGAAACTTCTTCGACACCTACCTTTCCAAATGTGTAGGAGGCAGTGGCGTAACCAGATTCATAATGCAGCACGGGCAGCTGCCCAACACAAAAATATTCATAATTTCAAAAACGGTGAACTTTCTTTGCTCCAGTAACGACAGCAAAAGCAATATGAAGCATCCTCGTTAACAGAATATTCCGCAAAAAAACAACTTTGGAAACGACGTTTTACTGATTTGGTTATTCCAAAATATCTCCACGGGTATATAAGTGAGGTTGGTTGAACGGGGACATGCTTTTTGCCCTTGGAAATGTCCTCTAGAAATTTTTGGAGAGATTGAGATTGTTTATTCTTTTCATTTACTTCATTTCTCGAGTTTGTCACTGTAATATCGGCATAAAGATTGACAAACTGATCAATATTCGAATTCGATGTAAAACCACAAGCTGTGTCATCCGATGTTTCGCAGCGTAAGACTGCCGTGTCAGGCGTGTCGACGGTGTCGTTCTTTTTTGGATTAATGCTAAAGCCGAGCGCTCACAATTTATGCATCCCTGATGAAGCTATTACTAACTCATCGCTTTTTCGTTTCTTTCTTCGGTCTTGAGTGGCCCATGGTTACAATATTTTATTTTTTTTTAAATTATTATAGATTTTTTTATGTATCCTATTAAAATTAAAGTTGTTTGCTTATTTACAAATTTTTACTTAATACTTATCAGCATAATATTCAAATTTCACAAAATTAATGTGCATTACTACGTTGCGTAGGCCTGAATGTTTTATTCATTACCAGTTTATTCGAGATGTTTTATTCGTCGCTGATTGGACAATCATATTATATCCTGCCTATTTGTTTATTAATAAAATAGGCCAAACATTAAGTCACATTTACTCATTCTATGTCGTAATAGTCGTCTGTAAAATCGTCTGCTTTCTGTGACTTGCTTGCTGTTTAATTGATAGGCGTGCTGTGATTGGTTTATTAACTTTGAGCCTAGCAACACGCTTTGCTGCTGCAAGACCGCAACATTGTTGTTTTAGGGAATACGGCTTTGTGTAATACAGTCTTGGTCGCAATTTTACAAACTACGTACCTATTACCGGCAAGGCTGCGAACGCAATTATTCATTTGTTTTTCAATGGACTGAAAATAAAGACTTTTATTTTTCAAAAGCCTGTGTAACCCGGGCAGAAAGAAATTAAACCCGGGCACTGTCCATAATTGCCCGGGCGTGACTACTCCTATGGTAGGAGAGGATTATATATTTGATTAAGATTACAAATAAAATTTTTAATTTAAAAATTAACTAAATTAATAGAAAAATATTTCTACTAAATTACCAATAAATATTATCATTTGAAAAAAATTTGAAAAATAATAAAAGAAAATAAAAAAAATAAAATTTGAAAAATAAAATTTCAATAATAAAAAAAGCGAATAGTAAATGAAAAGTTAAAGTCGAATTTAGAAACATTTATTCCTAATAGTTTATAAAATAACAAATAAATGTAATGTAATTCTAATGTTTTATAAATCTCAGCGCCTTTTCGAAGAGATCTTAAAACAATACAATTGTTGAAAAGAAATCTTGAAAAATCTTTGATTCTCTCACTATATTGTGAAGAATCATAACCTAAAATCATCATCAGCATTGTTTTGCTTATAACAATCAAATTCAACATTTCGTTATAGTAAAAAAGTTTACAGACAAGAGTTCCTGACTACAATTATCGCTGAAAAAAGTCAGAATTCAAAGATTTTTTGGTTTAAAGAGAAATTTTATAACTCGAATTATAAGCTTTCGCTAGGTGGGTGAATTAGAAAACTCACATTCTACTAGTTATATTAATATGAAACTCGCAATATAACTTTGGAAATATTTTATCATTTTGTTTTCTTTATAGTAAATGAAAAAAGGACGTTATACTCAATATTTTGGTGTTCAAATAAATACAATGAGGGTTCAGTGCCGGCTTTAGGTATAAGCGACATAGGCGGCTGCCTAGAGCGGCATCATTTAAGGGCCGGCAAAATTATGAAAAATTTAAATTTAAAAATATTTTTTATGTGATGAAAATTATTTGTTGTTCTTCGTTCTACTAATATCATTTTTATATAGCACTTTTTATGTAGCACTAAATTGTCTGGTCGGCACTGCGATCACCCCCATGATAAGAGATTACCCAAGCTGATTACTCGCCTAGAGTGGCATTATTTCAAAATTGTTTAAAGCCGGCACTGGTAGGTTTTATTTCAAGTTTTGAAACAATAATTAAATTAACAAGCTGAAAGTATTCAAAGATTTTCACAGCAGTAAGTAAATCAAAAAAAAATTTAATTAACTGTTTTTTAAAGAAATTAAAATTTTATATTTGCAAGAGATTTCGTTCAATAATTGTTTTGTAGTCTAAAAACCATAAAAAAATAATTTTTATTAAAAAAGTGTAAGATATCAATACAAAATATTAAGGATATAAATCAGATTCAATCGGTTCAATTTTATTGCTATTAGTAATGAAATTTGTATGAATAATTCCAAACTTTTTTTTTGAATTTTGCAACGATTCGAACTTTTTTCTTTTCTTTTTTCTGTATTTATAAATCCACACAAAAAATCCAATTACCATCAGTAATATTCCGATTCCGAGTAAAGATGTTCCAGAGTAATATTTAGCATTATTCAATTGGTCAATACCGGCTCCTAAAAGGCATCCACCAATCAAAGTGAATGTCATTCCGAATCCAAATAGGAAAAATAGAACCTGATCACCGCCACAAAACAACATTTGATAAAATAATTATAACAATTCAATTAGTTTATCGTTTTATAAACTGTAGAATTCTCATAACTGTCATAAGTGTTACAATACACCAGTGCACTAATTGTTTAAATAAAAAAACAGCACTAGGCAGGCCGACATTGCAGTCACTTTTATAAAATATAAATTGTTTATCATCACAAATAAGTATTAAGAAAAGTGTGTTGTTTTAACCAAGACTTTTTAATAAATTTAATCACAAAGTTAATTAATATTATAAAAAAGCGCCACTCAAACATTCCCTTCACGATATGTCTCAACAGTTCTCCTGTCATCATCAGGTAGGATATAATAGCTATAGAAATTATAGATTTTTGAACAAATTTATTAATTGTATTAATTATAATAATTATATCAAATTTTTTAATAAAAATATTTTAATCTTTAAAAATTATAAAAATTATACGATAATAATATATTATTTTTTTAAATTTTAACAATCAAATATAAATTTTTAAAAAGTATTCACTGCATTCTGCCCATTTATTTTCGGATTGAATGACTTTATCAACAAAGCTTCACAAATTACACGTTCCTAATAATTATTGAAATCCTTTAATAAAATTTTAAAATCAGGCATACATATTTTACTTTGACATTCTTTATTGTGCTCACTAATATTGTTCTCGAACTCGATTAGAGAGATGACGGGAAGTCTCTCCAATGTATGTGACATTACATCCATTACATGTAAACTGATAAATAAGATCAGAACATAATCCAACTGGAGTTTTAGACACTAATAAACATATTGCGTACTTGACATGAATTTGACACAATCCTATAGTTTTTATTCCCTAAATGCTTGCTTTCCCTTTATAATACAAATTTATTTTCATCATCCTTACACTCTCTATTTAATTTATTTAACTCGTCAAACTCACACACACCAACAGAACCACACCCAGATTTTTTCAAGCATGGATACTTAGGATTTTTAATAAATTTATCAAGAATCTTTTTTACCATAATTAATAAAAAGAATTTTGAATAACCATTCTTCATTAACAATTCAACCAGTTTATCAACACTTTTTACTGAATTTTAAAAAGTAGAAGACAAATACCATGAACGATAAATCCATGAACAAATCCAAGAAACCAAGTGATGATTTTTTCTCCGTTTCACATGTGAATACAATGTTTTATGAAGATTATTCATACAATTCAAAAACGGCTCAACATGACTCTGATTTTCAAATATAAGAAAAATATTATCCACATACCGTTTATAAACGGTTTCATAGCTACTACATCTATTTGTTGATACGATTCATTATTGAAAAGATAATTGATTTTTCAAGTAGCAAAGTCAAGAAGTTCACGAAATGCCTTTCCGTTCAAAACCTGATGTTCATAGATTAATTATTATTTTTAAAGTATTTTTTTATATTTGACTTTTTAGGTTTTGAAAAAAAGTGCTCCGCAACTTTCGTTTTGTACTGATGTGGTGATATTATATCATTTCCAGAATCACAAACTTTTACACAAGTATGCTTGTAAATATTTTGTTTTATAAAAAGTTGTCATGTTGCTACAACGAATTATTATAATTGTTGTTTTGTTTTAAATTAATATTTTAATAAAAGATTTTCATGTCATGATTTTATGAATTATAAAAATTTTTAATTCACTATTAACTATGAATTGCAAATTTATTAATAGGACTGGCGAATGTTTATCAAAATATTCAAAATTATATTTTCCTGTGCATTTGATCGCTTGATTTATGCCAAATATATTTCAAATAAAGATTTAAATTATAACGCAATTTGAGCGTGGATATGTCCTTAGTTCTTGTTTTGACAATTTATTGCTGGATCTCTTAGCACTTTATATTGGTTGAGTATTGTTTTTATTGTGAGCATGTGTGGCTAAAATGATTGAAATGCAATCACTAGGAATCGACAGTGATTTGACCCATTTCAGGACATTGTGGGATTTACAGTCGAGCTGCCTGGGACAGGATGCTCTTGCTAACCATCTTTTCTACTGAGGATTCATTTTTATTTCTTCCTAGGTTCACGTCGTGTCAACGCCGTCAATTTGTTTCGATAGCAGCGAACAACGGTGTGTCTGTGGCGATAGCTGTGTCAGAGACCAATGCTGTTTTACTTGGCTCAATGAAGCAGCAGATCATTGGAACAGACAACTCGGATATCGACCATATACAAGATGTTTTCAGCCATGCAACTAGTTCGCCGACCATAGTTATCTTCTATACCACTCATATTTATACATCGGGAAATTGTCTCGAAAACTCATTTATTCATCATTTATCGACTACACTTCCAACCATTACTCCATTGATTCGCTCTTGACCGGAGCCATATGAATATTTTCAGAATTGTTCATAACAAAAGAAAAGAAAAAAAATTGATGCATTGTATTATTGTATCAACATTAACATATAAATTACTTTATACATAAACATGTTGGGGTTAGCGCAAAAAACCAAAAATTCATGTATAAAAGAAAAGCATAACAAAAATGGCTAAAATCAATAAAAGTGCAAAATTAATTAAAATTTACTAAAAATAAAAAATCAATATTGAACGGGTGTATCGGGTATGGTTGAACGCCAAATTGATAGACGAGTTCAGAAATTATAATAAAAATTTAATAAGTTAATGCGAAAAAACAAATTAATTAAAATTAATTTATCGGTAATGGAAAGCCCGAGCCCGTGGGAAACCCGATGCGCAATGAGACCCGAGCGACAAGGTAAAAGAAGGAATAATCTGAGCCCTAATCAAGAGTAAACAAATTAAAGTTATCTAAAGAGCTTCAAATATTGATTTTGGATTCCCGGGGAAATAATTTAGTCAATTTTCTAGATAATTATGAACAGTATAAAAAGAGAGCTCAGAAGTGAACAAGCCGCCATCTGGTTGAAGAGAGAAAAAGGAAAACAAATAAGCACAATCCGGCGATCAATAATTTGAAGGAGAAATATAGTGATTCAAACAAGGTAAGACTCGTACAAGAAAAGGTGATTACCCTTTGGGTTTTCTACCTTATCGAGTTGAAATTATCAGAGAGAGGAAGGTGCAAATAATGACAAAGTGTACGTGTGATAAAGATTAAATAAAAAATATTCTGTTTTGGGTTTGAGTTATTTGGCTGAATAAGGACACGAGAAGTCAGAGAGAGAACCGTCTTTAAATAAATACCCTACAAATATAACTTACGATTCAAAATGATTCAACAAATTTACGTAGTCGGTGAACGAGTGTCGGAAACTGGTAATATAAAGTGTTGCGAAAGTTAGATAAATAATGAATTTTTGTTGAGTATTTATACTAATTTTTGATATTCACCCACGCATTCTCTGTCACTCTGTGAAATCAGAGTGTTTATAATTCAGATAAATTCAAACTGGCATCACACACATCCTCTAGTACTAGTAATTTTATTTTAGATTAAATTCAATTTATTTTCAGCACTACAACCCAATAAACGTGATTCATTACACTGCGTATTGGTTGTTATTGCGCATTCTATTGATTGATTAAAACAATCAGACTAATTATTAAGTTTATTTTCATTTTATTTCGCTATTTCTTTAGTGATTTTCATGATGATTTTCCATAATTTTTTTTTAATTATTCTTTTATATTCTTTTTCTTAAATTCTGCACTTTTTATCATAGCTCCTTTGTATGTAAATAACTTTCGTAATTAGTTTGATTATCATCTTTCCGAAATAATCAAGTCTATTGCTGTTAGTAGTGCGGAGGCTGAACGTGGCTTTAGTATAATGAACGATATTTCGACGAATGAGAGAAACAAATTGTTGGTGACAAATTTATCGTACCTGATAAAAATTTTGGGAAAACCTGTAAATGCTATTGATCCGGTACCTTATGTAAAAACCTGGTTGAGAGGGCATAGGGACGCAAATGATACCAGAGTTAAAAATAGCGTACTTACAAAATACTCATTAAACGAAGAGGAATTGTGGAAATTAGAGTAGTCGATTTATTTACACTCACATTAATTCTGTTTTAACTACTGCTGCGTCAATAATAAAAATTTAATTTAATTTTGCTTATTTTTTGCTTATTTGTTTATGTACTAAAAAGACTATTCTATAGACTTCTTACGAAACAAAAAAGAAATAGAAAAACTTGCTATATTTGACTTCAAACACTTAAAAAGCCTTGGCAGATGGACCCGAAACTCCGCTGAAAGAGCTTCGTGGGCCCAGACGCAAGATCCCCTAATTTTTGATTGACTGTGGCGGTGACCGATCTGGCATAAGGGGACATACTAACTGCGAACCCTTTCTTACGAATTTGGCAATACACCGCTGGTCTTTCGTATGTAAATACGACCAATAATTATTCTTACTAATTTATTATTTTATTTTTATTCCTTACTTATCGAGGTGGCCGATTTTTCAAATGCATTGTTTTCTTTTGAACTATGTCGGTGATTCTTTGGACGGTCATTAAAAATAATAATAATTACTATTATTAATGTTTTTATTTGGGGTTTTTCATTACCCAATCCTTACCACCTTTGACTATCATTAATCATGTTCTTATGATAATGGCTATCTAAAATCCATTTTGTTGATTTTTTTTGTGGTTTACCGAACCTGGATTTTTCCTAAATAATTATTTAACGAGTTTTCTATTTTTATATACCTCATAGTTTTTTACTATGAGTTTTACTATAGTTTTTTACTATACCCCCTGACTTTTTCGACAAATCCGTTCTTACCACTTTGTCCTCCATAGCCTAATCTATCACTATCTTGTTAAAATTAATTAAAAGTCTGTCATTTATTACTTTTCAACACATTTGCATTTTGTACCTTTCATGTTTAATAATACAATTTTCTTTCTGTTTATTTCTGTTTTCTAATAATTCTATTCTTGTTCATACGTCTATATCAATATTTCATTTTGGTCTCCATTCCATTTTTATTTTAAAATAATTTTACATTTTACATTTTTTTTGACATTTTAGAATGAAAAATTTCCAAAATTTCATAAAAATTTTGGACAATAATTTTTTAGCAGTAATTACTCATTTTTTCGGTATAAATGCTATAAATACACTCCATAAAGTAGTTCTATTGTTATACTAATGAGTCATAATGAAAGCTATCCTTATGAAAAGTCAAGTTCAATAGTTTCTGTTCTAAAATGAAATAATACAATTAAACGTAATAAAAAATCATGACTTTTTTAATTATATTTGAAATGAATCATTTATATTATATCAATAAAAATTGATTTAAAAAATGCCAATATTTAATGCAAACTGAATGAATAATTTAAATGTATGTTTAATACTACTTATTTGGCGAATCGGATTATCCAATCAGCTCTCGTGTTATAAATGTTTATCCTATCCAAATCAACAAAATTGTATTTCAGTTAACCAATCACAACTCGTTACATGTCCCACAAAAACTAAATATTGCTTTAAACAAATAAGTTATATTAAATCTTCAAATTATTATTTGCGTAAGTGTTCCACAACTTACAACGACATTATTGGAGCCGAAGTATCTCAAGGATGTTATAAACCAAAAGGAATAAAGGATGTGTCTGTAGCTTTCTGTTATTGTGCGTCTGATAAGTGCAATGCAGTTAATCAAATTGCACTTTCTCAATGGACTTATTTCGTTTCCATGATATTTTTATATTTAATTATATAAAATATGTGTCAGGAAATATTTCTACAAAGACTGATTTCAAAGAAGGATATTTGTAAAGAAAATAAATTTTAATGTGTAAAAATAAATTGAAACTATTTTAAATCAATATTTTTTCTAAAGTTTATCATTTGTCAGATATTGTGCAAGTAAGTGTGATGGTTGTACACCGCACATGGGTGTTAACTTGACTTAAATGATTTACATGAAAAACTAATTATATAATGGGATCATTAAATTTATAACATTTTTTATCAATTTATGATTAAAGCAACAATAATAATAATTTTGGAAATTATATAAAATAAGAATTTTGCTTAAACCAATAAAAAGCAATNAGACACGATCAAGTTTCAAAAGAAATTAATGTATTTCATGCTGATGTAGCTTCAATGAATAAAACACAATGCTATGCTGATGCTGTTAAGAAGAGCTTACCAAGATATAGTTATGATAACAGATCAATTCGAGAACGAGAAGCTAATCCCAGATTCAAAGATGAATATACAAGAGAACCTCAACATAATCCAAGATTCAAAGGCGATCTTACCAGAGAACATCGATATACTGTTTCAAATGGATGGAAACCTATGAATAGACGTAAGCCTTATAATACCAGGGAATTTCATTCGCGAGATCATGTCCGAACAAATCAAATTTTGCGATGTTGGGCGTGCCACGAAGAAGGTCATAGAAGATCTGAATGCCCCAATATTCAATGTGCCCATTGTAAAAGATCTGGACATTTCAAACATCAGTGCGATGAGTTATTTCCAGACAGACGTCGAAAATTCCATAAATCAGTGGCTGCATTCGGTGACGAGGATCCAGAGGCTCATTTTGAGTACCCAAATGGGAATGCTCCACCACACGAGGAGGTGATCGGAGCAATAAATTAAAGGTAAATTTTGTATGGATGAAGTTTTTAAAGACCCACCCTTAACTTCTAATTAACTAAATGTTCTTAATCGTGATAAACGGAATGATATAATAGTATACGATAAAATGCAGGGAAGGCCCAGTGTTACCGTAATGATTAATAATATAAAATTAGTATGCCTATTAGATACTGGAGCTAAAATAAGTGTGATTGATTATAATATTTTTAAAAAACTTGGAAATTTGAATATGACTAGAAGTAATTTGAAATTAAGATGTGCGAATGATAGCCCGATTGAAATTCGCGGTAAAACTTTATTAAATGTAAAAGTTGATAAAATTTCTGATATTAAAAAGTAGAATTCGTTGTAGCCAAAAATATAAACCCAAAGTTAATAGGAGGTATAGATTTTCTCGAAAGATTTGGAATGCAATTGCAAATAGAAAACCGTACAGACGAAATAAATACAATTATGGAAAATTCATTTAATAACCATATAAGTGAAGATAAGATAATAAATAATTTAATTTCCACGTTTGGCGGGATTTTTATGAAACATAAATGGGATGTTGGAAAAACCGAACTATTAAAGCATGAAATACTTACTAAAGGTAGTCCGATTGTAATAAACCCAAGACGACAACCTATACATTTAATAGAAAAAATTGAAGAAAATATTCAAGAAATGTTGAAATATGGTATTATATCAGAATGTACATCTCCTTGGAATTCTCCATTAGTATGTGTTAAAAAGAAAAACAGTAGTGATATAAGAATATGCTTGGACTACCGTGCTTTAAATAATATAACCGAAAGACTGATTTTTCCCATTCCAAATACTGATGAATTATTAGATATTCTTGACGAAGCAAAGTTTTTCTCGACAATCGATTTAGGCAATGCTTATTATCAAGTAGAACTCGATGATGCATCAAAATTGAAAACAGCATTTTCGACAAAAAGCAAGCAATATTACTTTAACAGAATGCCATTTGGAATAGCAGCCGCACCAGCAACATTTCAAAGACTTATGAATTTGGTTTTTGGAGAATTAAATTGGAATGGAACAATTGTATATCTGGATGATATCCTTATATTTTCAAAGACATTGAATGAACATTATAGTACCATTGAAAAGGTTTTTCAAAAGATTAAATTAGCAAATCTTAAAATAAGTCCAGCAAAATGTCAATTCAAAAGGAAAGAAGTAAAATTTTTGGGTCAATTAATTGGTGAAAATGGAATACGTACGGATGAAAGCAAGATTGAAACTATTAAAAATTTTGAAAGACCTAAATGCGTAAAAAGTTTGAGAGGATTTTTAGGCTTGGCAAATTACTATCGCAGATTTATAGAAAATTACACCAAAGATTCCAAAGTATCAGAAGCGTTATGTGGAAGTAAACAAAAGAAGCTTATGTGGACTGATGAGTGTGAAACTTCATTTAAAAATTTAAAACTGAAATTGACGTCTACACCTGTATTAAAGTTCCCAGATTTTTCTAAGCCATTCATTTTAGATACAGATGCAAGTTTTGACCGCATTGGTGCTGTTCTGTCTCAAAAAGATGGAAGTAAAGAAAGAGTAATCGCATATGGATCCCGAGCTATGAATAAACACGAGTTGGGTTATTGTATAACAAGAAAGGAATTACTATCTATATTTTATTTTACTGGTCATTTTAAGCATTATCTATATGGTAAAAAGTTTATTTTGAGAACGGATCACAAAGCCATTACATTTATGATTGTTGGTTTCTTAGGGGTGTGTCACTTTCCCATTTTAAAATACGTTAGGGGTAATCATAATCATTCGACTCTTCCCTAAGCCCCTCCGTGACTATTGCAATTTAAACCATTTGTGTACACATGGCGACGACCAAGTTGGTACTGTACACAAAGGCGAAAAAACAATGAGCAGGTGAGCTCTATTGCTAAAACTACTCCCCATTGTATTTTCTTTTTGGGTTCTAGACTGCCGATAGAATGTCTTACGACATTATTCACTATGTATGCTTTTTTTAGATCATTTGTGGTCCTCAATTAAGGGTATTTCCAACTGTTCCCTTGTAAAATCTTTGCGCAGGGATCCGCCCTTATTGTCCACCTAATAATTATTGTTATATACTCCCTATAATATCCCAATTATCCTTCAAAAAATTTGAGCGGGGGTTGGCCCTTATTGTCCATCTAATAATTATTGTTATATACTACCTATAATATCCCAATTATCCTTCAAAAAATTTGAGCAGGGGTTGGCCCTTATTCACAAGTTAATAAACATGTTTCCACACTTCTCATGAAAATTTGAGCAGGGATCTGCCTGTATTTCTAATCCTGAACTATCGAATATCTTAACTATTCGTGGTTTCTATAAAATTGCCTAAACCTACTTCCCCTACCGACAGCAGTTCGTAACTATTCTAATATTTCTCCTAACTCAATAATATATACTCAATAAAGTAAAAGTCCTACACTTTCTAACTCTAAATAGGGCCCTAAACTATCGCAATTGATTTTACCCCCTCTAACCGTTCATCTCCCTATCTATATTCCCTACCCCGATGGACTCAAATGGTGAAACATCTGCCGACTAACAGCACGTAGTGCCGCCCGTCCACAAACCTTCCCCCAGTCCAGACCATCGACACATAAATATCCAGAAAAACACAACCTAAATTATAAGATTATTCAAAAAGGACAAAATAACATACGCCAAACATAAGAAATAATTAAAAACAAATTCCGTTAAAAATTTTATTAATTCCTAAAATTGTATAATAGCAGGCTTAACAACAACAAAATGAATAATACCATACCAATATTAACAATTAACTTCAATTTAAAATAACATTATCTAAATAACAAAATAAATTAACTAAATAACATTACCGAAAATTAACTTCAATTTAAAATAGCATTCAATTTAAAATAGCTTTATCTAAATAACAAAATAAATTAACTAAACAACATTAACTAAAATTAACTTCAATTTAAAATAGCACTAAATAACAAAATAAATTAACTAAATGACATTAACTAAAATTAACTTCAATTTAAAATAACATTAGACCTAACAAAATTATATTACACAAAACAAAAATCAAATTTACCTCACCGCGATGGCATGGAATCGAAAATTGAGAGCATATATTCATTGCCAGTAAATGAATTGTTGTGTAACCAGTTGAGCGTGAGAGAGAGTTTTTTTTACCATTACATATTCATTTATCAGCGTATTCTCAAAAAGTTCCCCTTCTAAAGCAGCTATCATTCCATCGGTTTATCCATTCACTAATTTAACAATGTAATAACAATTAACATTCAATAATTCATTGATATAAATATTATCAAGAGCCTGCATAACCAATCCTCAAACCCATTGCTAGCCCATCATTCAACCATTCAACCAAACAAGGACAAATTATCAAGGAGAAGACTTATTTATTTTCATAAAATTAGCTTATCTTACTTATCCTATTGTCAAACCTTGAATTTACTGAAATCCGGATGTAACGATATTCATACATTATTCTTTTGTTCTGGGCGTATCCAATCATTTTTAGCAAAGAACATTCCGTTTATCTTACAAAATAGAGTAATTTTGTCGAAACCAATTAATTACGATTTGCTACTCCGTATGATTTATAATTTCCCAATAAATTCTTCAATGCACTGCTAGCAATTTCCTCGAAACAGATTATTAATTCCATACACATGATAATTGATTTTTGATTACGCCTAAGATTTATTTGCAAACAACAGCCTGTAACACAATATCATGATTTTATAGGAGTCAATAATGCACAATTCGATTAAGCTCCAATCAAGAGCACTCGATGTATAGAAGCGTGTCAATCAAAATCATTGCCAAAATGCGTACCAACCGAAATATATCTGTAAAAGCTTATAGTTGCAAGTGGCTTGTCTTACCAGTATATCTACATGCTTCAGATGTACGATTTCTGCCAGTTTCCTTTCCTTCCAGTTTATTTATTTATTTTATTTTATTTTTTTTTTTTATGTTTCTTGACATCTCACATTTGCACCCGTCCTTTCGTCTTTACTATCATCATAATTTGTAAATAACTGTAAACTACACCAACCGGCAACCGATCACCATCGAATGGACACTGATTTGGGTTTTTATAATATAAACATTAGCTTACCTATAATAATTGTGCGTGTGTCATAGCCAGATGTGACACTGAATTAGCAATGTGAAATTAAATCGGCAGTTACACTATACAAAATAGAAAACAAAATCGCTGTAAAAAATATATATATTATAAACAATCACACACAACCACGGCTCGCAAAATACACCAACAGGACATTGATTCAACAAGGACACCCAATCAGCTAAAAATTTTCAATTCAAAATTAATCAATTATAAAAAAAAATGTACGAGGATGTCTGAAGCCTCATCAGAATCGACTATTTTATTTCGAGAAATTCATAGCCAAATGGGTAAGCTTTTCATTTAAACTTCAGACAATTTTTATAAAATCTATATGGAATGGCCATTGCTGACAACGAAAGGATCATCAAATCCATGGCGGGTGGCCATGATTATCACGAATCAGGCCGCATTCTCGGAATCAAACGGAATGTAATAATCGGCACCATAAATAAAATCGACTAACATTTTTAGAATAGAAATTCCACTACAGTTGTTTAGGACACTTGTGATATTTTATTACAGACCAGGCAGACAAACATATAGAGTCAAGTCAATAACACTAAGACGCATAAATCAACACCACTTATCCAACACACGAATTTATAATGGAATATTTCACGCATATATAAAAATTTTAAAATTACCACTACCCTGAAATTAATAACATTATATAAAATTGATGGTTCTGGCCAGTGGACATGATTTATTAATACATTGATTATCCCATTACTGACTAACAATAATTATTTAAGCGCATATAAAGTTATATACAAGTACAAAATGCCATAGTAACATAATTAATAATCATTTTCATGCATGCAAATTTGACAATTTTCTGTTTTATTTTAACCAATTGAATCAAAAATAGAAAGCCATACATAATTTTATTAAAAACTGAATTTTAAAATACTTATAAAACATACTTGATCTAATTAGTAAAGTCCATAAAATCAATAAAAAAAAAAATATATATATATAACCATTCCAACTATACTGTACTGAAAAGTCGCTCTCTTAAAAATAAAGAAACAATCTACTGGAATAAATTTATGGTGTAACAGAAGCCGATACACCAACCGGCATTTGATTATCATTTGATCATATAAATAATCATATTAAAGATTCTTCCCTAAATTCTTGATGTTTTAGATAAACTATGAAAATTTTAATGTACATTAGAATAAATAAATAAATATCTTACTTCTTTATTCATTATTTTTACAAAAAATCTTAAAATTAACTGAATCCAAAACAAAGCCTATTTGATAAAGCTAAATGAATGTCTCATTTAGGATAATTAAATGCGCTTTGGGGTAATGAGTACATTACCGAGATTACATACCTTCACTAACTACACCTAAATCCAGAATATCAGAAAACTAAACTGACTATCAACGCATTGATGGATTTGATGTGGGAAAAATTCAAATGGATATTCATTGATGGTTTTTCATGTAAGATTTGATAGTCGCTCAAAGTTTTATTTGACATCGACAAAAGCAACGAAACGAACCGAGAGAAATTACAATGAATCGAAGAACTAATCAAATTTCCAGCATCATTTTCAAAAATGTTCGAATTATTATTCTCATTGATAGACATGTTAAAATCAATAAAAACGTATTCCATTTTCGTTTTGTTAATCTCATATAATTTCAATTTCATCTGAACATTACAGCAACAATCCATCTAATAATTATTGTTATATACTCCCTATAATATCCCAATTATCCTTCAAAAAATTTGAGCAGGGGTTGGCCCTTATTCACAAGTTAATAAACATGTTTCCACACTTCTCATGAAAATTTGAGCAGGGATCTGCCTGTATTTCTAATCCTGAACTATCGAATATCTTAACTATTCGTGGTTTCTATAAAATTGCCTAAACCTACTTCCCCTACCGACAGCAGTTCGTAACTATTCTAATATTTCTCCTAACTCAATAATACATACTCAATAAAGTAAAAGTCCTACACTTTCTAACTCTAAATAGGGCCCTAAACTATCGCAATTGATTTTACCCCCTCTAACCGTTCATCTCCCTATCTATATTCCCTACCCCGATAGACTCAACTGGTGAAACATCTGCCGACTAACAGCACGTAGTGCCGCCCGTCCACAAACCTTCCCCCAGTCCAGACCATCGACACATAAATATCCAGAAAAACACAACCTAAATTATAAGATTATTCAAAAAGGACAAAATAACATACGCCAAACATAAGAAATAATTAAAAACAAATTCCCTTAAAAATTTTATTAATTCCTAAAATTGTATAATAGCAGGCTTAACAACAACAAAATGAATAATACCATACCAATATTAACAATTAACTTCAATTTAAAATAACATTATATAAATAACAAAATAAATTAACTAAATAACATTACCGAAAATTAACTTCAATTTAAAATAGCATTCAATTTAAAATAGCTTTATCTAAATAACAAAATAAATTAACTAAACAACATTAACTAAAATTAACTTCAATTTAAAATAGCACTAAATAACAAAATAAATTAACTAAATGACATTAACTAAAATTAACTTCAATTTAAAATAACATTAGACCTAACAAAATTATATTACACAAAACAAAAATCAAATTTACCTCACCGCGATGGCATGGAATCGAATATTGAGAGCATATGTTCATTGCCAGTAAATGAATTGTTGTGTAACCAGTTGAGCGTGAGAGAGAGTTTTTTTTTAAATAAAATTTCACTCAGTATTTATACTGATTGAATTATACACCTACGCATTCTCTGCTGTTATATCCAATTAGAATGCGAGGCAATTCTGATTAATTTATGCATGCATGCATGAATGTGTGCAATTATTTATTTTTTAATTTAATTAATTTAATTAATCAAAATTCTAATTTTTATTAATTTTTTAAGGTTTATTTTTATAAATTCTATAATTTAAATAGTTTTTGCTAATTTTAATTTAGTTTTACAAGTTTTATAATTTTAAATAAGTTCAGTTAATTTTACTTTAGTTTCATTAATTTAAACAATTTGGTTTTATAAGTTTCACAAACTAAATAATTTTGATGGTTTTATTTTTAGTTTTCATTAAACAATTTAGTTTTATAAATTTTATGGTTTATCTAATTCTACTACTTTTATTCTACTTTTTATTATTTTACCAGTTTACTAGGTAATTTATTTTAAATTTTATATTTATATATTTAAAAGTTTTCCATATTATTAATTAATTTATTACCCATTATTTTATTTATTATTATTTTAATTTTTAGTTGTTAGATATTCCGAATGCGATATTTCTCCTAATGGTGTTAGTGATTGCGACCTTTATTTGCGTTCCTTTATTTTATTAACCGGGTCTTATTTATCATCCGTGTGTTATGTACTTTAGTGTTTGGTGTTTTAATTTAACTTGGTGCGATTTTTATGTTATATATTTTTGATTCATTAAAACAAGCTCTCGATTCTCGGTTCTAGCCCAACATGATGAAAACAAAGAAAGCTATTACCCCACAATTTCAAACTTGGATTAACCATCTTAGTGGTCTGGACATGGAGATTCAATATAGAAAAGGTGATAACCACAATAATGCCGACGCTTTATCTAGAAAAGAATGTGAAACATGTGTTCAATGTCAAATGATTCATGAAAATCCTAAAATGGGTAAATTAAAAACAAGATTGTTGACACTGATGACTGATAATATTGAAAATATATGGCAAAAGAACTCGAAAGAAATTGAAAATATAAAAGAAAATATTGTTGAGGTCTGTAAATTAAAATTAAAAATTTAAATAAAATTTAGGATAATAATTCAAATAGAAAGTAAGCGAAGAAAAAAGACAAATAAAAGCGGGATCGCGCACAGAATCAATAGTAAAGGAAAGTGTGATGGAAACAGTATTAGAAAATGCCAAAAGCAATTACGAAAGGCGAGAATCCGGAAATCCGAGAAAAATCAATAAATGGAAAAATCATCGAAATCGAATGGGAAAAACGGGACAGGTATAGATTAGCTAATGGTCAACAAGATGATGATTAGGGATTTATCAGAAAATGGTTAGAAAGGGTCGAAAAACATTCAAATGTATGAAAACAGAAAACGTTAATTAATTAATTGGCGAATGGAAAACCCGAGCTAATGGGAAACCCGAGTCAATGGAGAACCCGAGAGATAAAGGAAACCCGAGCTGGGTAAACAAGAAGAAAAGCAAACAGAAGGAAGATTTGGGCCCATTAGCTTGACACAATGAATAATGGGAAAAGAGTAAGGAGAAGATAGCGCGCGTAGGAAGACCGGTAGGGCCATTAATTATCTGGATTCGTTGGACCATTATGGGTGACAGCCGAAGCAAATACGTAGGAGCAAATGTCAAACGAAAGATTGGCTCGGCAATAACCATTTGTCATCCTGATTTCGAGGAGTATATAAGCAAAGGGAAAATCAGAGAAAATCGGCATTCTGCCTCAGCTAGGGTTCGAAGAATTAGACTGTAGGAAAAGCTGGTAGACGAATTAGGGAAAGTAGGGAAAAGAAGAAATAGAATTAAGAGTACGGAAGGGTGAAAAGGAATCAAACCAAACAGAAACCGAGGAAAACGGGAGTCAAGAGAATCTAAAGGACAAAAAGGTGAATATTATTTGTTTGCAAAGCATCAACGCCGAGCGGAGAATCGTATAAAACTTTGATCAGTAATTGTAGCGTGATAATAAATTGTGAACCTGTTGTTTCAATATACGTTGGGTAGTTCATTGTTTTGATTTAAAGAACACTAGGAGTCAGAGAGAACCGACTTGAAATAATCCAAAACCCAACAATATTAGTTTGATGCCAGATAAAACATTTTTTAAATATGTCAACGGAGTGATTATGACAAATAATAATAAAATTTGGATTCCAGAAGAAAACAAGTCTGAATTCATCATAGAATATCATAAAAAGCTCTGTCACGCGGGTGCTAATAAAGTAAAAATGTATGTATCAAACAATTTTGATATGAAAGATTTGGAGCAATCTATTCGTAATGTTGTACAATCCTGTGAAAACTTTCAGAAAAGAAAGGTTGATACAACTAAAACAAAAGAAGAAATAATTTGCAAAAGTGATTCGAAATTATTTGAAACAATCTATGTAGATTTTTGTGGTCCATTACAACTTGCAATGAAAGGAGAAAAATATATCCTTGGGATTATAGATCATCATAGTAAGTTTATTTCTTTACATGCAGTGAAATTGCAAGATGAAAAAACAGTGGTAAGATTACTGAAAGAAGAGTGGATAATGAAGTTTGGAGCACCAAGGATAATAAACTGTGACAGAGGTAAATCATTTGAATCAAAGCTAATTAAAGATTTTGCAGAATTATACAATATTGAAATTAATTATTCAAGTCCATATCATCACTCAGCAAATGGACAGATTGAGAGACAATTCCGTACAATTAGAGATGCAATACAGATAACACTCAAAGATAAAAGACATAAATCATGGGTAGATATTCTTCCCGAAGTTCAGTTTATGTTGAATTCAACTTTTCAAAAAACTATTAGGAAGACTCCAGCTGAAATGGTGTTTGGGAAAAAGATTTATAGTGAATGGTTCTCAGAGATTGTGGAAGAAGAAAAAATCAATCAGGCGACAAACTGCGAATTTCAAATTGGAGATTGCGTATTGATCAAAGTAAATGTTCGAAATAAAGGTGATAACAGATACATGGGTCCAGGTGTGATTACTAAAATGATTCATGATCGAAGTTATGAAATAAAATTGGAAAATGGAAGTTCCGTCACGAGAAATATTGAGTGGTTAAAGGTTTTCAAAAAGGGGGGAGGGATGTGAGGCGTTTTGTAATTTGTATTTAAATAATGGTATGATGTTGTGCATGTTTGATTGTATGCTGAAATCCTTACTTATACATTAATTATTATTTTTTAGAAACTCCTCAAACAAATTAACGTGGCGAAATTTAATTATACTTTTGAAAAACTTAAATATATAAATGTGCAATGAGCATTCAATGATTAAATCTTGATTTAACTATTCATTTTACTTATTTTGTTTTATAAAATCACTAAAAGTATCAATTGTTTAAATAATGTATTTTTTATGAACTTTTTAAAACTTTCTTTAAAATTTTAACGGCGAAATTTATTTATACATTTTTATAAAATGATGTGAAAATAAAATTATTTTATTTTTTAGATGATTCCGGATAATATACGTCAATTAGTGTTTGAAAAACGAAATTTAGGTTACACATATCAAAAGATTGCAGAGGAATGTGATTTAACAAAATCGACAGTTCAACTGATAATAACTAGAGAATTAAAAGTTCAACCAAGAAAAAGAGGGCCAAAATTAAAAATAAACAAAAGACAAAGTACCACTCTAAAAAGATTTATTTCAAATGAAAATCAGAAAGGAAACAAAGTCAACACAACCAAGATATTAAGTGGCACTCAACTAGAGATAAAACATAGAACGTTGCGTGATTGGCTTAAGAAGAATGATTTTAAATATTTAAAGGCCACACAAAAGATATCTTTGTCTGTAAATCACAAAATTACTAGAATGACTATTGTGAGTAACTGGATTGAAAAAAATGTTAACTGGCAAAGATGTGTATTCTCGGATGAAAAGCGTTTTTTGCCTTGACGGTCCAGATAATTGGTAAGATTTGTGTAATATCTATACTGAACATTTATCCAAATGTTATTAGGAGCACGTACACAAAAATTAACGAAACAATTAATCGTCAGAGGCGTCCAGTTGGAGGCGGAGGTATAATGTACTGGGGCATGGTTATGCCGAATGGCCTAGTAGCATTACGACAATTAAAGGGAAAGCAGAATTCTGAAAAATATATTACTTTGCTTGAGTCATTTGCTGTGCCATGCATGAAATTGAATTTGATTGGTTCTTTCTCTTTCATTCATGATAATGCCAGTATCCACAAATCCTCTTCAGTAGAACAATTTCTGAATAATCAAAGTTTCGAAACTCTACATTGGCCTGCAAAATCTCCAGACTTGAATTTAATGGAAAACATATGGAAAATGATATCGGATCTTGTCTATGAGGGTTTACAGCCTAAAAATAACAAAGATTTGGAACAAAAGATATGGCATGCAGTCGGTGAGATTAACCAGAGAAAAAGATTGGTGGTTGTGGATTTATTTAAAACATTTAGATGTAGATTAACTAAGGTCTTACGTTGTAACGGAAATATAATAAATTGATAAGGTTTTCTATTTCAATTCGCGAGGTATAAATAAATTTCGCCATTAAAATTTTAAACATATTTAAAAATGAGTCATATAAGTTACATTATTTAAATTATTGATACGTTTAGACACTTTATAAGACAAAATAAGTAAAAAGAATAGTTACATTAAGTTGTAATCACTGAATGGTCATAGCTCATTTATATATTTAAGTTTTTCATAAGTATAATTAAATTTCGCCACCACTATATAATTTGTTTTAATAATATTTGTGTTTTTATAATAAACGTGTTTTAGTTATGGATTCTATTAATACCCGTAGCTCTGTGGCTAATAACCCCAAAATAATCAAGTCTTATTTTAGATTAAAAATTTTGAGAGTAAATCTCCAAAAATTTTCAAAAATAAAATAAAATACAGTACGAGATCAATCATTTTGATATAAGAACCAGCAAGTTGGGAATCTCAAATATTGAGACCTCAACATCTATTGTGGTTGGTAACAACCTGACGCATAATCCTGAAACAGAGACAGAGCTGCCATTTCCTAACAACCAAAAGCCGAACAAAGTTCGTGTTTCTCCGACGATTAACGCACGTGAATAATGTTCTTGGTATTCGACTTTATTCATATTGCACACTTTTTCGCGCTATAACCGCTCTGGGGGGTCATTTGCATCAGCTTGTATGTATTTATTCATGTTTAAGGAAGGTTATAATTGCTTATAATTACAATGGTAACAACTCGTACGCAACAAATATCGCGTATTGCACAAAATAGTGTAAGTTAAATATGTATGTATATTTAAATACTCTTAATAAATATGTTGGGTTTTAGTTTATTTAAGTCAGTTACCTCTTACTCATCGTGTCCTTTTAATCAAAACAATGAACTACCTAACGTATATTGGAATCACAAAAATATATTCTTTTCTCAACAATAAACAATTAATAATCAAAGTTAAGTTTGACTGATTCTCAGCTCGGTGATGATGCTCTGACCAAAGATAATATTCACCTTTTATTTCCTTAGGTTCTCTTGACCAACGTTTTTCTTCTCTTCTTTAACTCGATCCTTTTTCGCCTTTTCGTATTCCTATTCTATATCTTTTTCCCTAATCTCCTTAATTCGCTTTACCTCTCGTCTATTCTCGTTTCTTCTTACCCTAATTGAGGCAAAATGCCGATTTGCTCTGATTTTCCCATTCCTTATATACTCTTCGAAATCGGGATGAAAAATGGTTATTGCCGAGCCAATCTCTCACTTGACATTCGATTCCACATAGCTGCTTCGGCTGTCACCCATAATGGTCCAACGAACAAAAATAATTAATGACCCGTCTGGTTTTTCTGCACGCACTATCTTCTCCTTGTTCTTTTCCAATTAATCATTGTGTCACGCTAATGGGCCCAAATCTTCCTTTTATTTACTTTTCTCTTTGTTTACCCAACTCGGGTTTCCTTCATCTCTCGGGTTCTCCATTGGCTCGGGTTTCCCATTAGCTTGGGATTTCTATTAGCCAATTAATTCATTAATTAACGTTTTCTGTTTTAACACATTTGAATGCTTTTTGACCCTTTCTAACCATTTTCTGATAAATCCCTAATCATAATCTTGTTGATCATTAGCTAATCTATACCTGTCCCGTTTTCCCAATTCAATTTCGATCATTTTAAAATTTATTGATTTTTCTCGGATTTCCGGATTCTTGCCTTTCGCAACTGCTTTTGCCATTTCCTAATACTGCTTCCATCATGCTTTCCTTTACTATCAATTCTGTGCATGATCACGCTTTTATTTGTCTTTTTTCTTCACTTACTTTTTATTTAAATTTTCAACTTAAATTTCATTTAAATTTATTTTAATTTTGAACTTTATTGTTTTTTTGTGTATAGTAAGCACTCTGCCCCTTTCTTTTAGGACTGCACCCCCTTTTTGGACTCGTTTTTTCAAAAATATTTATTTACAGGTACGTCATTATTTTGTCTACTACATACCGGTACAACATTTTAAAAAGGTTGAGAACCACTGCTGTGGAGAATTAAATTCTGTCTATTTATGATTGTACCTTTTCAATTGGTCGAAAAATGCCCAAATATTTACCTCATAGATTAATAAACAGAATAAAATTTTATTTTTCCCTAATAAGCTCAAGATTATGTGTTTACTAAGTAAATTACTAAATGAGAAAAGTAATGCAAAATACCCACCATTAAACCCCATAAGAGCAAGTACACAAAATCCCATTTAAATCCAAAAACTTATATATTGAACTTTTTACTCATAACTTAATATTTCGGTTATTGAATATAAAATTTGGAAAATCCTTAATAAGTGAAGCAAAGCAAAATTAATTCACCTGATGATTAACTGACTTTACAAAATGTGTTCTAATAAATTTCTTTGTATCTCAACAAATTAAAATTATTAAAAAAAATCTTATTTAGTGACATTATTTATAAAATAATAAAAACTTTAATTTTAATTGATTTTTATATTTCATTTATGAAAGATATTAGTTATTAATCAATAATCGAATAAATGTTTTACTGACATTTGTCGATTTGTAATTTTGTTCAAATGAAGAAATGTGTAAATAAATTCAAAATTGAAATATTTTTCAAATAAACAATCTAATATTTTTACATGAGCCAGAGTCATTTAAATAAACCTCAATTAAAATATTTAGGAAGACGGTCACTTAAGCGTTTTGGAATTTTTCTTGCTATCAGTTGCTCTGCAACATTTTATTTTATGATCAAATATGTTAAGGAACCTTTGATGTTAAAATATGTAAAAGCCAATGAGTAATATATAATTCATATTATTATTTAATTTGTTAATTTTGAAATTCATTTTTCAAGGGAGTATGATCCTGCTGTTGCTACGCGTAGACTTTACGAATCTGGTGTATTGACCATGTTTGATAGACATGGAAATTTTTTGGAAGAAATATATGAAGAATAGTTAAACTTTCAATGAATATTAATTAGAAATTTTTAGGAAATAAAACTAGTTTTAAAATAATAGTTTGGCTAACAAATTACTGTATTTATTGTTCTTTTAAATCAATCTTTCTTAAATTAATTTTTCATTTAAAAAAAGATGTTAGATTAGTACAATTTATTATAAATATTTTAATTTTCTTTTATTGCCTGGCATAAATTTGGTGGATCGTTGGCGATTAGATTATTTATGTCTGATTGTACAGGTTTTGGATCGCTAGGCAAAAAATAAAGTATCAGATTGATAATTGAACGTTTGTTCTCTGAATTATGGATATTAGAAAAAATGGGATTTTGATAAACGAATTAAATAATTATAAAACTGTTGCAAGTCACGAATATTAATTAACGTTTAATACAAATATTTAGTACAATGTTCACTTTCAAGTGAAATTATCGATTTAGTATACAAGACTTGACCCTTAAGCGATCAAGTTCTCGTATGTCGGTACTTGTCTGTTAATTCGCCCAATTATTTTTTCTGTCAAAAAACTTAATTTAAATTTTAAGTATAACAAAATATTAATATGGATAAAAAAGTAGTATACAGTTCCTTCAACAACATGAAATTGTGCATAACCTGTGTTGTTTTTCAAACAATCGCAGTGATAGTGACAGCCGTGCCCTCCGCCAGATGATGGGCGGGGAAGAGATTGCATCCGTCGGCCACTGGCAGTCCTTTTTCGTTTAGACCTGGGACTGCTCTCGTATCAGGGTACACTGGGCCCGATTATCCTCCAGCAGATTATCTCTGCAGTGCTTTAGGCGTAGCACTTTTTGCGTAGACTCCTTCATCTTTACGGGAGTGAACCAAGTCTTATCCAGATGGTCAAACTTCTTCCTTAAGAGAAAAATTTCCTCCTGCTATGTTCGGATGGTCGCGTTCTTGCCTGAACACGAAACGCAGGGTTTTAGTTGTAGATTCTTCGGAGTGTAAAAAAAATGAATCAAGTGACGTTAATTGTGTGTCTGAATTTTCGGGAGTGACAGTGGTTTTTGTTAAAAGGACAAGAATTTATAAGAGATTATTTACGAGTGAACCAAGCCCGATGATGATATAGTCGAAACGATAATAATAGGGGTAATGATTAACCAAACTGGTGATATATGTAAGAAGGAAAAGTAAAAATAATAATAATGCTACCAATAATCATAACAACAATGATAAATATAATAATAACAAAAATGATGATATTAATAATCATAATAATAAAAAATAATCAATTTGCGCTGAATTCATATTTGACCCCTCCCATATATCATAACCAGGGCGTTGGCCAAAAACGAAAAATATATTTTCCCCAACTTTTATGCGTTTTCACGCTTGATGAATTCTTCATGCATGGCGGACTATTGGAATTATCGATTTTACTCACTGATGTCGATTGAAAATTATTATAATTCTATGTTATTAATTTTTAATGGGTATTATACTTAAACAGTGGGTTCGATTGGGGTTTATCTAGGGCCAGCTTCCTATCTTTACCACTATCTCTTCATAAAATATCGCATCAAGGCCTATCTTTTTGCCTCAATACTCCTTATACATGATTCTGTGTCAGACATTTGTTTTTTTCTAAATCCTTAGGTGAATATAGGCAAATTAATAAAAGAATCGATTGCTGGTTCTAATGTGCATTTAAATTTCTAAAACAAGTAGATTGAGTAGATTTTTATGACGGGTTTTGAGATTTTTATATACAAAAAATGGGATCTAATTTGATTTGAAGAGTATTAAAGGAAACTACCCTGTGGCCAGAGTAAGTGCCAGATAAATAGCAGTCGGACTCGTTGAGCCGTTAGTAAAATTTAACGAATATAGAACTGTTGTAGATTATGGAATCTAATTATTGTAAAGTTTGACGAATCACCACCATTATACATCATCCTCGAGAAATCTCACCAAGTTTACATAGAACAGGTGAAGACAGAACACAAAAAGATTGAAAACCAACGAAAGCACTTGAGGAAAATGAGAGTGTCATCCGTGATATGAAAGTCAAAGATCGGAACCAAGCGCCACAACTATCAGATTTTAATAAGAGCTAACTTACATGTGAAAATCGAGATTTGGAATGAGCCGGTCAACAAGAAATTGCGACTGCTCCAGTCGATCTTAAGCTTTCTGAATAAGCCTCCCACAGTGGTACATGAGTTACGATTTTAAAGAGAAAATAAACGAGTACGAGCCTGAATTTCCCCTTCGACTCGTACCCACAAGTTGCTTCGCAACCAGTGACAAATGGTAGAAATGATGGAAACTGCGTAGGTCAGAATAATCCTCTGTAACCAAGATAATGTAATTTATCATTTTTTCATAGAGCAGAGATGATTATTAAAGTAAAATACAAAATAAAAATGGTTAAGGATAACCCACCAAAAAATCAAATCCCATTTCATATATTTTAATAATTTAGTGGCATTTTTTACCACCTTTTTTGTTTCATTATGTTTATTTTATTATTTCATATTTAATGTTACAAATATTTTCTTATATTCAATTTTCATTCTTTATTAAAAGATATAAACACAGAATACAGTTTGTTTGTTTTATTAATTGGTTCACAATGATGCTATTTAAACTACAATTTAAAATTATTAATTAACTGTATATACAATAAATACATTTTAATTTTTAATTTATATTATTTATGAAAAAATGAATTTTGAATCTGGAACATTTTTCGATATATATAAAATTGGAGAGAAATTGGGGCAGTAAGTATTAATCAAAGTTTGATTTTGAAAAAAAGTTTATTAGTGGTCATTTTGCTGAAGTCAAACATTGTATTGATAAAAATACCAATACAGAATACGCAGCCAAATTTATTCGGGTTCGTCAATTATTAGACTCAAAAAGCACTGGAATGAGTATCGAAGAAATTGAAAGAGAAGCTCATATTTTGCAAATGTTAAATCATCAAAATATCATCAAACTGTTTTTCTCTCATCATTTAGGAAAGACCATAGCATTAGTTTTAGAATTGTAAGAGAAAGTTACCATCATTTTAAATGTATTGATTATAAATCCTTAAAGAGTTGCTGGTGGAGAATTATTTGACCATATTTCAGACAGTGAAAAACTGTCTGAAGAAGAAGCATCGGAATTTATCGAACAAATTCTATATGGTGTTCAACATATGCATGAAAAAAAAGTCGTACATCTTGATCTCAAAGTAAGTCCAATTGAATGAGATATTTTATTAATTGTTATATTTTCAAGAATTTTTTTTAATTAATTTTATTTGAATTTTAAAAAAATGTTGTTAATTTTTTTGCTATTGACAAATAATTCATGTCGTGTTGTGATAATAGGGTCAATAGTTTTTATTTATAATTAGGTTCTAGTGGGCAGTGTATGATAAAATATAATGTGCTATAAATCATTTCCTGCTATCCATCTATTAAATATTTCATTCAATTAAATGGGAAATATTTATTGATGAAGTTAATGGAAATATCTTATGCAAAAGCGCTGGTGTTTGTGTGCCGTGTTTGTGTGTGTATATATATATATGTACGTGTGTTGTTGGTGTGTATGCGTGCTACTGTTAAAGATGAATCATTTGGTTGCTGGTATAGGAATTTCTATGAATTCTATTAGTCTTATATAAAAATCATACAATCTAAGATAGCACCTGCATGACAGAAACGGACAGGAGCCTCGTTCCTGCTGTCGGTGTGTTAGCAATACTAGATGTATTAAGATAAACATTGTGTTCTATTTTTAAATTCAATTTATTTCCTATGTGATCCAAGTTAAATTCTTTCGCATCAAATTCGATTTGTTTGAAGATTAAAGATTTTATTCATAACAATAATTAGCAAATAAAATATTAAACAGATAATTGGAATTGAATTGGAATTTTAATTACTTGATTATTAATAAGTATAGAAAATGATTTTTGATAATCTTAGCGGTTGTTATTCAATAATTTGTATCCAAATGTAAGCGCAATGCGCAATTTATTATTGTAATTACTCGTTTTATCACTCTCCCAACATTTAATAACTTTCAATTACCACTGAAAAGCCTTTATTTTGTTGCTCGCCTTTATATTACCTGCAGTCACATTTCATATTCGGTAATTTGTTTCCATTCGCTGAAATAAGATGTTCCGCGGGGAATTAGAAAGTTTATAGTAGTGTTAGAAAGTTCTGGATATTCTTCATGACTCTGCAACCACAAATCCATGGGCTGCTCTCGATTAAATTTAGATTTTAACATTAAATCTGCTGATTTGTCGATAAGTTGTTACTTTTTCTTCATTGGCAAGCCTTATATTTTATTTTGAATCGCGGAGTCTCTTGGAACGCAGCTTCAAAACCACTGATCTATAGTTTGCCACCTTTCGCGTTTCACATATCCTAAACCGCCTCAGGTAGTTGAAAATTTACCGTAACGTACATTTGATGCCAAAACTGCAAACTAAAAATGGATTTTTTCGATACCTCGATATAAAGTATAATATCGTAAATGGTGCAAATTTGACGTAACAAATGCTGTATAGTTTTCTTTTGCCTGCCCACTGTCAATTATTTTCATGGACGAATGTTTTTGAAAACATTTAATTCACTGTCATTAACGTATAAAATCCTACAAATTAAGATAGCTGTGAGATTTCGTTACTTTTCATTTTCGTTAATTACCTTCGCTTATGGTTTTAACGCCATAAGTAGATCTAATTATTACTAATTACAAAGGTTTATACCCCAAAAAATATGTAAATTTTCAAGGCGATTTTACTATAAACCAAAACGAAATCGACTTGGATAAATGTTATGAAGGAATGAAGGAATGTATTAAAGCAGATATTAAGGTAAACAAGTTTTCTGAATTATTTAGTTTTATTAAGGATTGGTAAGTTGGAGGGAGGACGGAAAATCAATTTTACGCACGAGCTATGTTAGTAAATTAGATATTTCAATATTTTAACTGAGAGAATTGACCATGAATTTAAGAACTTGAGGATTAAAGAATCTTCATTGTTGAATGATAAGGAGATTCTAACCCCTACAAATGATATGGCAGTAATTATGAACAATTCATTATTAATGAAGCTAGCATCTGAAGAATGGTAACATATGAATCATTGATGTCTATGAGGGAGAATACGATTCGCTTCCCAGTTGAGTTTTTGTATACCCTTAACTTAAATTACTCCAGACTTTATTTCAAATAGGGAGTTTCAATAGTATTGCTACACAATATTAAACCTCAAAAGCGGCAAACTCTTTATATTTTATATTGTAACTAATTAATATTATGCTAATTATAAATAATGTGAAAAATGAAACTTAGTAATTTATTAAAACATTAATTAATTATAAAAAAATAACCGTCAATGTTTATTACATGTCTTGACTAAGTACTTCAGTGAAATTAATCGGTACCAGAAAATGCTAAAAAAATATTTTGTTTCATAAATTAGGAAATTTTCGGCAATCTCTAAATTCAATCAAATGACAAACAAATTTCTTATTTTCTATATAGGTTTTCCTACACTAATCAGACCGAGCTTAATTGATCAGAGAATTTGATTTTTTTATCAGATTTAACATTAAATTCAGGAAATTAAAAAAGAAAAATTTCACCCCTTATCAAAAGAAATCATACACAGAATTGGTAAATAACAACAATAGCTTTACATAAGATTTTAACATAAATATTTTCAATTTTTCGCCGATGAGAAAATCGATTAAAACACTTTCCTTTGATATTTTGTTTATCAGCATTAAGTTTTTCAATAATAATACGAGTTTAATTCGACTTCGGATATTCTGAATTGATTTGATTTGTAATTTGACTGACGACTTGTTTTTAGGTATACATAAAAATTTCATTCAAATTAACAGGAGACTGTCGATTATTTTCGAGTGATAATCAAACGAAAAAATTCAAATAATTTCTGTTAAGATAAAACTCTAAAAAATACAAAAAACTAAAAACTACTATTTTATTTAAAATGCACTTCCAAAATAGAATGTTTCCCTCTGTTATCAACCAGTAATTCCTGAAATTTCGGAAATCTGCCTGTTCAAAATGTTATAAATTGTATTTCCTAGTACTAACCTAATATTAAGTTGTTGGATAAACAATTACTTCTACATTTCACGTATTTAATAATTCAAAGATTTCAAAAATTTATTATATAATTATTCTCTATGATATTCTATAAAATATGAAGGCTAATAATATATACAAAATTTTAACTACCCTAATTTCTTGTGTATAACCCTCGCCTTATAAATTTCAATAATTTTCATAAAAAGTAAAATATTTCTCGTATAACTCGCACTTAAAATAGGGTCAATATAATTTCTACATATGAATGTACTTTTACATGCTGTCATACACATATTAATGTATAAAGTGATGATTTCTTGGTAGCAGCATTTATTATTTAAAACAATAAAGTGATAATTTGAGCCTTTTGCTACGAATGATGTATTTAATAAAAATATTTTCGACTATAAGATAGTCCTTGTCAATCTCCTAGAATTTAGCATTCCTCTTCCTGAAAATACATCTCAATCTTTCTTTTATTTCCTCTTTCTTACTTCTCATTGATTAAAAATATAATATAATGATATACTTTCTTTTACTGAAGAATTTTTAAAAAAAATTTATTTAAAATTAAAATTAAATATCCTCTAAAATTCAAAATGAAACAACAACCAAAATTTTTAAATTTTTAAAGCTTCTATAATTAGGTCATAGAAGCCTATTTTAATAAAAAATATTTATAAAATAAAGTTTCCAATAACTATTTATACACGCGATTTAAATATTTTAATAAATGCGTCAATTTTGATTTTTATTCCTCTTTTGAAAGCAATTTTTCCTAAAGTTTCTATATTATTTTAATTATTATTTTTTTAAATTTTTTTATTATCAGTTATTCTTAAGGTCAATGACAAAAGATCAAATTGATGATTTCATTGATTTCTTCTCTAATGTTGATTGTTGGCCGGTTGTTTAAAATGAGAATTCCTTCTTTGAATCTGACATTTTTTTGGATGTCCAAATACTATTTAAGCTACCTATTTGAAATAAAGTCTGGAGTAATATAAGTTAAGGGTATACCAAAACTCAACTGGCTAGCGAATCGTATACTCCCCGATATACATCATGATTCATATGTTACTAATCATCAAATGCTGACTTCATTAATAACGAATTGTTCATAATTACTTGTAGGGGTTAGAATCTCCTTATCATTCAACAATGAAGATTCTTTAATGCTCAAGTTCTTAAATTCCTGGTCAATTCTCTCAGTTAAACCTCAGAAAACTCTCAGAAAACCTATATAGAAAATAAGAAATTTGTTTGTATTTTGATTGAATTTAGAGATTGCCGAAAATTTCCTAATTTATGAAACAAAATATATTTTTAGCATTTTCTGGTACCGATTAATTTCACTGAAGTACTTAGTTAAGACATGTAATAAACATTGACGGTTATTTTTTTATAATTAATTAATGTTTTAATAAATTACTAAGTTTCATTTTTCACATTATTTATAATTAGCATAATATTAATAGTTACAATATAAAATATAAAAAGAGTTTGCCGCTTTTGAGGTATAATATTGTGTAGCAATACTATTGAAACTCCCTATTTGAAATAAAGTCTGGAGTAATTTAAGTTAAGGGTATACAAAAACTCAACTGGGAAGCGAATCGTATTCTCCCTCATAGACATCAATGATTCATATGTTACCATTCTTCAGATGCTAGCTTCATTAATAATGAATTGTTCATAATTACTGCCATATCATTTGTAGGAGTTAGAATCTCCTTATCATTCAACAATGAAGGTTCTTTAATCCTCAAGTTCTTAAATTCCTGGTCAATTCTCTCAGTTAAAATATTGAAATATCTAAGCACATCATATCAACATTTGGTACAGAAAGTTATCCACGTGCATAACACGTCATTCCAAGTTAACACAAATATTTGACTCAGCTTTTTGTAAATTTTGTGGTAAATAAATGCTTATTATGATAACAATTTTACTGATAATCTAATTTCTTGATATTTTGAGAAGAAGGAGCACTCTTTACTTATTTACTTAATCATTATTTTTTTATATTTTTAGAATTATTTTATTAAGTTGTTAGATGTTATTTCTATATAATTTTGTTAATATAAATTAACATTTTGTTTCTTTTTTATTATATTTTTGGGAAATAATATACCACTAGTCTTGGGTTATATGGTCCCAGTGTGTATGAAATAAGTTTCAATATATTGTTCCATCAGTTTCGAAAGGGTTATGCTAAAATATGAATGTGTCTAGTTAGTTTGTTTGGGTTATTGATGATTGGTTGTTGGAGAAATTTCCCTAGTAATTGATAGAAATAGTAATATTTCTCAATGTAGTTGAGATTCATGAGTTTCGAATCCATGTATTACCGATAAAACAGCCAGTTACTTTTGATTTCCACTTGTGTTCTCACAATCATTAGAATTATTCCATGTATAAATTTGGTTGGAAACCAGATCTTTAAACACCTTTAAAACTCTTATTATACGCTTGTAAATAATACAACAAGAAAAATGTAATTATAATTAAATATTTACAATATATATATATTTTTTATGAGGAGTACAGTTTACGGGCATAAGTTATATTGAACATGGGATGGGTATACTATTAAATAATATTCCCAAAAGAATTTAAAAAATGAGCCTTCTTATAAAATATTCATTAAACATGTATCACCCTTTTTGAAAGTGGTACCCAGTGAGGTCCGCTCCTTACTTATGATCCTATGGGCTCTGGATCACACAAATGCTACTAACAGACTTGATTTTCTTACAATATTGTTTGTTTCCTTCTCAAATAGAATAATTTATAAAAATTTTGGCCATGAATTATTTTTCTGTGTTAAAGTTTTTGTTTTGAAAACATTTTTCAGTGAATTTTTATCAATAAATATAAACATGTTTCATGCAGCCGGAAAACGTTATGATTGAAGACTTGGATGAAAGAAAAATTAAACTAATAGATTTCGGGTTGGCTCGTGAAATTAAAAAGCAAGATACAATAATTGAAATGCAAGGAACTGCAGAATTTCTTGGTTAGATTCGATGATAACGTGCTTGAGCATGAGAGTTTATATTAAGCATGAATTATCAATTATTTTCTAAGTTAGGCAATTTTATTTTACAATTATTTCATTTATTAAATCATTGTGCATGACTAAAATACTTATTAAATAACAATCGGGGAATTTGTTACGTTTTTGTTATTATTAAACTCATGTTTCTATTATTATAAATACGTATAATTTAACACGATTCATGGCATTACTTATTGAAAAAAAAATGTCGAAAATTTTAGTTCAATATAAAAAAATAGATATTCTAAAAAGAAATGAAGATAAAGGAAATTAAAAATGGACCAATGGTAAAAAAGATAAAAGATTTTATAGATATTCAAAGATTTATCATATTTTGTAAAATTCTTTTCAATTTTTTTCCTAGGAATTTCTTTTAAAATGGAAGCCTAATGTTATTATTTTAAATTAATAAATCTTTTCCTGTTCATTTTGATATGTTTCTTTTATTGATTTACTTTCTCTAAAATTATATTTTTTAATTTCTCTAAATCAAAGATGTGGCAATACCAGCCTTTGTCTGCCTTAGCTTCAGACACAATTCAGTTAATTTTTAATTATTTTATAAACAAGAAGCATGTATATTCGAAATGTCTTCATTTCTTTATTGAAAATTTAACCTCTTCTAATGATGATATTTTTCGAAATCATAAATTTTGTGAAAAAACACTTTCAAGTGACATATATTATAAAAATTCACTGAATCGATTCTAATACTGCATTATCATTAAAATGGTTTCCTTAGCATTCGTAGGCTCTTTTTGTCATTTTGGTCCAAAAAATTGCTTAATTTTCCCATGAATTTTTATTATTTTTTGTGCTGTTGATATGTTCTTTATTGAATTTTATTATTATTTGAAATTAAACAGTTTGTGATAGTATTTTTTCAATCCCCTGCAATTAAAAAAGAATATAATTTTAACCCCTAGTACTTTCGGGTCAATTTAAGCTTATATAAAAAATTAAATATTGCGTTAGATTGCCACTGAATTTCTAATATTTCGACTTGTGAAATTTTTTTTACGTAATAAGAATATTGTTGCAGAAAAAATAACGATTATCGGTAGTTTACGTAAAAAAAAATCACAAATTCCCACTGGTCTTCCTGCAACCAAGAAATGACTAAACTCATCAATGTTTGCATTTAGAACCAATATGACTCTAGTTTTATACATACAAAAGAAAAAGAAAAATGTATTGGTACTAAGTACACTACAGGAAAAAGTCGAGATAAAGGCATATGAAAAATAGAAACCGAAGATAGTAACAGATTGTAACGAGTTAAAAGGCGCAGTTGAAACAACGGATAAGATGGTAGTACCATACAGTTGTAAGATAATGATCATAAGGTGACCACTCATTATTTTTTAAAATATGATAATTATATCATGCTATAAAGAATTGTATTATATTGCGAAACATATCTTGATTGAAAACAAATAAAACAACTCATCAAAGACAGTTTTCGGAGGAAGTAAGTGAAGTGATAGTATGACAAATAAAACGTATATTTTGTGACACACAGCTACTGCACTGGATATGATTAAAAACTTAGAAAGTGGTGCAAATCCAATACAATCGATTGAAAATAAAGAGAAGCCAATGCCCTATATATTCTTCATGCAAGGATGTTAAAACTTCAAAGTTCTGCAATAAATGTGTCATCATGACCTAGCGATGTAAGGGATAACATTCGTCATATTATACATAATAAGGTGAACACTAATGGTCATTTTGGAAATTTTTCAATATTTAAATTTATTGATTAATCTCTGAAAAAGTGCTTATTGAAAGCCAGAGTTAATAAAAGGATTATTTGAACATTTTTGTAAAATATTTCAATTATTAAAATGTTTTAAATTATGAATAGAATAGGTAAATAACTATTTAAAATATTTTCATTTTATTATTATTTTCATGCAATTTTTTCAAAAGGAAATATTTCGATAAAAATTTAATGTTGTCCACAATTTGGTTTAATTTGGCTCTATTAATTCCATATGCCTAATATAGTTCAGAGGAACATTTAGAATTTGCTGTGGGTTTAAAAAATAGTTCATAATTTTCCAAAGTAAAAAGAATGCTATTTATTTCAACTTAATTGCTGGATAAAATGAATTCCTTTATATTTTTAGGTATTAATCACATAAATTAGAAATTATCTTTTTTATTTGCAGATTTTTAGATTCGATTTATTTTTCACTATTAAATTTTTTATAAATATTCATAAATCAAGGATGTATTAATGAATAATTAATTGATGCGAGTTTTATTTTGTGTACAAAGATTGCGTGTTTTGATTAATATTAATTTTTGTCTGTAACTTTTATCAAATTACAGCTTTGCAATATCTAATCCTACACTGCTGAAAATTCAAATGATCGATTCCCTATTTTCATACAACATTTTTTGCAATTTCAGAAATTTGTAATTACTTCTGTGCATTTTTCAATTTCGTTAATAACAATTTTAAGATAATCATCAAAAAAGAGTAATTAGCATTGGTAAAAATAATACTTCGAATTCATTAATTCTATATTTGAATTTTGTCTATCAAGAAATTATTATTTGGTCTGAAATATTGCTACAATTTTATTTCTATCGTTTTAATTATTTTCCTTTGACCGGGAAATAGTTTTCGTCTTATTTATTAGTTATTTATTGGTCTTATCATTTACTTGATAAACCATACCTATTTATTGGTCTTATTTATTGATACAAATTGGTCTTATTTATACATTAATTGAAAAAATACCAAAATTTATCCAAACTGATCGGAATCCCTATTATATAATTTAATGATATTTTAGTCAAAAAACGTATAAGTATTAATATTCGACTTGCTGTTGTTTTTGTTAAAAAATAATTTTTAAATATTGTAAGTTATTATAGAAAGTAAATTTACAGTATAGTCATTACATTTATTACATATTTCATACAAAATGCACCTAACCCATTATTTTTTTAAAAATTAATATCAGACATCATCGAACAATAATGAATACAGAGTTAATAACGGATAGCATTGAAAATCAGGATTTTTAGTGAAACATCTAAGTAGTTTAGCAATAGACCAAAATACGGGTCAGTCCCGAAAGAATTCAGAAAGAAAGGTCCACCTAAGAAATACTAAATAAGTAATAAGCCTTATATAGAAAGCCAAAGTCAACTGTAAAATTTTTCTTATTAATAATTAAAAAATTAACTTTTAATTTTCAAAACATGTTGCCATAGCCATCACCAATTTTCACTAACTCAAGAAAGTATTATTTGAAAACTATTCTCAATTTTTCTTCGAAACACTCATTGATTACATTCTTGAATATTTTTTTGATAGTACAATTTATTCATCAGATTTAGCCAAATTGCAAATCAAGTCTTGTAGGATCATAGATAATCTAATAAAATAAAAAGTAATTACAATTCAACTAATTAATTTAATTAAAACAAATTAAGTTAATCTTAATCTTTAAAATTATTTCCAGCCAAATTCCATATTTATTATTTATATTAATTACTCCAACCACTCAATAAATGATAATATATTTCAAAAATTAACTCAGTCAAAAAACGTTGTAACGGATATTTACGGTATATGCTAAAAAGAAAATAATTTACTGAAAATTTAAGCTTTTTTGAGAATATCAATGAATCTTTCATATCATTAGCCTACTGTATCCACTTATAGAAAAATAATAAAACTAATACAAAAATCCACATGATAATCGGTAAATCTGATATCGTATAAATTATGTGGCAAGTGTTATTATTAGAAAATAACTCCCAATGGGAAAATATCAAAAAGATACTTAACGGTCATCGTATTAACAGTAATATATATTTTGTTTATATTTACTTCAACAATGGAGTGTTGTGCACTTTTTCCATTGACACAAGTCACTATTTGAATTTATACTTGATGCACTTTTTAAGGAATGATATTATTTAAATAGTAATAATAATGGAAATTAAATATTTTTAAATAATTTATTATTAAATTATATATTTATTTTTAAAATAAAATACTATGTATAATTTATTTAATGGAGAAAGGCGACTTTTATAAAACTGCATTATGAGGTTTGTAAACCAATATGTTAATGAAGCATGCATTTATTATTTTTTATTTTAAAATGCAATTTAATAAACAAAATACATTAGAGAAAATAGCACTATAAATAAAATATAAATGCAAACAATAGTCCTGGAACTCATTAACGCGCCAAACTGAAAATTATTTGATAAACAAATTAAAATATAGTGAAAGGATAAATATGAAACGTTTTGAGCAATATGAAGGCCAATGAATATGATGGTTCATAGCTACAATTTTTGAATCATCAATTAACTTATATTCTTGTAGAAAAAGTCACATCAATAGTTCTACCATGCTTGGGTTTTATATAATTTAAAAGATTGGGACCTCTTTATAGGAAGCATAAAATGTGACTTATATTAGGAATTATTACGTGACAATATATATTTTTGCACTTAATGACAATTTTCTCTTTCAATAAGAATTCACGTCCACATGATATTGTCATCATATAAATCACAAGGGCCGTCAATTGACAAAATCTGGAGTATTTTGAATTTCATATTAACACTGAACCACAATTTCAAAATAAAAAATTCTTTGGGAGGAAATCGAAATTGAGACTTGAAATTTTATTCCAACATTATTTATAACTTATATGAACACTTAGTAGTAAATATTTATATTATATATAAAAGATATCGTAAACTACTGAAAATATAAATGTCATTTATTTAACTTCTTTGCTATTTGTCATATTCATTTTTGTACAAAGGATAAAATATAGCCAAATTTATGTTCCTTACAAATCTAAACTTTGCAGATTACGTAAATTATTGCTCATTAAAAATATCTTGAAATCTGGCAAAAAATATAATTAAAAATTTATCTATCATTTTTATCTTATATAGTTACAATAGACATTAGAACAGAACTTTATTCAATAGTGCAGAATCGAATTCTTCTGTAACTACATTTGGCAACTCTGAATTGAAAAAATCGGAAAGTTAACATAAAATGGTTATTAAAATAATATTCATTTTTAATTGAACTTAAATTGCTTTTGGCCAGGCCATAAAAATTGGTTAATAAGGACTAATATTACACGAGTTTTCACTGTATATTATTTACAATTTTTATAAAATATTTTTGTAAGCGAATATTATTTATTAGATAAATTATTTCTAACAGATAGTCTGATATATTTTTACTAGTGTTTCTTCCTAAAAATTAAACCACAATATTTTAGTGTCATAATTATATCAATACGATTAAATAGACAAATTATTGCATCAGAAAATATTGAATAAAAATATCGAAATTATCGTATAAAATTCTTGTGGCATCTTATAAGGTTAACTTTTCAAAAGGAAAAGGTGCATAGCATTGATGAAGAACTTTTATTATAAGCATGTAAAGAAATTATAAATATTATGTTAGAAAAAATATTTAAAATTCCGTGATCAAATGATACAATCCGCAGAAAAATTTAAAATATATTCAATGATATTGAAAAATGTCATTAGAAAATTAGTTAAAAAATCAAAGTTTTCAATCCAACTGGATGAAAGCACAGTCATTTCGGGAAAAGCAGAGTTTTGGAAGATTTATTGAAGGAGAAAAATTTATTGAACAATATTTATTTTGTCTGAAACTGGGAATTGATATTTTTAATATGATAAATAGATATTTTGTTAAAAAAAAATTAAAAAGGACAAATTGTATTTCTATGTTTAATTTCTGTATATGTAATCTGTATGGTGCAGCTGCGTTGACTAGAAGAGATTTTTTAAGTTTGGTTAAAAAAGAATATCCTCCAATCAGTTTTATGCGCCGCTTTTTTTGCATCAATTTAATTAACCAATTTGGGACCAAATTTATTTTTGTCCTTTAGATACCAACTTGTAGCAGATGACAAAAATTTTATAAACAAAGTAATAAATTTCCAAGAGAAACTATAACATCTGTAAAATACATATTAAATTAAAATTAAAAATTTATCACTTGTGCACATTTTTGGCACACATTTGAAAATATTCTGTAAAAGATATAATTATGTTTACTTGTTTCCAATTGAGGACGCTTGGTAAAAATTTGTTAATAATGAAAAGTTTAAATTATAAATTTTATTAAAAGTAGACGAGTAAATATCTCTAGAAATATATATTGTATAATTCTAAAATGCGATGGTTATTGTAAGTGGTATTTTTAAATATTAATATATTCGGATGATTGTGGTATGTTGAAATTGTATAAATACGTTTCTCGTAATATTATTTATATTTCGTTAAAATACTCCACATATATTATATTGGAAAATTAATTTTGTTTTAAAAATATATTCTTAAAACAATTTAATAATAAAGTTAAATCTTCTAACATTTATCAAGATCATAGCCGGGTCAGAGGTCGAAACTTCAGGGATTTTTCTCGAGGGCCTGCACTTTCATATTTCTAGCTATTATTAGTAGCTAGTGCAAGTTTTTTATACCAAATGCAATGTTTTTTACAAGTCGGATGTTAACACAGTTAAAGTTCGTTAAAGTTGTTTCTTTACATGTCTGTGCATGTCATGTTACCTGCTGCCTTCTTGTCTGTTGCAGCTGCTGCGTAAAGTAAAAGACCAATGCTCGCGTTGCGCATATACACCACACCGCTCTATTTTTTCATTATCTTCCATCGAACGCAGTTTTTCCAAATAAAAAGTTAATTAAGAATTATCTAAGATCAACCATGCAACAAGATAGGTTAGAGTTGTCAATAGAGCAGGAGCTAACAAAACAGATACATTTTGATGATATTATCGAGGAATTAGCAGTAAAAAAAGTTTGTACGAAATAAGAATAAAAAATATTATGTTTAAGTATGTATATTATTGAATATATTGAAGAAATAAATATTTCATTAAATAAATTTATAAAATTATGTTCATGTATCATTTCTTCCATTTTTGGAAGGGGCCCCGAAAAACCACAGCCGGTCCTGATCAAGGGGGAAATGTTAAATATAATTTTCAAATTTAAAGTTGAAATGCTCTCTATTTCGAATACGAAAATGTAGAATATTCGGTAAAAACTGATATTTTAAGTAAATTTTATATTTTCAATTTAATTATCCAAAGAAAAAAATAAATAATCATTACGAAAGAGATAAAATAATAGAATTTTAAAATTTAGTTTGTGGATTTCTGCCATTCAATCAGAATGGTTTTTCAATATTTCCAACCTTTCATACCTCACTTTTCAATATAACCAAAGAAGAAAAAAAAGAAATTTTAAAATCTTCATTTATTTAGCATCCAAGAAGGAATTCAAAAATATTTTCGGTCTCTTATTACTCTAAAAAAATGGAATGAATTATTTCACCTTTTGAATTTTCTGTTGATCAAAATTTGAACACTGCAGAAAATTTAACAATCAATCAAAAAGACCAATTAATTGAAATTTTAACAGATATATTTTGAAAAAATAAATTCTTCAAAATTTTTGATGTAACCATGAAGCTTTTGCTTCCGTCTTCTATCACTTATCTTTGAGATAAAGTCTGTTCCACCAAAAAAGTTATTAAATCAAAAACCAGAAATAAAATTCTAAACGTTGACAACGAAAGGCGAGTAAGTTTATCAAATATTATGCCCAAATTCCAAAAATTTTGTAATGACCATTTGCACAAATTTTTCATTAAAAATCAATAAATTTTCTCTTTTACTTTTGATCTTCATTTTATATGGAATTTTAAATTAATTAATTTTTACAAACTTTAATTAATGAAAAAAAATTCTTAAAGTGTGTTGCGAATGCAAAAAAGTAGAGAACTCCTGAGTTATAGAATAAAATATTTAATAGACTTCATTTAAAGTCGGTTTAGTTAATAATAATTGTCAAACAGTTATTTCAATTTACCTATTATAAATGCCAATTACTGAAACAGACATTATTTATACAACGATCAATGTATTATCAGTGAAATTCGTAAAAATTTATTCTCCCAATTTTCAATCCTGATTCAGAGCAAATGGTTTTAGTCTAACTTAAGCTTTACATATGTAGTTCAATCTGAAATCAGCTTGAATTCTTATCCTGAAATCAAAAATCTGTTTTCAAAATTAGATTAATTAACATTGAACACTTGTTTATTACATCAAACAAGTTAAATGTCTTTTTCTATTTTTTATGATTATTTAATTGATTTATTAAACTTTTAATTACATTATTTTTTCCTGTTTATTTCCAGCTCCTGAAGTTATTAATTATGAGGCGATTTCCTACGCCACTGATATGTGGGCAATTGGTGTCATCACTTATATCATGTAAGAGTTTTGTATTTGTTTTATATTTTTTATTGATAGCGTTATTAAGCAAGTTTGCCCATTATATCAAATGTTTAACAGAGTTGACTTTAAGGGGGAAGAGGTAAAGTGTTAGGCAACCATTTAAAGGGACAAGTCAGAAAGACTGACCACAAAAACCATCTATTAAAAGTGATAATTCTGAAAAATTTGATTTCTCCACTCTAATAAACGAATATTCCGAGAGAAATTTCTGGGAAAGTAAATTAAATATTTTCCTGGTTTACTTGATATTAAGATGACTTGCTATATTAATATAAAATAGTGTTTCCCAAAGTAGACTGTGTGCAACAAGGAATCTTTATAAATTTGGTGATAGGGGCATGTTCACTCGACTATTTAAAGAACTGGTTTACTCCAATAACGGCGCAGATAAATAAAGACGCAAACAATAAAGGCGCAGATAAAAAAGGAAATATCTCAGTTAGTCCATATTATTTTCCAATCACTATGTGCCATGTTTGGAATCTAGTTATAAATAGTTAATTCACATTTCGATATAGATAGAAACATGTAATAAACATGAAAATATTTATTTATGAAATAAAAAAGAAAAAAAGTTGTGCTTATTTTCGACTTCTGTAAATTCAAGTTCCGTTAAAGGTCTTAAATAAAAGAAAGAACTGAATGCGAATAGTTGACGACAGAGATTTAAATATTATTCTAAAAATTATAGTCAAAATGATAGCACAACTCAAGAAATATCCTTCTAATTATATATATTTTTAATTAAACTAATTTTATTGATATTGGCTATTAATAATAATGAGAAATCTAGTGTGTTTATACGCATTTTTTTCATAGGTAATTAATTTTATAATTTTATTTGCAATTTGTTAATTTTCAAATTAGCGTTTTTATTTTGAAAAATTACGAACACATCTACACTTAGAATTTTTTGTTAGTAGAGATATAAATAGTTTCTCTGAGAGGGTTCTAAAATAATATCCTTGAAATGGAGGTGATGAGCCAAAAATGTTTTTGACTCCGACATAAAGCATCAGTTGTGTGAACAATATTCTATTCTACTTTTTCAAATAAAATAGTACTAATTGTTAAAACATAATTTATAAGAACAAAATATAAAAATTAGGTTTCTATGTAAGTTTAAGCATAGTTTTCTATTTATCAAACAAAACTCCAAAAGTTTTATTAACTCGAATTTGACACCATAACATTTATAGGTCAAAAAATTAATTTTCATTATCAAAATTCACGACAGAGAGGCTTAAAAGAATTCTAATTATAAAATATCAAAATAATTCTATACAAATATTCTTTTTTGTGTAATGTTTTTCATTAAGACGAGTAATTAAGAAAGCATATAATAATTCGATAACCACCCGATATTTTAGTTCATCTTTTGGATTTTGGTACCATAATTTATGTTAACCACATTAATAAAACAAATTTGTTTGCAATCTTTGTATGTTGGGAATTAAATAATATGTAACCATTATGTTAATTTTTTATAATTTCTATTTTTGTTATTTACTTTTTTTCATGTTGCATTTACTATATGTAAATGACAATTTTTTCTACTATCATACCTATTTATTTAATATTTAAAATATCTTACTCACGGGTTAGTGCGCAACGAGTTTAACATGCCTGGCTTCGAGATACTTTTTGTAATATCATACTATTTTTAATTTTTATGTAAACATCGAGATTAATAATCATTATTAATCACACTTCTTAAAGTGTGTCGTAAAAATTTTCAGTTGTGCCACGAAATCTTAAAAATAACTCTTAATTTTTTGTTAGGATTTTCTCATGAAGTTAAGTTTTTATTTTCTCTATTTAAATTTATAAAAAGTTGTTTCTATAAAAAATGTTAAAACTTGAAAGATTTATTAAAATTATTTTTCGTATATATTTAGAAATTTACTTTTTCTACAATTTTACGTAGATGGGCAGCGAAAAATAAAGAATTAAGAAACACTTTGAAAAAAATTGACTTTTTATGAAAATTTTCAAAGCTTTAATATCTGTAGGATAGCTGTAAATAATACCTGTTTGAAACAATATTATTGAATCTTGAACTTGTATGTCTGAATGTCAAAGGTGTAATATTGTGATATTGATAGTTACTCAAGAAACTTGCTCAAGATACTTACAATATAATTAGTTCCTCCGGTTAGTTCCTACAGTTATGAAGAAAGATGCAGAAAAGCCTTCGAAAAACCTTCAAAGAATTAAATTAAATATTCGTTACAAAAAAGGTAATAACTCAATTTAGGACTATTTTGGGACCATTGATTGATTAACAAAAAATGTCTTAAGACACGAATTATCGAAAGAGAAATTAACTGTCTTTTTATTGCAAAATGCAATAGAAGATAAAGATATAAAATGAGAAATCAATGTGATAAATATTTCTAATGTAAAGGAGATTAAGGAGATCATTATAAAGAGAAGAAATTAATAAAAAAATGAAAAATGAAGAGATTGCGGCTATGAAACCATTCAAAAAAAAGTTATGCAAATGTGGTCCAATATCGGAGCCAATTTCTAACACAATAATATCGACAATCACGACCAGAACAACAACAACAACAAAGATTTCAAGAAAATGGCCTACCACACAGAGAACCATTTAGAAACAATAATAGAATTGTAGATCAAAGGAGTTTACTTCGTCGACCATCACAAAACAGATCGAATTTTTCAAATTCAATTGATCAGTCAAATCGAAGATATGAACAACTACGATCAAAACAATACTGGGGATGCAAAAAGTAGGATATATAAGGGCTCAGTGTCCGAACATAAAATTTTCTCATTGTAAGAAGGCAGGTCAAATTAAATTACAATGCTTCGATTTAAGAGGATCTCAAAATTACAGATATCAACTGAATATGACAGCGATTACAGACCAAGGCGGCGATTATTGTTGTATGCTTGATGTTATATGTATAGATTCTGTAGATAAAATAGATAAAGGTATTGACAATAAAGTATGCAGTTTAAATAATGATTATGATAGGGTAATAAAATACGATAAAATAGAAGAGGTTAGGTCCATTATTAATATCTTGATTAATAATAAGAAATTTAATTGTATTTTGGATACGGGAGCCGAAATGAGTGTCATTAGTAAAGAAGTACTAAACGCACTCGAAAATGTAAAAGTTGAAAGCACAAATTTATTGGTAAAATGTGCAAATGAGAGCTCGTTAGAAATATTAAGAAAGTTTTCGTTAAAAATATAAATTTTAAATCAAGAAAATAAGGTCGATTTCTTTATTGCAAATGAAATTTTGCCAAGTGTAATAGGAAGTATTAATATGTTAGATCAATTTAATATTAAACTTTTATTGAACCCACGTAATGAAAATATTTTAATGTTGAATGATGGAAAACCAAGTAATTTAAAAAATAATGATCAAATTAGTCGAGATGTGACTTTGAATAAAGAATATGAAAATATATTTATCAAACATAAATATTATGTAGGCAAACCAATTTAGTAAAACATGATATATTAACAAAAAGTGAGCCTATTGTTATTAACCGTGGACGCCAACCATTTCATCTAAATTAGAAAATTGAAAAAAATATTAAGGATATGGAGGAAAACGGAATGATAAGTCAATGTGAGTCTCCATGAAACTCATCTTTAATGTGTGTTAAAAAGAAAGATAAAGATGATATTAGGATATGTTTAGATTATAAAGCCTTATATGGGGTGACAGAAAGACCAATATTTTCCATTGCGAATACTCAAGAAATGTTAGATATCTTGTATGGCGCCAAATATTTTACCACCCTTGATTTAGGGAATGCTTATTATCAAGTTGATCTACAAGATGTATCTAGATTAAAAACAGCATTTCCACAAATAATACTCCATATTGTTTTAATCGTATGCCTTTTTGGCACTGCAGGTGCATCTACAACGTTTCAAAATCTCATGAATAAAATATAAGGACCACTGAACGGTAAAGAAGCTGTTGTTTATCTTGGCGAGATATTAATATTTTCGTTTTTCTTGTGAGAATATTCAGAAAACTCAGTTGAGTCCTGTACAAATAGTTTTTGGGGAAAAGATTGCCAGAGAGAGGTGTGAAAATTATGAAACATGCAAACTACAATTATTAATGGAAAAGCGTAAATCAGAAAGATTAGATTTACAAAAAAGAATACAAGGAAATAAGGAAGATGATTTATATTTCAATTAAGAAAGAACAAATCGAATTTTGAATGTCGGGATGTTGTATTGGTAAAAGACATGTGGCAAATAAAAATGAAGAGAGATTTGAGGGTCTAGGTAAAATAATAAAGAAGTAGCATGACAGAAGTTTCATGATCGAATTTCAGAATAGAAAATCGAAAATTAGAAATGTGGAATGGATCAAACATTTTAAAACGAGGGGGATGTAGGATAACTGTTTGAAATAATATTATTGCAAGTTGAATTTGTATATTTGATTATTATGTAATGTATGTCTGAATGTTAAAGGTGTAATATTGTGTTATTGATGCATGTGTGTGTCTTGCTCAAGATACTTAAAATATAATTACTTCATCCGGAGGGATAATCAGTTTTTTGATATTAATAAATTATGTCTCCAAAGTTTTCTAATGATATTATTAAAAACATTTTTGAAATAATGCATTCAATAGTTATATTTTGTATTAAAAAACTCAAACAACAGTTAGTTATCTGGCATCACATAAAACTCGTTTATTTGCCTGAGTTACAAACTAAATATTTTCTTAAAGAATATTTATTATCTAATAAAGAAAGGACTGAAAAAATAAAGTGGAAAACAATAAGATGAAGAGAAATTTTTTTGGCAGTTTATCCAATCTATTTAAGTGCTCAAAACTCATAATATTAAACAATTTAGTTGACTTCAATTTGAAGTCAAAATGATAATTAACTTGGTGTCGCAGATTGGGTATCGAAACGAAATTGTTTATCTTCTATTTCATTTAAAAATAAAAACGGAAGATTTGAACCCATTCAGATTTTATTTGAGATAGTACATTTCTTACTTCCTTCCTCAAACGAGTCATATTATAAAATATTATATTATTTGTTTTCAGAAATGTTTTGCCTTGAAAATATTTAAAATCAGAATTGGAGAATAAACAAAGTTCATAATTTTTTTCATAATTATAAATGTGAAATTTACATCGCAAATATTTAAAATTTTATCTGAAACATCTACCGTACATGATTAAGACAACCGTTAGACGGATTTAAATAAACAAATTTTCTAAATGAAATTGAATTTTCGACAGTAAAATAAGATTGAATAGAAATTCCAATATTAAATGAAAATAAAAAAATAAAATCTATCTTATCTCATGAATTTTTTAGACATCTATACGCATATATTTGTTTATATTATTTCTTGTTTTCATATCTCTCTACAATACAAATGACATGTGTCATTCAAATGAATTTCTTTGCTGTGTTTTAAATTTATGAATCTGTTCACAATTTATCTTACATTATTTTAGGAAGTCAAATTTGATAATATGATCACCTTTTATTTCAATTATTTTGTCTCAGTAATGTGTGAATAGCTAATCATCCTATTTATGAATCTTATTTTGAATTAACATTTTCTTGACTCAGGTGTAAGATGAATTGCATTAAAAAGTGAAACAATTGTTATTACTGACGTTGCTTCTGTACTGGGAAAAGCGTGTGCTTTTGAGTTATCCAAACGAAATTCAAATTACTATACTTTCAGATTTATCGTTCATAAAATACATTCGGCACAATTCAAAAATTTACTTTTAAACTCAACTTGTTTATTCATTAATATTTAAACAAAACTTTCCAAACATTTGATTATGCAGAATATAGAGACACGAAACTAATTTGCATAAAGCTTTTATTTAATACGACATTTAAATCGATCATAGAAATATTTGTTCTAGCAGTCAATGTTCCCACGAAAGCATTGACACCTTATCTGACGATTGTACTGAGATTGTTGATGAACTCGCATTTGGGCATCTAGACTCCAGTATTGTACGATGTGAAAGTATTGTAATCTTTATCTGGAATAACTTTGTTCATTGTCTTCTTTTGGCAATCAAAGACGGGTGGGTCAGTCTGGCTCACGAAACGAACTTTATCATGAGAATCACTAGAATTCGCGAATTAGTATTCTAAGGAAAATTTCTTTGGTTGAATAGGTGATCTTGATCAAGCTCATCAACAGAGAAATCACAGCTAGTAAAACAAAGGTTTCAGCTTCTCAAATGTTTGGCATATTTTTTTATTGATTTTGATGAAATTTAACGTTTGAGATGTCGAATGATGCATGAATTGTTTTTATATCGTTTTTTGAATGAAAAAAATATTTAAAGTTTAAATTATGAAGTTGATATTTTTGTTAATGTGGAAGTCAAAGGCAATACACAGAATACATAAAAAATTCAGGATTAACCATATATTTTGTCATGCTTACAACATTGTTTGGAATGTGTTCTCATAATAATTTTTAATTCATCTTTCACATTTGTGATACTTCATGAAAAGATTTTATGAAAATTATTAATATTTATCGTACACTAAAATAGTTAAAGTATTAAGAGACTACAGATAATAATAATTTTTATCTATAACCAAAATAGACTTGAAAAATTACCGTGATGGTGTTGTAATTTCTTATCACATTCACTATTAGAATTTCCCAAATAAAAAGGATAACATTCCACTTATGATTTGCAGTTTGTACGGAATACTGTTTTGGTTTAAAGAGCGTGAACTTGAATGTAAAATTTCACTTTTGTATTTATGGTATTTAATTTACAATCTGTTTAAATCATTAATTAATTACTAACGTCTACTTTGTCAAATAAAATTCTGTCAATTTCATAATATTCCAGCTTTAATAATTCACAGCTTTTGAGTTGACATAAAGATGGGTTTCCCAAAGTTTCTCTGTTATGAAACATTTCGTTAATCCAGAAATTTTAACGGAATACCTTGTCTTTTTAAATTTTTTATAAAGAAAATGACATTAAACATACCCGTAGCATCTGCATTTCCAATATTCTTTAATATTAGATTTTGTATATTTATCCACTTCTTCAATCGTATATGTATATCAGCCCAATTACAATGTATTTCTTTCGTTGAAGTTCCATTCATAGTCTTTGAATAATATTTAAATTTTGTAATAAGAAAAACAATTTTGTCAAAATGTTATTTTTAAACGATTTATATTTTTCAAGGTATATAAGCATAATGTTATGTGAATAATTTACATATAGTTTCGATTCAAATTCGATTAAATTTTAATTATTAAAACAACACAAACTTACTTGTCAAATAGGTAATATGTTAACAAGTATTTCCAAGCCGTTTGGTTTGATTTTATATTCAGATTTGTGAATAATATTTATCAGCTTGACGATCTTAGTTACTGTCGATAGATTAATGATAACTGGTCATTTCAGGCCTATTTACTTCTATTGAAACACCAGTGTCCCGTATCGAACCCTGTAACCAAACAATAAGTTATCATCTAAATCAAACATGTTACGACCGTCAATGTACCAATATTTACTTCTTTCTGTTTTTAGTGAACATTTATATTTTATTTAACTCTATCGTATTTTAAGATAATAGGTTTAATGTATAGAAAAATATAGACAAAATATATACGTTATGTTTCAGTTTATGTATTTTCAATAATTCAGGCTCACGGGTGTTTCACCTTTTAGTGGAGATGATCAATCCTCGACATTCCAGAATATTGTCACATGTAAATTAGATTTTGAAGAGGATGTTTGTAGTGATATGTCGGAAATGGCTAAAAGTTTTATCAATTCTCTTTTGGTTTTAGATCCCAGGTAATGTTAATTATATATTTTAAATAAAAGGTTAAATTAGAACCTGCTGATTACGTGTATTATTCTAGAAAACGCTCAACTGCCAATTTATGCTTGAAACATCGTTGGATTAAAGTAAGATTTTAATATTTATTTTTATAGTCGCTAAAATAAATTTTGCTTTTCAAATTTTAATAAATTGCACATTATTTTCCAATGAAAATCCAGTTGTGATCGATTATTATTTTCTAAAGAATAATTATCAGTTATTTTGAAATGATTTATAAATTAGTAAATTATAGAAAGTATAAGGATAATTTTAACAATCAAACTCTTAATCCTGTTTCGCTGCGGGTTGCACATATGCAACACAAGTTCCCAACATTTATTAAAACATGAAATTAATAAAGTTTTTAGTGGAATTTTGTGTTTCTAAGTATTTAAGACCCATTTTTGCACATGTTAGCCGCAACAACGTCGAATTCATTCTCAATCTCCATAATTAATAAATTAAACAAATAAAATTACTAAATTTATTTTATTCACAAAACTGCGCTTTTTTGTAATATTCAAACAATCTGTTCGAGGCTTTTTTATTATTATAATTTTGATGCTGATTTCAATGCTGGTTTAATTTATTTTAATATTTAATATATTTTAATTTACTTTTATATTTTAAACTTACTTTAATTTATTAATTTAAATATTTATATAAAAATTTATGTAATCTGATATATACAATTTAAATGTTTATTAGCAATATCCAGTTTTAACTTAAACGTGAATTCTACCCTTTCATCCCCCTTCTTTAAATTCTTTAATCTTTTCAATATTCCTGATTAAAGACTTCCCACTTTTATCTCTCAGCATATAACTGCGATCGTGTATTCGTTTTGTTACCGTGTATGGTCCTTCATATCTATCTTGATCCTTGTTTCGTATTTCTCGTTTGATTAACACTTTGTCTCCAATATCCAACCTCCTTGCAGTTGTTGTTTCCTCATTTTGTCTTTTACTTTCAATTTTCAATGCGATATCGTTCCTGTTGATTCTACTATCATTATACCATTTTGATCTATCAATTTTCCTACCAAAAATAATTTCAGCTGGGCTTACTCCCGTTGTTTTTTGAATGGTTGCGTTGAGTGTATATTCTATATCTGGGATAAGGTCTGCCCAGTCTTTTGTATTTCCGTCTTTCAGCGATGCATTAATAAAATCTCTTATTGTCCGGAATTGTCTTTCGATTATACCATTCGTATTATGATGATATGGACTCGAATACACTATCTCGAACCTTGCATTTTTGCTTATATTCTTTATGCTATTAGCTTCGAATGTTTTCCCGCAATCTACATGTAGTTCTTTGGGTGCCCCAAATTTTAGAATCCAGTTGTTTAACAATATCTTCCCAATTGTCTCTTCATCCTGTTTATTTATAGCTGTTAACGAGATGTATTTGCTGTAATGGTCGATTATTGCGCAAATGTATCTTTTCCTGTTAAATGTTTCTTTCATTGGGCCACATATATCCATATATATTTTCTCGAAGGGTTCGGATGCTTCAAGTACTTTTGGTTTCTCTTTCATCTTTGTAGTTACAACTTTAACTTTTTGACACGATTCGCAATTTGATATTGTCGTTTTTACTTCCTTTATTAGATCTCTCATATCAAAATTGTTTTGTATGTATTTGATAACTTTGTCAACTCCAGCATGGCACAGTAATAGATGTGTTTTGTTAATCATTTCTCTTCTTTTGCTCTCTGGTATCCATATTCTTTTATCTTTGGTATAAATAATATTATCCTCTATTATAAACCTTCCACTCTTTTGCGTTCATATTTTATTTTTAATCTCCTCTATTTCATCACTATTCATTTGCCATTCCTCTCCTTTGTCTTCAGTCATTATATTTAACATTCTGGTTTTCATTCTTCCCATTTTAGGATTATCGTGTTCCATAAGACATTGTACACATGTGCCACACGTTTTCCTCGATAACATGTCTGCGTTAGTATGTAGTGTACCCTTTCTAAATTCCATTTTTATATCAAGGCTACTTAAATAGTTTATCCAGGTCTGGAATTGAGCTGTAATTGGCTTCTTCGTGGTTAGCATAAATGTTATTGCTTTATGATCTGTACGTAGTGTAAATCTTTTTCCATATAAATAGTGATTGAAATGCCGACAAAAATAATATATAGCCAGGAGTTCCTTTCTTGTAATACAATAGCCTCTTTCGTGGTCATTCATCGCATGTGAGCCATAAGCGATAACTTGCTCATATCCCATGTCATTCTTCTGTGATAAGACTGCGCCGATTGTATCGAAACTTGCATCCGTATCCAGTATGAATTCTTTCTTAAAATCAGGAAATACCGAAATCGGTGCGGTTATTAATGCCAACTTCATATTCTCAAAAGCCTGCTCACAATTTTCATTCCATATTATTTTGTCGCTATTTTTACCACATATACTTTCTAAAGCTCTTGCCTTCTTTGCGTATTCTTTAATAAATTTTCGATAATAGTTGCAAATACCCAAGAAACTCCTTAAATTTTTCACACATTTCGGCCTTTGAAATGATTGAATAGCTTCAATTTTGCTCTGATCCGTTTGGATGCCGTCTCTATTTATAATATGGCCTAAGAATTTCACTTCGCTTTTCAGTATTTGACATTTTTCAGGATTAATTTTTAGTTTAGCTTCTGCGATTTTCTGCAATACTCTTTCCAGCAGTTTATAGTGTTCTTCCATTGTGTTAGTAAAAATTAATATATCGTCCAGATAAACCATTACCCCGTCTTTCCATAAATCCTTTAATATCTTCGTCATGAGCTCTTGAAAGGTTCCTGGTGCTGCAGCGATGCCAAACGGCATTCGGTTGAAACAGAATTGTCCCTCTTTCGTTGAAAAAGCTGTTTTCTCCTGTGAATCTCTATCCAACTTCACCTGATAGTATGCGTTTCCAAGGTCAATAGAACTAAAATATCTAGTACCATGCAAAGCATCTAAGATCTCGTCAACGTTAGGCATCGGGAACGCTTGTCTTTCAGTAATTTTGTTAAGTTGTCTAAAGTCCAAACAGAGTCTGATATCCTTCTTTTCCTTTTTCCAAACGCAAACTAAAGGGGTATTCCAAGGTGAATTACACTTCCTTATAATATTATTATCCTCCAGATTTTTAATGGCCATGTTTATTTTCTCTTCCAAGTTTATAGGCTGTCTTCTGGGCTTTATCATTATTGGTCCGCCATTTGTTTCAATTTTATGTTGAATTAAATCAGTGCATCCAACATCCCACTTGTCAGCCATGAAAACACATTTATTTCTCTTGATAATTTCTACAAGCAATTTATCTTCTTTTACTTTCAACTTCTCTATCGCATGTTGGAATCTTTCTTCATTTGTAATATTCCTCTCAAATTTAGCATCAATTTCACATATACGTTCGTTAGATATCATTTCACCTTCTTGAATCCATCTTAATTCAATACCGAATTGTTTCTGTAATTCTATACCCCCAATAACATCTGGGACAATGTTTTGTACGACGGTAAAGGTCACTATTTTTGTTAGCTTCCCTATCTTTACCTCAATTTGAACTTTTCCTATAGTCTCCAATTTACTGTCATTTGCACACCTTAGCATTTCATCTGTTTTTATTATCTCGACTTTGTCCAATTTATCCAGTACTGCTTTAGACATTACATTAACTCGTGCTCCTGTATCTAACAGACACTCAATTCCGCGCCCCTGAATTTCAAGTGTTATACTTGGTCTACCTTGCATTTTATGATAAGTCATACGAGGTCCTTTCCATTCGTCTTTCGTAAATATATTTTGTTCCACTTTGTTCTTTATACTATTGGAAATTTCATTAATCCACTCAATCTTATCTTCATTCATATCAAATGACTTTTTTAGGAAACTATATACTTTTCCTCTTGTTCTTTCATCGCTACACATTATTTTGCTGTTTTCATTTCTATGATCTATACTGCTACTTTTATAAACATTAAAATTAGTTCTATCATCCATATTATTACATAAATCTTTACTAAAAATATTAAAATTATCTACACTATTCAAATTATTTACATTATTCAAATTATTTACATTATAAAAATTATTTACATTATTATAACCAGCATTTTCATCAAAATCAAAATTACCTAATAAATGGCTCCTATCATCGCCTCCTGTGATGGAGCTTCCTCGTTTGGGTATTGCATTTCGTCGTATTTCTCTTCGGCTTCACTTGAATAATTCAGTTGATAGTTTGCATCTTGATTTCCAATTGCTGCTACCTCTCTTCTGTTATACTGATTGTTCTGTTGAAATCGGCCCCCTTTATTTCGGTGTGCTGCATTATTTCTTCCGTAATGATTCATTTTCGGCTTAAATCTTTCTAGGTTTGTATAGCATTAGGTTTCTTTGTGACCTTGTAGATGACATCTCCTACACTGAATGTTTGGACATTCTCGGCGTACGTGTCCATATAATCCACATCCAAAACATTGAATCCTCCTCTTCATAGTACATTCTCGGCTTAAATGACCTGGTTTTTGGGATGTCCAGCATACGACGTTCTTAGTCACTTCCAATGGTTTTGACATTGGCATCGTATTCGTCTGTGCGGGTCTTTGAACGGCATCTCTGTAGGTTTTGATGGGTTTCATATATGTTATAGGTCGGATGGAGTTAACATGGTTTATAGCTTTATTCACTTTCTCAACTTTTCTAATTGTGCTTTTAATTTCTTCTGACGTCTTTAGTTCTTGCATTTCTATTTCCTTTTTAACTTTTTTCTCTCGAGCCCATTCATGAGTAGGCACTTTTTAATTTCTTCTTCGTTCCACTCATGTCGCAATAATCTTTTGGTTAATTTCTCTACTTTTTCGATAAAGCGGTCTGCTGAATCGGATCCTTGTTCATAATTTAGAGCTTCCTTATAAGTCTTCGAATAATGATTTTGGCCTCGAAAATGCTGATCTGAGCTTCTCTTCAAATGTTTTTCCTTCTGCTTTTTCATATTCATCGTATAATGGTTTATCCAACAGTGTGGTAACCAGAATCATCTGCATCTTGACAGATGTTTTCGTAATATTAAAAAAATTTTGGCATTCTTTGATGAATTCTTCCAGGTCGTCGTCTCTGTGGAATCTTTCTGGTAGCAACCTGCTAATCAATAGGTTTGTTGGCGTGGTCGCCATGTTAGCCGCAACAACGTCGAATTCATTCTCAATCTCCATAATTAATAAATTAAACAAATAAAATTACTAAATTTATTTTATTCACAAAACTGCGCTTTTTTGTAATATTCAAACAATCTGTTCGAGGCTTTTTTATTATTATAATTTTGATGCTGATTTCAATGCTGGTTTAATTTATTTTAATATTTAATATATTTTAATTTACTTTTATATTTTAAACTTACTTTAATTTATTAATTTAAATATTTATATAAAAATTTATGTAATCTGATATATACAATTTAAATGTTTATTAGCAATATCCAGTTTTAACTTAAACGTGAATTCTACCCTTTCAGCACATATGCAACAATTACAGTTTTATTTATTCTAATTCAATAACTCTATAATGACAATATTTTTTGGTATTATTATATAGTAGATAACAGTTCAAAAAAAGAATTAATAGTCCAAATTAGACAAATTATGCATCATTCGATAGAGGAAAGTCGATTTACAGATAACTTTAAAATCAAAATGCTATGTTGTCGATCAGAATTAAAAGTTATAATAAAATTTGCCATTTGGTGATTTTAATTAAGCGTTATTCCATAATCACTCATTCACATGCATACATAGAGAATTATGTATTTAGATTATTGAATTATTTAGATTAATTATTCGTCAATTTTATACTTTGTTATAATTAAGGCGACCAACTATACTCATTTACTGAGTTTTGTACTCTTTTTTCACAAACGTACTCTTTTCAAATCCTGTACTCTGAAAGTACTCATTTGTATAATTTTATACTCATTTGTATTTCTAAAACATTTTATTAGATTATTTTATTTCGATTTTATTAATTAAATATTTAAAATTATTTTGACAGTGATTTGATTTATTATAGTTTAATTTTCATTTTACTTATATAATATCAGATTATAATATTTATTTAAAATAAAAAAAAATATATTACTAATTATTTTATAATATAATTAGATTATTAATTCAAATATGAGCGATAACAAAAGAAGGAAAAATCTTTTAAACGAAAATTTAAAAAAAGAGTTTCCGTTCACTGTAGTTAAAATGATGACTCCTTGGTTAAATGCACAATCTGCAATAGGGAATTTTCAATTGCAATTCATGGACGTAGTGCAATAGCGGCACACATTGAAAATAAAGTACATAAAACGTCTCATGACATAGCAGCGTCAACATCAAAACTGACAACATTTTTTTAAGGGAATACTTTTGGAACTAATGAAAAAAAAATGGCAGTAATGGAGGGTACTTTCGCTTTTCACACAATAATCCATAATCAAAGTTTTCGCAGCATAGACTGTACTACTAAATTATTAAAAAGATTTTGTGACGAAAAAATTTCTTGTGTGCGAACAAAATGTGAGTCTATCGTAACCAGCGTATTTAATGAATACTGCAAGAAAATGCTATCAGAAAATCTCGATTCTGTATCATATATATATATTCTATCAAACACATCGAATCACACTGAAATAAAACTTTATCCAATTTTAGTAAGGTATTTCTATATTAAGAACGGTATTCAAATTAAGATTTTAAATTTGGAATCAATCGAAAGAGAAACATCAGGCATTAAAAGAACATATCCCACATGAAAATTTAAAAGTTTTAATAGAAATTTCCTTATGTTGTCCAGGCACTAATGCTGCTGTTGAAAGGGTATTTTCACTAGGGAATGATTATTGGAGCAGTGAGAAGTCGCAACTTACTGTATAAACATTATCTGCCGTCTTAATGATCAAATTTAATATGCAAAATGAAAGTTATTCGGATGTGGCTACATTATTAGACGAACATACTCATTTAGCAAAAAAAAATCCACTCCGAAGAAAAATAGGTTTTTAAAAGAAAATAAAGTTTTTATCGTTTTTTCTTCTTTATTTTTCACCTATGAAATACTTGCAAAGAGTACTCTTTTTGAACAAAAAATAGTTGGTCACCTTATTATAATTGACTATTTATGTCTGATATAATTTTGTAATTTAAATAACGATCCATTGCACAGTTTTGTTGTAATTAATAATATAAAATAATAATAATAATTCAAACCCAAATGTGTGTTCATGATATATTTAATTAAAATTATGCTTTCCAAATCTAGTAATCTATTACTCAATTTTACTCGTCCTATTTTACCTCATTTGGTCATCGAGTATTTATTTAAAAACCCGATTATTACTCGAAATCCTAAATCTTTATCAATTGAATTATATATAACTTTAAAACCGTCAACTAACTCATTAAAACACATTTTACCAAAGAAATGCAGCTATTAATCTTTAACATTACAAAACTCACAAATAGATGGAGAGCCGAGCTGTTGTTGATTTCATTTCCGTTGTATTACTTTGGTATTTCATTTTACGTCAACCGAATCGAGAGAAATTCAATCAATTCAAAATAGTCGTTTAAAAACTAATCAGTATCTTACAATTTATTAAATATTATATTATACGTTATAAATTTATAATATTATCATATGCGGTACGTAAACACAAACAGATAACAGAATTTGATGTATGTCTATAAAAAATAATTTTGATGTCGCTTTTAAAAGCTTGTAGGCCATGTCAAAACGATCAGATATTTGGAAACATTTTAAAAGGATTCTAAAAATTCTTCCGAAGCAATTTATAACGCATGCTCCAAAACAATAAGCTGCGAGGGTTCAACAAAATCGGGCATGAGAAATCATATGAGAAATTTTCATATAAAAGAACTTCAGAAAAATGGAGAAGAATCAGCACCGAATAGTGTAGGGCAAAAAATTAAATTGCAATTTGAATCAAATAATTGTGTATCGAATTATTTAAAGAAGGAATCTTTAGATGAAATATTAGCGAGAGTAGCAGTAGTAGAAGGAATGTCACTCAATAGTATGATCCACTCAAAGGCAATTAATGAATATGTGAATTCCAGAGGATATAAAATGCCAAGTAGCATTACGACAGGGGTTTCTTATATTAATCGTTTTTTGAAGTAAAATATAAAGAATTGTGTGATTTATTTTCACCTTATAAAAAGGAAAATAGAAAATTCTCTATAACAGTCGACGAATGAACTGATTGTAATTTCATTCGTTATATGAATATTAGTTTTCACGTCGTTGATTTGAAAAATATTAAAATATGTAATTCATATGTTCATGGATGATGTGAAATTAAAGTCAAAGGAGCCGCTGATAAAATTAAATTATTGGTGGAGCAAAAATTAAATGAATTTAGTATTGACATAAATATCGACGTATTTGCTTCTACACATGATTCTGCGTCGGTAATGCGTAAGTATGGTAAATGATAAATCCTGTTAGCCAGATGTGCCACAACCATGCATTACATTTGGCTATAATGGACAGTTTTTATAAGAAAAGCGTGGAATGTAATATTGATATAAATTAGGACGATGAAGAACATTTTTATGATGTTGATGAATGACATTGAAGATGATGAGGAAGTTCGTTTAGATAGAAACATGTTCGCGGATTTTTGAACTTCAACATGAAGAAAATGATGCTGCTTTACTTCTATCTGATGATTTAAATAGTCTAATTCAAAAAATAAGGAAAATTATCCTTAAGCGATCTGCTTTAAAAACTATTTTGCAACAAAAAATTATTTATTCTGGGAAAAAAAAGATGAAAACTCGTTGGAGTTCCATGTGTAAAATGTTGAAGCGATTTACATATTTAGTGTATAGCGTAAATGAGTCACTTGCAGAAATTCATTTGCCTACTGTTACCGATGACGAAGATTACTTTGATAAAAAGTTATTAAGAAGCCTCAAAGCCTATCGAAATGGCGGTTACCGAATTAAGTAAAAATGATGCAAAACAGCTGAAGGCGTTTACAAATTCATCTTTAATAAATTAGAGGAAAACAAAATATAGCATTAGTACAAAATCTACTAGCAACAGTTAAGAAAAGAATGAACGGAAGCCGTGATGAAGTTTTGGTGACCTTAATAATATACCTCGATAGTGGAAATATTCCTAAGTCAACCGAACATTTTAAATATTCATCAAAGAATGCTGCAATATTGTTAGGAGTCAAGATTATGCAAGAATTTTTCCTCAAGATTCATTAGACCTAAACGAACACGAAATTCCTGAAGAATCCAACCCCTCTATACTATAGCAAACTTCAGTTGGTCAAAACATTCACGAAGAGCTTAAAAATCTATGGATTCAATAACTAATACCTCATCATCATCACAAAGTTTTGCTGAAAATAATATACAAAAACAATTAAAAAACGACCAAAGAACAGCTTTATTGGATATATTGTACCATGCCCTTTTAGCTATTAGGCCGACATCAGCTGCAACTGAACGTGTGTTTTCGACCGCTGAAATGGTTAAAACAAAATTGCGAACCAGATTGAACTTTGAAATATTCAACTCACGTTTATTCTTAAAATACATGTTTAATAATAATAAATTAAAATGATTTTGAATATTATACTGTTAGTATATTTTTATTAATATAAACATTACAGGCTTTGTAATACCCAGTGCAAATCCCAATAGTAAACTAGTTTCGAGCATTAAAAATTAAAATAAGATCTGAACTACAAAAGCCACAGCGATAACATAGAATAGAAAGCATAACACACAGGAGATGACCAATAAAATATGATAATCGACAACCAACCAGGATTAAATAAACAATAAAAGAAAAATTAAATTTATAAATTAAATAATTTAAAAATAGGACGTAAAATCAAAAAAATAATTAGAATAAAACCAATAGAACAACAATAAGTATCCTTGAAAGGAAATTTAACCTATAAAAATGAAATTAGAAAACGATAAATCAAATAATTAAAATGGAATAACAAACCACCAATAAAAAGACAGAAAAATTAAATTATGAAATAAATTAAATAGAACGAGTTTAGTCAATCCTGATTGGTTGAGAAAAAAGTCCCATCGGTACTATGCAGGAGACGCGAAGATTTCTCTTCGCGCCAGGTAAGTATACAATATTGCTGATTCAACTCTATTGCATACTTTCCTGCTACACTGGAAATCACATCACTTGCAAATATACTTTTATTATTGTTATTGTTGTTATTGTATATATGTTTTTCATTTTTTCAAATAATCGATTAATTGAGTATTATCGAGTATCTCATTTTAAAGTACTTGGTAATCAAGTATTAAAAATCTTCGAGTATTTGGAAAGCCTAATTAAAATGCTCGTAATTTCACAGTGATTGAGTTCAAGGTCCATATTTAAATGACACTTTCGATTTAAAATGACATATAAGTTCTAAGTCTATGACAGTCGATATGTTGGGTATTGCAATATTTTAATTATATATTTTACCGTAAAAAGTTTAGTTTGAAGGAAAAACAAAATAAGAGCATATAATCTAAAATTTATGATTATTTGTCAAAATTTTATTTTTATTTTTATGTTTTTTGAGTTATATTTTTAAATGTCTTTGTCGGCAAGAAACAATTGATTAATAAAAGTCAGTGTTAGAAAAAGACATAGTTTCACAAAAATATTTATTCACTACAAAATCTAAACGGAACACACAATCGTTATACTATTTATAGTACATTGAATTGCGTAATCTACAAAAGGGAGAATTATTAGTTTAAGTGATACTGTTGACACAGAAGACAAACATACTTACTTAATTTAGTTATACAAGCATTCCCGCATCATTCAATAGATATCAAGGTCTAGTGACCTGGTTATGTAAGTAATTCTTTGGAAATTATTATATCATCTTACATCCCGCTCCATTTAAAACTTTTGATCCATTCTACATTTCGAATTATTTCTTTGCCTTGCTTATTCTTTAGAACATAGCTTCTGTCATGTCGTTTTCCAGTTATTTCATAAGGCCCTTCATAACGTTCATCCATCTTTCTAGTATTTTCTTTTTTAACCAATACTTGGTCTCCAACTTCAAAATTCCTATAATTTTGTGTAATTAAATTCTTTTCTATGTTTTGTTTATGTTTAATTCCCTCTACGATCTCCCTTCTCCGATTATTAGCATCATTATTTTGTATATCCAAATTCTCTTTTTCCATCCATTGTCTACAAATATTCCGTCCAAATATTATTTCAGAGGGCGAAAATCCGGTTGTCTGCTGTATCGTCGCATTTAACATAAATTCCACATCTGGCAATATTTCTGCCCAATCTTTATGCCGTTTGTCTTTTAACGTAATTGCAATTGCATCCCTTATAGTTCTAAATTGCCTCTCAACTAAACCGTTTGTACTATGATGATATGGGCTTGAATATATTATTGTAATATGATGCGTTTTCAACACTTCTAAAAGGAGTTGAGATTCAAATGTTTTTCCTCTATCGGAGTGAATGATTTTAGGGGCACCAAATTTCAAAATCCAATTTTCTCTTAAAATCTTTGCCGTCGTCTTTTCATCCTGATGAGCAACTGCCGTCAATGATATATACCTACTGAATTGATCAATTATAGCTAAAATATATTGTTTTCCATGAATTGTTTTCTTAAATGGTCCGCAGAAATCAATAAATATCTCTTTGAAAACTTCATCTGTACTCTGTTTAATCAGCGGTTCTTTGTTCGTCTTGTCCACGTCCTTCCGTTTCTGACACTGTTCACAATTTTCAATCACTCTTCTAACTTCATTTTCACTAATTTTCATTTTCATATTTTTCCGTGCATATTCGTAAATTTTTTTTACCCCTGCGTGACATAAGTCTTTATGTATATTAAAAATTACACCTTCATTATTTACTTTTATTTCTTGGTCCATATTTTCTATGGCCAATATTTTAGTTTTATTTTTATCTACCTTGGCGTTTTCATGAACTGTTTGGCACTGACTACATGAAGTACAGTCTTTCCTTGATAGGGCATCTGCGTTAGCATGCAATTCTCCTTTTCTGTATTCTAATTTGATATCTAACCCACTTAAATAGTTAATCCATGTCTGGAATTGTGCTGTAATTGGCTTTTTTGTATTTATCATAAAGGTTATAGCTTTATGATCGGTTCTTAAAGTAAATCTTTTTCCATATAGATAGTGCTTGAAATGCTGAGTAAAATGATAGATTGCAAGCAATTCCTTTCGCGTAATGCAGTAACCGATTTCGTGCTTATTCATTGTCTTTGATCCATATGCAATAACTTGTTCTTGTCCATTACTACTCAACTGCGAAAGCACTCCCCCAATCGTATCGAAACTAGCATCTGTATCTAAAATAAAGGTTTTTCGTAAATCCGGAAATCCTAGTACTGGGGTAGACGTTAACGCTTTCTCTAGCGTGTTGAAATTTGTTTCACATTCTTCAGTCCATATAAGTTTATCTTTGTTAGACCCACATAACCTTTCTAATGGTCTTGCATACTTGGCGTAATCTTTAACAAATTTTCGATAATAATTTGTTAAGCCTAGAAAGCTTCTTAAACGTTTAATACATTTTGGTTTTTCATATTCTTGCATTGCTTTTATCTTTTCATAATCTGTCTTAATACCATTTTTATTTATAATGTGTCCCAAAAATTTTATTTCTAGTTTGTTAAAACAACATTTTTCTAAGCTTATTTTCAAACCAGCTTCTTGAATCTTTCGAAAAACTCTTTCTAGTCTTTTTTTATGTTCGATTTCATTAACTGCAAATATAAGGATATCGTCTAAATAAACAATTGCTTCTCTCCAATTAAGATCACCCAAAACTTGAGTCATTAATTTTTGAAAAGTTGCTGGAGCAGCTGCAATTCCAAAAGGCATTCGGTTAAAACAATATTGACCATCTTTTGTTGAAAATGCAGTCTTTATTTTTGATTCCTCTTCTAATTCCACTTGATAATAAGCATTACCAAGATCGATAGTGCTAAATATCTGTGCTCCATTTAGGATATCCATCATCTCTTCAATATTTGGTATTGGAAATCGAGGTCTCTCCGTAATTGCATTTAGTGCCCGAAAATCCAAACATATTCTAATATCTGATTTATTCTTTTTTAACACACATACCAATGGGCTATTCCACACTGAGTCACATTTTTTTATAATTCCTGCTTCTTCCATGTCTTTTAGCATGTCTTGTATTTTGTGAGCAATATGAATCGGCTGACGTCTAGGATTAATTGTCACTGGGCTACCTCTAGTAACTATCTTATGTTTAATTAACTGTGTTTTTCCTACATCCCATTTATTTTTCATGAATATATCCGAAAATTCTTTAAGTAATTTATTAATCGTTGGGTCGATAATTCCTTTCAAATTGTTTTCCTCTAAATTCATTAATTGATTTTTTAATTTTACTTTAGTTACTGCCTGTAATTTAATATCAAAACAATTCATCATTTCTACGCCTGCAATTACGCTCGGGTTAATCTTATTTGCCACAAAGAATCTTATTACCAATTCTAATCCCGAAATTCTCACTTTTAGTAATATTGTTCCTATGATTTTAAGTGTGCTCTCGTTTGCACATGTAACCATAATATTGGATTCCTCAATTTTATCACGCATCTTTAATTTACTAACAACATCTTCGCTAATCACGTTTATTCTAGCCCCGGTATCCAAAAGACAATCAACTTTTATTTTATTTTCCAGCCAAATACCTACACTAGGTCTGCCATTCATTCTTTCGTAAACGAATTTAGGTGCAAAAGGTCTTTCTTTATTTTCATTAACTTTATTATTAATTATATCGATACTCATAATCTTATCAATTTTGTTATTAATTTCATAAAAACTATATTCAAAATAATTTTCAAAGTCAAAACATTCACAATCATTCATAATTACATCATTAATTTTTAAATCATCTTTAAATTCATTCATTACGGAAATCTTGAAATCACAAGCATTCAAATTCAAACATTCTGTGTCAACAATATACTTACTTAAACCAAATTTATGGCTCCTAGCAACTCCCTTGAAACTGGAGCCTCCCCTTTTAGCTGTTCGCAATCTTTTTGCATGTCATCCTGTTGAATCAGCTCTCCTTCCTCGTATTCGTAGTCGTATATCGCATTGCATTGTCTTCGATGTGGTCCTCTGTCTGAAGATTGGTTTCTGCTTTGATATTGTCCTCTGGATCCAAATTGTTTTTGGTTTCTATCATAATTTCTTCCGTTGTAATATGCTTCTGTTTTAACTGAATTTCTTCTGATGTCCCAACATTGATGCTTGAAATGACCATTTTTGGAACATTGAGAGCATTTTACGTTTGGGCATTCTGCTCGAATATGTCCTTGCTCTCCACACGCCCAACATCTCTGCAGTTTAAATCGCCTGGTCCCGTTCTTCCAGTCACTTTTATTTGGCATATTGAAGTTCGCGGCCTCATTGGTTCTAGAGTTAGAAAATATTGGCGTCTTATTCTGTTGGTACAACTGAGATTTTCTCGGACTTTTGACTGTCTCCGCATATGATTTATTTTCATGTAGAGATGCTAATGATTGCTCACTTGAAAGCTCTTTTTGAATTTCTTCCATTCTTGATATCACTTCCTTGGCCTTATCTACTGATTTAACTTCTCTTAATTTCAATTCTTTTTTTGTTTCCATATCTTCCATTGCATTCTGCATTAAAAATAACATTAATGCCGGTTTTGTTAATTTGTGTCGAAGAACATTGTCGACGAGCTTTTCCACTTTATTGAAAAATTCGGTGCACGAGTCATTTCCTTTTCGATATCTTAAAGCTGCGTCTAGATCCATGGCTAGATTTTTCCTTGGCTCGAACGCTTTTCTTAATCTTTCTTCATAGCCTGAATAATCGCTCTGTACTTCTTCATATTTCTGGATCAACTCTACCGACAGAAAGGCCTTGCGGTTGTTGAGTGAATTCGAAAAATCTCTTCAATTCCAAAATAAAAATTTCTAAATCACCATTTGGCAGCAATTGATTAGGTGGCTTGATATAGTTCTGGAGTCCTGGCGTGGTCGCCATGTTAGAAAAAGACATAGTTTCACAAAAATATTTATTCACTACAAAATCTAAACGGAACACACAATCGTTATACTATTTATAGTACATTGAATTGCGTAATCTACAAAAGGGAGAATTATTAGTTTAAGTGATACTGTTGACACAGAAGACAAACATACTTACTTAATTTAGTTATACAAGCATTCCCGCATCATTCAATAGATATCAAGGTCTAGTGACCTGGTTATGTAAGTAATTCTTTGGAAATTATTATATCATCTTACAGTCAGTGCATAGGTAAAGTTTAGGCTGGCTTTATGTTTGTGCGTAAGACATATCTACTATTTTGTATTATATATCCAATTGAATAATTTTTGTAATAAGATATTTATATTGATTAAACAATGTGAACGTATTTAGCCAATGGAACAAGCTTCAGTTTTCAGAAGAAGATCTTCTATCATATCTCGTGATAAACTACAGTCTCTGAAACAATTTGTGGTATATCCATCACCTCCTAGTAGTGGGGTAAGGGTGATAAATTTACTTATTTTAAACGTATTTTTTTAAAAAAAATAAGTTTTATTGCTCATTTAAAATTGATAAAAGTATGAAAGATGTGGATTTAAAATTTTATTTTACATTTTAGTCCATCACTCCAATATTATTAAGAAAACATCTGGAAATAAATGATTTGAATGAAGATTTAGAAAATTCTCTCGATTGCACTGATAACAAAGATGATCTATTGCTTTTAAATTCTAGTGTAAAATTCCGATCAAGTACTTTAGAGCCAACTTCAGATAAATCTTTGGAAGGCAGTAATCTTGATAATAATCCCGATATCAGGAACTGTGAGAATAATTTTGATAGTTTAAAAGCAACCAATGATAACAACAATATAGAAAACTTTCATGGAAAAACAAAGTCTAATAAATTACATTTTGAACTCAATATTCCCACTATTTCTAACCGAAAACTTTGTGATTCTTCCAGTCCTTCAGAAATTCTAATTGAGGAATCCGATATTTTAACTCCTCGTAATTATCCAATGAAAGCTGATGAATGTAATAAAAATTCCCAAAATGATAATCAAACAACAACTTGTACAAATGGTAATTCTAAATTGATTGAATCGAACCTAAATCATATAGCCAATAACAATGAAAAGGAAAAACTGGATAAAAAAAGACAATTTTTTAATGTTGATGAAAATAGCGATGAAAATCCGAATAATTCTACAAATCCTAAAAATCTGAACCAGTCACTCAATGGAGAAAGTAATCTTCCTAACGGTGCTGACATTAGTAACAATGAGCTCAAATTGAAACAAAAGATTAACAACACAATTGCTAACTCTGTGAAGAAACTTAACTCTAAATTTGAGAGCATAACATCTTTATTTGATTCTAAATCCAAATCAAATACACCCGTGAACTTGAACAAACGCAGAGGATCTTTGAAAAATTCACTGAATATCAATACTGGACATTTTATGTCCAATTCAACAGACAAGACTAAACTATTTTCCACCTTAACGACAGAAAGGTCTACCAGTTATGACGAAACTGTGAAATTCAATTCAAAACCTACCAGTGTCTCATTGGCAACGTCACCGACAGTGATGAAAAAGTCCGTATTCATCTCGAGATATATGGCTCATATAGAAAACAAGAAAAACTGAAGAGCGTTTCATCACATAATGGATTGCAATGATGATGGATTGCCAGCGCTCTAATCATGCTTGATGTTTCATTTTTACTCGTGTAAAAATACGATTTTCTGATGATTTTCGGTTTTTTATTTTATGTGCTGACATTTATGACTTATGGAATTATTTGTCATTTTTATATTAAACATGATTATTATTATTATTATTATTAATTATTATTATTTATTATTTTTATTATTATTTTTATTAATTATTATTTTATTAATTATTATTATTATTATTATTATTATTATTATTATTATTATTATTATTATTATTATTATTATTATTAATTATTATTATTATTATTATTATTAGTTAATTATTTATTATTATTATTATTAATTATTATTTTTATTATTATTATTTGTTATTATTAATTATTATTATTATTATTATTATTATTATTAATTATTATTATTATTTTTTATTATTGTTAATTATTTTTATTATTATTTTTATTAATTATTATTATTATTATTATTGTTATTATTATTATTATTATTATTTGTTATTATTAATTATTATTATTAATAATATTATTATTAATTATCATTATTAATTATCATAGTTAATTATTATTATTATTAATTATTATTGTTAATCATTATTTTTAATTATTATTATTATCATTTTTAATTATCATTATTTTTATTAATTATTATTATTATTATTAATTATCATCATTAATTATCATTATTAATTATTATTTTTTTATTAATTATTATTATTATTATTATTATTATTATTGGAATTATTATCATTAATTATTATTATTATTATTATTTATGAAATGAATTAACTTTGGATAATGAAAATAATTCTTGTCAATTTCGTAGAATTTAGCTGTTTCAATTTTCAAATGCTTTTTGGTCTTCTTTTTAATTTAGTTTATCTGCATACTCATTAGTTGAAATAAATAAAAACAAATCCACAGAAAATCAATGCAATATAAAATTCAAAATAAAAGAATATATTAATTGTTTAAATGTTTTCTTAAAAGTTTTCAATTTTATTTAAAAATTTTTGAAAAATTTCTAGATGTAATTCAAAATATTATTATTATTATTATTATTAAAAATAATTCAAATAGATAAATGTGTAACCAATTTTAGTATTATTTATTCATAAAATGAAATATTTTGACGGAAAATAGATCTTGTCCATCTTTTCATGGAATTAACAAGTCTCTCTTTATGCTTTTTCATTGATTGAATCTTTCTTGTGACAAGGTGACATTTGGACAGCATTAGAGGAAAATTATTTTTTAAATATGAAAATCATGATTCCAAACTTAACTCCTTTAAATTTAATTTTACCAAACATGAAATTAAATTCTTAGACCACACTAATTATTGTTCCGGTCGTTAATAAATGCTATTCATCTGACATGATATCTTTGAAAACATGTGTGAGTTATACAATAAGACGTATGACGCATCAAAATGGCCGGTGACTCATGCTGCATCGAATGAGTCATTACTTTGAGTAATCATACTTTCTATCAGCCAATCAGAATTATCTGTTCTGAATGGCTGACGTATATCTACTTGAAATATCACCAAAAATATTTATTGATATGCAAATGCGCAACATTTCCCAGAGTTTATAAAAGTTTCTGTTCGCTATTTGTCCTTTCCACCAAACTATGTTGATCCAAAATGCGGGGTCAGCTGATTCACAGAAATCTAATCACTCCGGGAACCAGGATTTAAATTTGAAAACCTCGCTAAGCAATTCATGTTTTCATTCAATACTACATAGTAATAAAAACTTTAAATTTGGACATTTGTCATCACTGGGAATATCAGAGTGGGCATATTATTACACTTTTTTAAAAAGATCGACGTGATTTTTGAGAATTTTGACTATGATGTTTATGAGACTCTAATAATAAGGAACTAAATGTAGTAAAGTTATATAACCAACAGAAAACCATTTAGATAGGTTTGGATGGGAAACAGTTACAAAATTGGATCCAGGAAATTTGTAGACTTACTAGATCCAGAGGGTTCTTGCCTTTTTTCTTAGATTTTACCCAGAGAGCATAGTTACTTCAACATTTTTGTTGGGGTTGCAGTTATGTGTGTCTACTGATTTCGACACGAAAAATGTCACGTGTACATTGGCAATCGTGTCTCATCGATTTAATCATCGACACTGAGTAAATAAATCATTTATTGTTGGCCTATTACTCAATGCTATGTCTCAGATTAATGAAGGAATATTTATTGTCATGTGCAAGATTTTGCCATGAGTTTCAGTTTATCGGAGTCCTTTCTTCATCATACACTGCCCTAAGTTGTTCTTATTGGTAAAAGTCTGTCAAAGTAAAATGACAGGGTCTTCTTTCCAGATGTTTCGAGCCGAATTGTCAGAGCTTTGATTTATGGTGATCATTTTGGAAGCTCTTACTCCTACGTTTAATGAATTTGATAAATGTTCATCATAGTTTATTACTTCACAAGTTTCCGCAAGGATTCGCTTTCCTAATTTCGTTTTAACCTTTGTAATGCTCACATTATTCACCGGATGTTTTTGACTCTTGGATAGGAATCTATCTCACTAGCGGTTTGTAAATGGAATTCATACGTTAGTGATGAAGCTAGTAAACATTACCTTTACAACTCGAAATCTTATTTCGCCCTGATTTTGCGTTGGTATTTATAGTCTAATTTTGTTGTGCAAGCATATGTGCGTGCATTAATTCAGTAAAACAAATTTAAATTATTTTAATTCTACTAAATTTTGAAATTCAATTTTTAGCTATTTTGATGGCGATTTTTCGTAATTTATTATTTATTTTATTTTCTAATTTTTATACTATTTATTTTTAATTAATTGCGAGACATCTGGATTGATGATATTTCACCCGCTACCCGAAAAGATGTGGTGACATCACAAATAAAACAAACAGAAGCAGGAACCTCAAGCATGCAGAAACCCTTAGCTATGGAGAGCTATGTAAAAGAAGACATGCCCAGAACCAAGCTTGTGAAAATAGTGGAAGAAGATTCCTTGTCGCCGCCAGCCATCTTAATTGCTGACGAAGACGATTATGCCACTTGCGAAAGCGCCGACGATAATTGTCTCCAAGTCACGCTTACCAATGATGTTAGAGTTGTGAATTCTACTAAAATGGAAACGGAAAAATCACCACCAGCAAAAAAACTGGTTGACCGGGTCACCAAGATCTTGAAAGCTTTGGCCCCGTTGAGCGAATCCAAGGGAGGAGCAGAAGGAGGGGCATTATCCCAAGCTATAGTACCACTACTTAAGCTACAAGACTTGAAATTCAAAAAGAAGACAACTGTCGAACCCCCCAGAAAGAAGCAAGGGAGAAAAACGTTCCTACCTCTACAAAGAGAAAAAGGAGATCCCAAAGAGTACCAAAAAGAAAATGCTTCGGATATCCATCCAAGATGAGGATGACGATCTCTTAGAAACTCACTATCAGCCACCAGATCCAGCCTTGACCAAGATATTGACAACAAAGTTCGAACCCATGGTTGCAGAGGAGCCTATTGTCGTGAAAGAAGGCGAATTCATTGGCAAAGGCAATTCAATTAAAATACGAGATGCCGACAGAGAAGACCCCAGTTGGTGGCAGAGACCCGATAATAAATGGAAACCGCGTATCAACTAATACGACGGACGCCCAATTCATGAAGTAGCCGTATCCAATTTCCCCGATTACGGAGTATTGGAGGCTAATGAGGGCTCTTATATCATCTCATCAATCGTGTACAAAAAGTAAGTACACGGGAGACGTTGGTGGTTAGTTACAGGCCGGACATCGTAGAACAAAGAATCCGGAATGAAAGTGCCAAGGTCATGCTATACGTCTTCAAGTACCAGCATCTTCGACAGACATCATTCCACTTTTTATTCAGTGAACACTTTTGATTGGACATTTATTTAACATTTTTTAGACATTTAGTGATCATTTGTTTTATGTGTATATATGAACATTGAACATTGTGTGATTTGAAATTTTTACGCTTGCATTATATATATTATATTTTATTTTATTTTATTTTTTATTTTTGGCTGCAAATTATCTTGTCTTACCGCTTTAATTTTCGGGACGAAAATCTTGTTAGGGGGAAGACATGTTGGGGTTCAATAGGAGCCAAGATAAGGAAATAAAGACAAGTTAGGAAAGAAACAAAGATAAATTAAAAATAGTATTTAAAAATTACCTAAAATAGAAAACAATTACTAATATTAGAACCAAAATATAAATAGTAATAAACAATTACTATATTTAGATTTTAAATAATAATAGTATTTAAATAAAAAATATGTAGTAAAAATATTAATTAAATAATTACTATTTATAGAATAAATTAAATAAAAGTAGTATAAATATAATTATAAATTTTAGTTAAGGGAGGGAAAAACAATAGGAGAGACGAAAGGAAAAGAAAAAGAATATATTTTTCAGGAGGCTCACTATTAAATAAACTAAATCAAAAGCTAATTTTAGAAACCAATCAAGATAGTTCTAATTTCTATAGGAATTTTACTAGCAGAATATTTATCGATCAGAGATATCTATTGCGGATTATATTATTTCAATTTGTTCATCACTATTCACAGGAGTTAAGAAATTCTCGTTAGTCTATTAATTATTTACGGGAATAATAATTACTCAAATATTAATATTTAAACATTTAAATATATCTAAAGGGTACAGTCATCAGCCAACACTTTTTGTAGCTGTTTTGAGTATTTTAAATAAAACTATTAACCATTTATCTGGGTTAATAGTATCGCGATTAAATTTCGGAAATCCCTCTTCTTTATCCTTGCACCTATATCGGACTGTTGGCGCATTTAGGGCCAGCCTTGATTCTTAGAAGTAATCTTTAGGGCGGTTTGAATGACCGTTATCTTAACTTAAGCGCAGTCAGTATTTGTTGTTTTTATCAATCAAGTTTTTCTGTATTTAAATTAACCTGAATAAATTTTTATAAATCATATTGTTATTTATTTATTTAATATCAAAATATTCACGCGTAACCTATCATATAATTTGTGGAGTCGAACCTTTTTGTGTTAGATCGAATACCGCTTCGAACCTAACAATTCTACCGCGACAGAATTTTTTTCACAATAACTAATTAAAAATATAAATTATTATTATTTATTTGTTAGAGTTTTAAAATTGTTTGAGCACCTAGGTTCATTATATTCGTTCGTAATTTTGCGATATCGTATGTATGAGTGGTTCCTTAGCATAAGTCCTTGCACTTGTCGCGCCTTGTCTAACAACTAGTCTTGCTATCCACGTTACACTCTCCACATTAGGCGGGAGCCGCAAAATTTCCCTTGTGATTGCGACTGCAGTGCCGATTGGTTGTGATGGTTAACTAGGATATATCTTCGTAAGATGAAACACGAATAAAGAGTTTTGATATTCCTTTTAAAGATTTTAAACAGACTAAAAGCGAGGTAGGTAATCTATTATTATTATATATTAAACTTACGTGCTCTATAATTTTGATATTGTATTGTAGTTCGATTATTATTTATTTTTTTTAGTATTAAAATGACTGGACCGAGTAAGAGACAACGAACCTATAATTTTAGCATTGACAGTGAGGAATCATATTGTTCCATTTATTCGATAGATACATGCATTTGCTTGTTGTGTGGCAGTAGTATTGTAGTACCAAAAAATAATGTTAAATGTTACTGTCAGAAAATTCATGTCACTTTTGATACAAACTATCACTCAAATCTGAAGTAGGAAAGAAAAAAGTAAATCAACTAAAATCAAGTCTAACTGCCCAACAGACTGTTTTCCCTAGACATGTGGAAAATTTTAAAAAGGCCACCATTGCATCTTTCAAAATTTTTCACTTACTCTCAAAGAGGAAAATACCTTTCCAGGATGGTGAGTTGTTAAAAAAGCATTTCTAACTGGTGGTTCAGCAATACAAGACTTACAGTTATCAAATAAAACCGTCGCAAGAAGAATACATGTTAAGTTCAACAGACTTACTTGGAAATATGTGATAGATTCTCGCTACAATTTGACGAGTCAACAGATATATCAGAAACCACACAGTTAGCACCGTCAATGGTTGATAAAAATAAAGGATTTATTGGACTCTCCAGGAAAGATAAATCATTTTCAATCTTTATATTCCACCACTGTATTATCCTTCAAGAAGCTCTGTGTTGTAAAATACTGCCCTTTGAACACGTTATGAAAATAGTTACAAAAATAATCAACTTTATTCTGTATTAATCTTTTTAATTGCCAAACAAATGTAATGAAAATAGCCGCATGCATTACACATCTTGTTAAAAGGAAAGCAGAAAAACTAGAGTTAGAAATTTTAGACTTTAAGAGTGATGTTTTGCTAAAATCCTTAATATCAGAGGACTTAAGAAATAAAATCAACAGAGAAAAGTTCCTATTTTTGTAAAAGCGGAATATAAAATTAAATCATTTTTCGGTTAGACATATTTATGCGAATTACTGTTTTCAAACATTAATTTAATAAATCAAGATGTAGATCTCGACTCACCGATGAGCATCTTTATGATTGTCTGCTAACAAGATTATTGTCATACTCTCCTTATTATGAGGTACTGACAATTATATGCAATGCCAATGATCACACTTACAGATTGATGTTATATTTTTTTATAAACTGTTTTCTTGGTAATTGTTTTTTGTTTACTTTGTATATATGGTTTTGCATACGCGTTTCTTTGTGTTTGTGTAATTTGAAAAATAATTTCATTATTTTAAAATAATTTTTGTTTATTATTTATTGCCATTGTCCAATTATAAATATCCTTAAAAAATAGGTGGTGTCCGGTGCCCTATCGATATTTTAGAATGCGTTCTAGGTTACAGAAAGGTTGGGAACCCCTGGTCAAATGAATTAAGTGATTGAACACTGTTGTGAGGATTTGACAAAATTGAAACTCAAAAAAGAAAATCACTAGAAGAAAGTGGAGATACGATGACGGGAAAAATAAAGAGATCTTGATGATGGAGTCAAATAGAAGGTTATTTCTGGCTTTCGAAAATCCTAATTAGATGATTAGAAATACTAATTAGATGTTTTATTTGAATTTACTTATGTTTTAATGTTTTGCAATAGAAGTTTTAATCTAGAAAATTGTTATTCCTTTTCAATTGTGAAGAAAGTATTCTAACAAAAAGGCAGTTGGATAACCATTAAGACTTATTAACGAATCACTTAGAAAATTAAAAACAGACACAGATCTTCTTAAAGAGTTTGTAGACCCTATAAATGGGTACCAAGTGGTCAATCGAATTTTTTTGCGTTTTGTGAGAGGTTAGTTTGATAGTTAGTGTAAGCCAGTTTAGTGGATGAATAACTTTTTAAAACCAGCAAATTGAATCTTTTTAGAATGTCTTGTTCAGATTTGCCTCAGTTCCACTGAATCAAAAATGAATGCAAATGTAACATTAATGACTCTTTGTTAATCTAGAGCAATATTTTGGCGAAAATTGACACTAAATATCATTTTCGTATAAATAATCAATATAATTTTTGTGAACTCTAGAAAGAATTTTCTTAAATAATTCTATAAATCACCGTAGTGATGAAAAAATTAATGTGACTAATGTATATGATCAGTCAAAGTAGCATTAATAAATGAATTTGATTAAAAATATCATCTATTCTATCATCAAAAATGCATTAGAAATTTTCAAAATTAACAATAATTTCATTATAATTTCGAAAGAACTGCAATTAATAAAGCGACATTCTAAAATTAACATCATAACTAATTATTAATCTTATTCATTAATTCTTAGTAAAATAATTTCTAAACCTTCAAATAATTTTAAGGTCGTTGTCAAACTTAAAATGAATTAAATTGTTAATTAACTTTTGACCTTTCTAGTTCAAATTATTCTTAACATATATGTTAGTTAAATTTTATTTGATAAATTTATCGAAGCTCAAAATGGGAATTTAATCACGATAAATAAAATTATCTTAAATTAAAATGAAAAATTTGTTTCTATATGTAAAATTAAAAAAACCATACAAATCAAATGGTAAATTACACGTGTGTTTTAAATTATTTTTTAATGTTCTTTTAGTCACATAGGAAGTTTTCATGTCCCCGTCACGGTAGTTTAGGATTTCTGCCCCGTAAAAGATGTGTTAGGAGACAAGGTAAAGTTAAGACATTCCCTAAAGATGACCAATCAAGCCCTGTTCATTTGACTAGCTTCTTTGCTTATAAAGCTGGATCAACTCAAGTGGTTAGAGAACTTAATAGCAAAACAAATAAAACAAATAACGGCAAAGAAGTTGTTGATGTTGTTACAATTTTGGAAACGCCACCTATGACCATTGTTGGAATCGTTGGTTACATTGAAACACCAAAAGGATTGAGATCTTTTAAAACCGTCTGGGCAGAACATATCAGCGATGAATGCCGACGACGATTTTACAAGAATTGGTATAAAAGCCAAAAGAAAGCCTTCACTAAATCATCAAAGAAATGGACCGATGATACTGGCAAGAAACTCATTGAAAGCGACTTGAATAAAATGAAGAAATACTGTAAAGTTATTCGAGTAATTGCTCACACTCAGACAAGTCTCAGAAATCAAAGAGATAAGAAAGCACATATCATGGAAATCCAATTGAATGGTGGCACTATTTCAGACAAAATTGAATGGGCTAGATCAAACTTTGAGAAGGAAGTTAAAGTGTCCAACGTATTTGCACCAAATGAAGTTATTGACATAATTGGTATCACTAAAGGTAAAGGATTCAAAGGTGTCACTTCAAGATGGCACACCAAGAAACTTCAAAGAAAGACTCATAAAGGTTTGAGAAAAGTTGCTTGTATCGGTCCATGGCATCCAGCCCGAGTATCCTTTTCAGTTGCAAGAGCTGGTCAGAAAGGATATCACCATAGAACTGAAATCAACAAGAAAATATATAGAATTGGTCTTGGTGTTAAGTCACAAATCGAAGCCGCCGAAGGAATCATTGGAAATATCAAAGGAAATGCAAGCACAGATTATGATTTGACAGTCAAGAACATAACTCCAATGGGAGGCTTCCCACACTATGGTGAAGTTAAAAATGATTTCATTATGATCAAAGGCAGCTGTATGGGAACAAGAAAACGATTAATCACTCTTAGGAAATCATTGATGACAACTACAAAATTGAAATCAACAGAGGAAATTATTATTAAATTTATTGATACGTCAGCTAAATTCGGTCATGGTCGATTCCAGACTTCGGAAGAAAAGAAACAAATTATGGGACCACTTAAAAAAGATAGATTACGCCAGGAAGCTAAAGAAATTGCAGCTTTGTAATATTGTAATAAATTTTTTTGGATTTTATTAAAACTTTATTAGATTATCTTTTTATAACTTTTGATTAAAAATAAAAACAAATTCAATAATATCATTACAAATTTTATTTATTAGGTTTCACGAGGGCTGTTTTTCAAAAAGCAAATGCACTAAAAGAACTTAAATATCTCCAGTGCATCTTTCGATTCGGAAACCTCCATTCTTAAAAAGTTTTTTTCTTCATAGTATAACTCTAATTGATTCATGTTGGATTCTGTATTTGGTTCATTGAGTGTTGTTTTACAAGCATTCAAACCTTCGTTTGCATCTAATCATCGAAATCTCTGATCAAATGTTTAAGTGTAATGGGCATTGATTGGCATTCATCAAAGTAAGACATACAAAAATAAAGCAACAAAAGACTAAAAATTAGTTGTGAATAAAAAATGACAAAGCGACATAAAACCTTGTAGTCATGCAGATAAGTGAAAATATAAAGCCAAGTCGTTAAAACAGGTAGTTTACGTGCCAATTGATTTTCAGCAGCGTTATATAGTTCCAACATGGTTGCCAGTGGCAGTGACCATAATTATAGAGAAACCAAGATCATTTTGTGTTTCGAGATCAAGGTCAACTATGAAGTTATAGAGACGAAATATATTATATAAAGATTGATATGACAGTTTTGTAATTTAATGTGTGGTTGTGATAGGGTTTTCCATTTTTTTCATAGGATTTTAATATTTTAATTTCTCAAGTTATCCTCCTTCGCAATAAATACCATGATACATGAAGATAAAATGTTTCTTTGCCATTTAGCTCTGTAAATAACATGCTACGAAAATATTAAACAAAAAATTTAAATTGACATAAATATTAAACTCAAGAGGAACATAATTATATTATAAAAAAGATACCACAGAAATGGTCATAGAGATATTTACTTGCTTCAACCAAACATTCAGATGTTACATGATAATATTTACAAATTTCATTTATTAGTTTTAATAATTTAAAAATAATAATTATTTTTTGTTTTAAAAATTGAACACCGTTAAAACAATAAAGAAATTTATTAAATCAAGTCAATGAACTGATAAATAATTAATATCATAAGTAACATGAATTGAATTACAAATTCTACAATTTCTATAGTTATTTCTATACGAATATTATTTCCTTCAGACTTGTCGGCTTCGTTTAATGATGGGAAAATTAAATTTAAGATTGTGTAATTCTTATAAATCAAAGTATTCAAAGAAGAATTTAAAGCAAAAGCAAGAAATGAAAATCCGTATTTTCGAATAAACAAGCTAGAAGGAATTGTTAAAACATTCCAAATGATCCACGTCGTTAAAAGTAACATTGCCACATAAATATTTCTGCCATATCTTCTTAATTCTTCAGCAGTCGTCCAAACTGAGATCGCAATTTGTTGTAGAAATATTAATGCCCAATAGCATAGAATCAGGGAAATAAAGTTAAACATTTGACGCTTTTTAATTTTTGACCGAGGAATCAGTATTGCAACTATAGTTAAAACAAAGATTGCAATATTAAAATACATACTCGAATGATCCAGATTAGGACTGAATATTTCCCATTTTATATTCAACGTGTAAACATTGGTATTTGGTAATACTTGAACAACATTGCACTGAGGATCATATTTATCTAATTCTTTCGATCGGGTCAGATCAACACGAACATCGCAAGTCAGCGGATTGTCAAATCTGTGAATAAACAGCTCCAAATTGTGCTCACAGATTTGTTTTTGAGTGGTTTCATTGTATAAATGACAATTTAAAACTATTTGGCGCTTAACTCGATTATTTAAATGGAAACTATTATAAATTCGACTGATTTCTTCCTCAGACTCCTTCGATTGTAGACGTTTCACAACTTCTTCAACGTCACACATTAATTGACGATTACTATATTTAATGTAGCAGTTATTCATTATTAATAAAATTTTAGCCCCATAAATTGTTTTAATCGTTAATAAAATAATAAGAAAAATAAATTTCATTCTATATCTTTATTGTGTTCTCTTGATATTCTGATTGAATATATAAATGAAATAATTAATTTACTATGTACATAAATAATACATAAATCAGATTAGTTAATTAGCATAAAGTATTAGAATTCGTCAACTTCTAAGTATTTTATTCTAAATAGATTAATTGAAAGTAATTAATAAAATATTAAAATCTAAGTACAACGTAAAAATGACTTTTTAGTTCATAATAACTTGATCATTTTAAAATATTATTTTTAAATAAAGTTTAATTACTCTGTTTTTCTTATATAATTCTTATATAAATAAATCGAAACTTTTGTTTATATAATGTATTTAATAAATGCACTTTTTTAAATAATTTGATTAAATTTTTACCTTACTTTTGTTGAGGATACCTAAATGAAAATAACATAATAAATAAATAAATTACCTGGGGGAAGATCGCCATGACAAACAGGACGATCTATGGGAACTCAGAAAAGAAAATGGAAGTAAAAAGAAATTAAAAATGAAAAAAATAAATCAAAGAAAAGAAAACAAACAAGAAATTAAAACAAAGGTCATTATTAATTAAGAGATGCAAATGAAGATGGAATTTCAAATTCCAGAAAAGCAAAATATGGGAAAAGCCGTATCTTGACAGCTTGTCAAAGATAGCTGAATTGCCGAGAAAAGGCGGCTAACAAAAAAGGAAAAGGTAAAAATATCTTGATATTTGTCAGAGATAAGGCTGACGTAGAGGAAAAGGAAAATGGAAAACAGAATCTGTCGCCAGTACCACAAATAAAATAACTATATCAAGGGAAACTGGTGAACACAAATTCAGAAATTTTTGGTAGATAATTTAAAGGGCAACTTGGGAGAAAATTATTGGAAAAATTAGACTACGTTGGACGAAACGTTATTGGAGAAACGATTTGTGAAAAAGAATTGTAAAGAAAATAATTGTGAAGAATAATTATTAGAGAAGATATGAGAAAAAAATTAGTTGAAAATTAAACGAAAAGAAGTTACTTGAGTATTTGAATAAATTGGTGAAGAAGGTCAAAGAAAACAACCAGCTCAAAGTCCCAGTTGATAAACCAATCAGTAATTTGTGATCTTTTAATCCGGTGTTATACGCAAGTGCAATTCCTCACTGAGTGTTGTAATAAGCATTGTATAGTCACCAAGTAGAGTGTTGAATTGATTGTCAGTGTAAAGTGAAAGTTTATTTGTGATTATCAATAAAGATTTCTGTTGTCAAGTGTTATTTGTGGATCAGTCAAAGACACGCTTGGAGTCAGAGTAACACTTAAATTTGTCACCAACTCAATAACCCAACACTTTATTGGAAAATATTTCATCCTTCATATTTCTTTGTATTCCTATTAGTAACTCTAATTTTTCTGATTTACGCTTTCTCATTAATAATTGTAGTTCACATCATTCGCCATTTTCATACATATCTCTGGCAATCTTTTTGCCAAAAACTATTTGTTCAGGATTCAACTGAGTAGTTTTTTGATTTATCGCGTTCAACAAAATTTACTTTCATGAAGTATTTAGACCCAGTCTTTGTCCGTTCTTTCTTTTACGAAAATCTGATGACATTTAGGTTTATCGGTTTTTAAAAACCGGGTTTTTTTGGTAATTTTTAAAAATTCGAAAACAGGGTTTTAAACGGTTTTAGTTAACATCTTAATTTGTGAAGTTTACATTTATACAAATTTAAATATGATGGGTCTGATATCAATTGAAGAATGCTTGAAATCTTTTTAATAATAAGTTTGGATGAATAAAAAAGACATTTGTTTTAGGAAGTTATGTTTTAAAGCGCAAATTTTGTTTTTTTCTGTGTAAATTTTTAAATAAATATTTGAAATTTTATGTGATATATTACTAGACTTTGTAAAAATTTGAATTAAAATAAACTATTTCTTAGTCATTAATAATATAATTAAACAATTTGGTCAGTTATCACGTATAATTGATCAGCTATGCTATTCACACGCAATACACCTTGCAGTTACTGATGTGTTATATAAAAATAAAGAAATTGCTGAACTCAATGTATATGCTACAACTAAAAGCCAGGAATCGGAAGATGACATGGAGTCATTAGAGTGCGACGATGATTATGGCGAGGATTTTTTAAATTCCTATGAGCTGGATAATGACAGTAGATTGCCTATATTGTCTGACAATTACAAAGAATCAATTTCTCAAATTAGAAAAATTTGCAAATATTTTAGAAAATCTCCTGTTAGAGATAGCATCCTCCAGAATTAAGTTAAACAAGAAAAAGAAAAGGAATTAAGTCTGATTCTAGACTGCCAAACGAGATGAAATAGTTTAGAAGCCATAGTTGAAAGATTTAAAACATTAAAAGAATATGTTGTTTTAGCTTTGAATTATATTGGGGCTTCTCATAAGTGTAACAAAGCTCACTATATTACAATCGTTGATCTTGTTAAAATATTGGGACCAATAAATCTAGCAGCTGAGGCCTTAGGGAGGCGAGATTCCAATTTATTAACAAGTGAAGGCATATTTGAATTTTTATTAAATGAACTAAAAAAAAATTGGAATTCGAAAACCAATTTTGTCAAAAGTCGGTTTTTGTATAAACCCTAGAAAATACCTCAGACCAAGAAAATTTATAAATAATCACAAAAAAGAATTATGAACTTGAAAAGCAGAAATGTACGTGGAACAAGTTTTATTTCATCTAATAAAATGTTTACAAAGACCATAAAAAAATTGATATAAAATGAATATAAAATATATTTGCCCAAATTTTATCAAAAAAACATTTGAAATATTCCATTGGTGCAATGAGAAAATTCGGCAGAAATTTTGACAAAATCCCAGACAAAATTACATTTATAATTTCAAAATTAATAAAAATATTATTCAGAAAAGATTAAAAGGAAGTTTAAAACAAAAATGAAAAAATTAAATTCTATTCGTTAAATGAAAATCATAATAAATTAAGGAAGAAACAAAAGAGCACTCAAAATCTTAATATGATCTTGAATAATTGTGATTTCATCTTTCGGTCCAATTTTCAAGCAAAGGCTTTTCATTACATTTAAGGTTATTGTTAAGTCGTTTTGAAATCTTTCTTTAACACTAGTAAAATTTTCATAAGTACAATATTCAACAAATGACTGACACCGTGGTGCAAATAAATCATTAGTATTCATCATAGATGAAACCGTTTTAATCAACATAGTTTTTGCTTTCAAAACTTCGAAGGCTACGGGCTCACTCTGAAGCATGCTATCAACATCATAGATATCTATATATATAATCCACTGTTCTACATCAGACAGTTGTGATAATGTTAATTGTTTCATTAAATTCGGAACTGTTTCTGATAAGTTTTCAAGTCGAAGAGCAATAATATTTAATTTATCCTTGATAATCAAATTGTCAACATCTTCCTCATTGTTTTCAGATAAATTCCAGATTTTGGAATGGGAGAAATCTCTTGATTCGGTTGATAAAACAGGGAAAATTCCATGCATTTCTTTCGATAGGAAATTATTGAAAAAAACCAGAAAATCATTCACTATCATTTCAAACAATTTAACAGAATTCTCGTATTGTTTGCTAAATTTTTCTAACAATATTGACAGCTTTTGAAAATTAATAAGAAATTCTTCTTGGTTTATGAATTCGTTTTGACAAAATCCACAAAAATCTTCGAATATATCGAAAGTTTTAGTTTTGTGTTTGTAGAAATTTTGCAGTCTTTGATATTGTTTCTGGATCTCGTAGGCTAACAAGCGATGAATTTGTACATTTATTGTCTCAGAATCACTGAAAGTGTTGGAAATATCGCGAATAGTTTTTATTAAATAATAATGCGTCGTTGAAACGTTATCTGTTAATGTACGCGTTTCTATCACTTTTTGCAAAATCTCTCTTATCATCTCATCTAACTCTACTTTTGTTGTTTTTTCATTTATCAAAGGAAAATTTGGATTGAAAATATTTCTAAAATTAATCTTTAAATCACTCAAAATTGAATTAATTAAATTAATAGAATTGTTTAAATCAATATAAAATTCGGCTTTTATTAAAACTTTTTTCGATTCAATAAAAATTTTAAGATATGTAATTTCTTTTCTATCCAATGGACATGTTAGGTTTTCACTTAGCCAATTTTCAACACAATCCCGACAAAACGAATGTTTGCAAGGTTCAAACTCTACTTTTGTTTTGATGCTCATTGTTTCATAACATATTAAACATTCTTGATCATCGTTCATATTCATTTTTTTATTGCAAATTATATTTTATATAAATCAATAATTTAGTTAATTTAAACAAATTAATTTCTAATTAAAAAATTTAAAATATCCGTTGTTTATAATTGAATGAATTTAAAAAATTAATTTAAAACTATTTTAATTCTTGATAATATTTTTAAATAAATTTAAAAAATTTTTAAAAATCTAATTCAACCAAAAATTATTAAAATTTCTTTGAAAAATAAGTTCAAATTTTCCATATAAATTTTTATTTTAATTATTTTAAATTTTCTTAAGTTTCTAAAAAAAATTATTTTTAATAATAATTTCAAACAATTTTAATTTTTGATAAGAGTTTTAAATAAATTAAAAAACTTTAAAAATTTAATACTTGATCGATTTTAGATTTTTAGTAACTGAAATATTTTTCTAACAATTGAAAAAGTTGCAAAGCTGAAATTTGTCAATTTGTCAAGGGCGTTTAAAACCCAGTTACGCCTCTGTCCAAAACAATTATTAAAATACTATTAAATTATTCACATTGACAACTAAATATTATAAAATATTTTTTATAAAATGTTGCCAACATCTAACGCTCAAATATTTAATTAATCATAAATCATAATTTCTAGAATCCTTTAACTAAACTACTTTAGAAGGTGTAAACATTAACTAGTGGAAAAATTCATTAATTTATTTGTGTATATTTTCTGAGTCTTTTAGTTGAAGTATACATTAGCTAGTCGGGGTATACATTGACTAAGTTGATGCTTTAACAACCAGTTAATAATCCAACTACTAAATTATTAATAAAATAAGTACAAATTATTAAAGATGCTATATTCTTCAAAAAAATTGACATATACTTACATAATATAGCACTACACTAAGTAATCAACTATATTCTAATCGACCAACCAGTACGGTATACATGAGGATTCATATGATATTTCCGAATTCCTTTATTATTTCTGTTATGATATTTTACTTATTGCAGGAATAATTTGATTGTTTCGTCTAGGCGTTTATGATGACGTCGCAGTATGACTGTCAGCTTTTGAGACTTGTTGAGCAAAAACTGATTTGATGTCGGGATAAACAGATGAGATTGAAATGCGCTAAAATAGCCCTGAAACATTGTACTAAGTGGAGTAAAAATATAAAACATATAAAATCATCAAGTAATCATCACAATAGGGAGATCACGCAATATCAAAATGATAAAACACAAAAATAAAATAAAATAATAACAAGAGCAAGAAGTATGGCACAAAACAAACATAGCCATTACATATACGAATAACAGAAACTAATCAAATTCAAATTAGTGTTAATAAAGGAAAAATAGTAACAGGAAATGAAAAATATTTCCATAAAATAACATCAAAAAATGAGTAAGGAAATAGATATATAATAAAAATGATAAGAAAGCACTAGAATATTCAATAAAGATGGCGAAATCCAACATGACGTTGACATCAACAACAACTAAATCCAAAAATAAAATTCAGAAAGGTAAATCAATAAAAAATAGGAAGAAATAGGAATTATATAATAAAACTATTAAAAATAGCATAAAATAGCCATTAATGCGACGAATTTAATTAATATTAAATAAAATATATAAATTTGAAAATAAAATAAATCATTAATAATAAAAAATCGCAATCAAAATTGATGAAAATAAGATTCAAAATTAAATAGAATTAAAATTAATCGAATTTGTTTTACTGTAATAATGCACGCACACATATTCCCAAGCAAAAAATAGATTATATAAGCAGACGCATTTCAGTCACAATTTGTTGCTGAATTTTTGGGTAGATCAAAATTTCTAAAATTTTCAACATTAAAATTTCAACATTTAACTAGAGTACGAATTTTTGGATTATTTTTATGACATAGAACTAATTGAAGGTCCTATTATTGTTTTTGAATTTCTCTTCTTCTCTTTGTAGATTTTAATTAAAAATGAATTTTTCTTATTTCATTATTTAATATTATTTGTACTTATTTTATTAATAATTTAGTAGTTGAATAGTTAACTGATTGGTTGTTAACTAGTTGTTAGTAATCAATTCAAAGAAGTAAAATCTATAGCAGATCTTTTGTGAATAAAAATTGGAATTTATTGCTTTTGATTTTTATATGTGATTTTTAGGTCTTTCATTTTAATTATTTAAAGGTTTTAACGGTAAAATATTGTTGTGTATTTTAGTTCTCAAAATTAAATATTGCTGGGCTGAAATAAGTTTCTTTAAATTTTGTCTCTTGTTGTAAAAACAAAAATAGGGAAAAACAGTGGAAGGGCCGGTTGGGATACCCAAATAGCATAGGAAAACGTAAAAGTAAAGCTAAAATAAAGAAATAATATCAAGTAAATGAAATTAAGTAAAACATTTTTTTACGGATGTCTACCATTAAAATAATATATACATTTCAAGCTTTGTGATACCCAGTGCAAATCCCAATAGTATACTTGTTTCGAGCTTTTGGCTCTCATCAGTATTATGCAGGAGACGCGAAGATGTACCAGAGAAAGTATACAATAGAGTCGAATCAGCAATATTGTATACTTACCTGGCGCGAGAAATACTAATCATTTATACTAATCATTTAAATAGAAAAATACTGATAATTTTATTTAAAATACTAATGATTAAAAATACTATTTATTTTATTTAAAATACCAATCATTTAATTAATCTTGTTTAAATTACTTCCTAAATTTGAAGGTTCTTTAAATGATTTTCTGCATCTTTATTCATAATTGTCAATTTCTTCAATGAATGCATCATATAATTTAGCCGCTTCGGTTGGCTAATGCACTTATGAACATTTTATGCATTGAATTAGGGTTTGAGTTAAATCATAAAATATTCTATACTTTTCTAAGAAAATTTCCAGACTGTCTCCAATGGTTAAGTTTTTTTGGAGTTGGTAAAAATGATTTTTATGGGTTATTTTTCGTGGGTCGGGACATGGTAGCCATGTTAGAAGACTTTGGAGACATAAGATTTATTATAAAGTTTTTTTTTATAATCAGTCATATTTTAAGTATAGAATAATGGGTTCTTCAAAATGAGCACAGATAAAACTTTCATTTATTAGTAAATTATTAAAATAGTAGAAATATTCATATATTTAAATTATAACATTTTTGTGTTATTTCATTTTATATATATAATTTCAGAACTTTGTTTTATTAATTCAAATAATAGAGATTATTAAATTTTAAGGTTATTAAATTTCTTTCAATTCAAAATTTTAAGTTTTATGGATTTAACTTGTTAAACTTGAAACATTCTAGATTCCTATCAATATCAGATTTAATTAGTATTTTTTTGTCAAATATTATTTTATAAACATAATCATTTAATCAGTTTTCTTTGAAAACGTTTTCTTAATGATTCAGCTTTTCAATCCAATCAGATTTATAAGTATTTTTCTCATAATATTTAATTGTTCCGGTATTAAACTTATTTTTCTTTATAATCTTTAAACGATCATTAAATTTTCATATGAACTTCAATTAGTTCTTCAAAGCAACAACGATTTTGATGCATTTGAAATGTCAGTTAATTGTGTCAATGATCACTCCAAATGTAATAAAGATGAATTAGAATATTTAGCTATTTCCGAGCTTCATGATCAAATCGATGACGATAAAAATGGAGACATTGATATCACCGAATCGAAAGATGTAAGAAGTCGTATTTGAATAAATCATTACAATTAAAAAATATATAATCAGCATAAAAACTGACGAATTATGTTCTTTTAATAGCTAGTTCATTAAATTTGCGTTTATATTTAAGGTTTTCTAATTGAAATGTTTCTAGTCTCTGATCTTTAGGTAGTAATGCAATAAGATTTAATTCTTGTATTAGAGCTCATTTTTCAATTTGATTGGTTAATGCCTACGCACAAGTTTTGATGGCTTTCCTTACTCGAATGTCAATCCCACAGCGTCCGATTTCAAGTTCATGAAAGAAATAAAATGGTTATTGTTACTTTACAATGTAAAGTTTACATTATTAAAAATGGAGTCCTTCCTTCCTATATATTACGAATCATTATTGTTTGTGAATACAATAAATAGTATTTAAATATATCAAATATTTTTAATTAAATTTTTTCTGTTAAATAAATTAATTTCAAACGTTGATTAGTTTGTCGAAGAATCACTGTCGAAAGCACAAGGAGCAGAGAAGGCAAAAAAATTTCATAAAACTGATGCTCATATTGATAAACAAGACTTGTGGCATATTTGGATATCAAGCGAAGGTTTGTAATTTTAATAATATAAGCAAAAGTAACTTTCATTTACAATTACATTTTGCATATTTTTCAAATGAATGCGTACTAATTGTTTGTCATCGACCAGTTGATAATTGTGTGTGTGTGTGTCTTGAATTTGAGATGATTTGTGTTAAGGTATTCGTAATTTGATTGGGTGAATTAGTTCTTCATTTATAGAACGTCAAAGCACATTGTAGCGACTTTAAAAAATTAAAATATAAGATTTATAAGATTAAATTTATAAATTTAAATTTATTTTGATCTATAGTTCTACAAATATTATTATGAAAATTATTGAATTAAAAAAAAGATCAAAAGATAATATGATATTATAAGTATTTTTAATTTTGTGGTTTTGAGTCAGAAAGATTAAGAAATTAGATTTGATTTAAAGGTTTGTAAGAAGATCTATTAATGAAAGTGAATTACTGCGAGTCTCATAGGTTGATATATCTGAAATTACATTCTCACATTTATTAGCACTTTAAAATAAATTTAGGTTCTTAAAAGTTTAGTCTAATATCAGACATTATTTTAAATCAGTTATACCTAGAAAATAAAATGTTTTGAATTTCTTCTGAGTTAAGTTTATTTATTACTTTGTATAAACAGTCAACAATTTTCTTAATTTATGAATTTAATTAGATAATTTTTAAGATAGAATAATATATTTATCTAATTATACACTTATTAGACATAAAGGAAAGTAATACTATTATTTGCACCTCTCAACAGTGGTATGTCGAGATTGTAGTGCCTCATTTGCCATTCAGTTTCTCTTTTTCCAACATAATTTATTAACCACAAGAGAATACAGAGAAGTCGATATTTTACAATAAACTCCTAAAGGCATTCGATGTGTAAACACTTTTCGAAATTTAAAACCAGTACGTTCGACGAAATAAGACACTTTAAATAAACATGTATTTTGTCATTTTGTTACAATTTTTCAGAAAAAATGTAATAGATTCATTTGTTTTTTGTTCGACATTAATAAAGTCAGCCTTAAATTTACTGCACACTGTGTGTGCAACTTTTGAAATTGGACTACGCGTTTAACAGGTTAAAGATTTAAAGAATGTAGTTGCTTAAAATAAGAACGAAAAATAGTTCAGCTTTTTTTTATTTATTTATTTTATTTTTATTTTATTTTTATTTTTTTTTATTTATACACTAAAAAGATGTTATTAGAACAGTTTGTATAAAACGAAACATACATCATTAAATAGCGATGAATAAAATTATTTTAGATTCAGCTTTATTTATATACATATTGGTCTCTTGTTATTGTAGCACCACGTATCTAACATATAAATTCGTAAAAAGCAGGACATTCGAATTATAAAAATAAAAATTGTTTATTCCAGTGTTTAAATTAAACGAATAAAAGATTATTTAAATTTTTATTTGGTTACTGTTCTAATAAAATCTTTTGGACAATTTACAAATTTCTCATTAGAAAATGTTTATATTGATGAATGTTTATTAATGCTGATAACATAAAGAATGGGGTAACGCTCCAAAATTAATCTTACCAGAAATTAAATTGATCAGCTCTAGATTAACACAATTATAATTTTCAATTCACTTTCCAGACAGAAAACGGTACAAATTTTAACTAAAAACATAACGGGTACACTACAGACTTAGACTACTAAGACTAAATGTTTTAAATGTGTATTTAGAAAATATTTTGAGTTTGCTATAGATAAATAGTTATTACTAAGATTAAATACTTTGAATTTTTATGAAATATATCCATATTTTGCAATTGCATAGCTTTCAAACTAAATTCTAGCATGTACACATTCATTTTTTCTCAAAATCAAAAAATTAGAAAATCTTAGACCATGTTGTGCCAAAGCCTTCACCGTGTTCTATAATTACCGGGTTATGCAACGGTTACCTGTAGTAATAAGCGCTTTAATAAATTCATGTCAAAACATTATCCTGTAATTTAATTAACAATTGAATAAATAATTATTTCTAATGTATTTCGTAAGATGTTGTCAGTTTTTTTGTTTATTCAATGAATTAATTTCATTGCATTTTGCAATTGTTATGAAAATGTGATAATTTTGGCTTGATTGTTCCTAATTACACCGAAAAAATTTGCGAAATTTGATTATCTAATTAGCTTATCTAACAACCACTGATCTAGATTTCATATAACCTACAGGACCGCGTAGAAATCGGAATTTGTACAAGTGATTTTTTTTATATTAGAAAAAATTTCTATACGAAAATAAAACAAAACATACATTTCTATAGTTAATCATTGTTTTCGTAACAGTTATAAATTAATTATGAATGTTAGATATATACTTTTTTAAATTTTGGGCATTTGACAAATAATCAACATGTTCACGAGCCATAAATTATTTTGAATGGTCAATTTATTGTGTTTCGACCAGTCAGAAGGGGAATGGCATTTACCCCTGACTGGCAGTTTGTTTGGTGGGTTTTGTATCGCGTCTGTGTGCGCGGTATGATTAGACCGAATCTTGTTAGTGTGCGCACACAGACGCGAGAAGTAGGTATTTATTTTTAGATTGTAATTTTATATGAGATTTAGATTTGATTATTGTTTTTCGGGAAGAACGAAAGTTTTGTTTGAATGGGTTTTTTATGTGAATATTTTGAATTTTCGGCTTTAGTTAAATATGGAAAATGAAAATGTTATTAAATCATCTGGTGAATATTATGACACTTCTATTAGACCAAGTATCGACAGAATAATTGCTGCAAAAGATAGTGCTATATATGATGCTGGAACTTCGTTTAAATTTACAAGTCAAACCATAGATTTTTGGTCAAATGCCACTAGTGGTTTTGTTCGTCGTTTCGTGTCAAGGAATAATAAAGCAGAATATGGAACTAGCCGAAAAGAAGGAATATGATATTCTATTTAATCGAGCTCTTAAAAGGATAAACACAATTCAAATGTTTACTCGCAAAAGTGTTGAAAAATTATCCAATGTTTTGAATCCAATATACGATCAATAAGTGACAAAAAACAAAGAATGGTTGCAACAATATTATGATGACTTCACAGATGAAATGATGACAGTTGTGTTGGATCATTTTTCTAATGTTAATAAAGAAAACCAGCTTCTTAATCTTAAACTTGTTGTATTACATTTATATTTAAATAAAAACACCACTACAATAAGTCAACAAGACAAGACACTCTTTGACTTACTTGGTTCGATGGAAACAGCTTCAAGTGAGGTCCAAACAGTCCTACGTTGGTGACATATTGGTCGTTGAACGTGAACTATCCAACCGGAGCTGGGTGGTTCAGTAAATTTTATAGTGGCCTTATATGAAAAATATGATGAGAAATTCATTAAATTGATGAGTGAGCAATTGCTCTACACACCAACCACCACTATAGAGAATGTATCTCAGTGGTGTTTGTGTGTAACTGGACACATGTACAGACCACTTAGGATTTATCTTCACTGTTTATATTATATCATTGTTGTCCCGAAATCTGTAAAAATTTAAAATCACTAAGGTTTTAGTACTTTTGAGTTGTATATAATAATAAATCTATCACTTGTTTTTTATCTTCACGATGGTAGCTAGAAATGAATTTAAATCGAAAATTTCTAATAAGAGTTTGCCTATAATAATATAAGAAATTAAAAATTATAATTATTATTTAAAAAGTATAAAATGTTGATTTCTTGGTAGCAGCATTTATTATTTAAAACAATAAAATGATAATTTAAGCCTTTTGCTGCAAATAAAGTATTTAATGAAAAAATTTGACAAGGACTATCTTTTAGTCGAAAATTTTTTCATTAAATACATTATTTGCAGCAAAAGGCTTAAATTATCATTTTATTGTTTTATTATTTAAAAACTTTTTATAAATGCAATTTATTTAATTCCATACATTTTATTTAATAAATTATACACTCAAAACTTATATTTTATTTGTTTGTTATTTAAACAAATTTCAATTTTTCTTTTAAAATATTTTTCGATAAAAATATTTTTGAAAATGTTAAATTTCAATCTTCTTTTAAAAATTTTTTTGTGAAATATAAAATGGATTGGTGATATAAAAGTAAAAGTTGATATTTTCAGCTTATAATTGGACGACAACCGATTTAATTAGTTGGTTAAGATATGAAGTTGAACTTCCTCAATACGAAAGTGTTTTTAATAATTTAAAATTGAATGGATCTTCATTATCAAGGTGAGTGAAATTAGAAATGTTCATATATTTATTTAGTATTTTATTTACTAGTATTAGTTAATAATTCACTCCTTTAATGCTTCTAGTGAATTGTGTTTTACAATTTGAAGAAAACATTTTTACAATCATCCATTTTCATATCAATTTTTATTGAAACCTTTTTTTATGTTTTCATAAATTTCTTGACTTATATTAAACGATTACAATTGTCATATTTACTACTTTTCCTTACATTATTTGATTAAATTTACATAGTCTAACATTTAGTTTTACTAATTCTCCTATGGTGCACGTCATTAAAACAATTTTTTTATTATTGGAAATGCAAAATTCTCCAACATTTTTATATATTTTATTTATCTTCATGATGTAATAAAAAAAGCAAACTGCTAAATATTATAATTTTCCAAATCATGATAGTAGATTATACCAACACATTTTTCCTGATTTCATTGTTTTTGATTCAACAATAATTTCCGTCCACCCCGCAACATCATGTCTAGAAATAATGTTCTTCCGTTTTAATTCATAAAACAATATTTCTCAACAAAAAACTTATTGAGGATCGGCAGTTGAGAAACTCTGTGATAAATTGTTTTTTATTACGAGTTTTACTCACTTGACAATAAGTCCAAGTTACACTTTCCAAGTTCTATTCTTTATAAATTTCATTAACTTCTTTTGTAACATTTTCAATGGTCGTTTTAATTTATGTTTTCAGTGGCACTTGTCACACTTGTCATTTACAGAGCTCTACTTACTGTGGTTGTCCATATTTTGGCTCTTAATCTTTAACTAGTGTTTTTTAAGAAAAGCCATTCTCAGTTTTAGACAGATTTGACGTTTGATTAGTGTGAATAACCGTTTTCTCAAAGTCGTGCTAGATGAATGCTGATCAACTCAATATTTTCAAATTTAAAAATCCAGGACTCAAAGGGTTAAAGCTTTATCTAATTCCGTATTTTTGTGGTTTTTCTCAATTTTATTATTGATTATTTCAAAGTTAGTCCTTCCATTTTTCTTCAATATCTCATCTTTAATAAATTAGGTAATTAAATTATAAATTATCTATAAAAAATAAAAACAATTTTAATTGAAATAGTTATATTGCATAAATAATCTGAAAATTACTTTTGCGTCTTGTTATTTAATTTAATGAACATTTAAACACTCTTCGAATACTTAATAAATAATATTAAATTTTAAGATTGTATTGGAATTTTAAATTAAAGAGCGCGATTAATTTTTATTTTCATTTTTTGAAGTGGATAGAAAACTTTAAAGCTTACCCATAATATAAAACAATTTATGTAACCGGGTACCTACCTTGTTATTACAAGTTTTCAATCGCATTTAATTAAACTAGGAATATTTATTTATTAATTTGTAATTAGTTATTGCTAGATTAACTTGCTGTTGACATTTATAATTTATTATAAATCTTTTATTAAGTTATCGTATTTTATTATTAAAAATAATTTTAATATAAAAAAAGTATTTCAACATTCAATTGTTAACGTTTAGGTTAACCGGAATGGAATTCCTACTTAATGTGGTAAAGATTCCTAATTCAATACACAGGAAGAAAATCATGATCAAAGCGGTAGACGCTGTCCTATTTGGATCAGTTAAAAGTTGGTTTATTTCAATATTACACCTTTAGAACCGGGGCTGAATTAGTGTAGATTTGTATATTAATCACATACATTGCTTCAAAATATAAAGAATTTATAGTGAATGTCTGTGTGGACACCTTTTTCAATTTTATTTATTCGTTTGCCTAGCCGTCTCAATTTTTATATGTTGAGGAGTTTGTAATAATTTTTTAGTGGTCAATTATTATTGTTTTCTTTCTTTTGAAAGATCTACAAAATCATTTAATTATTTCATTGAACATTTTTTGTTAGTTTCTATTTAAGTTTAGACTGAAAATTTTAATATAATGAAATGAGTGGCATTTACCTGCAATTTTTATCATCTGTAAGTCAATAGTTTTATAGATTGAACTTCTTCCTTTGATCTAACAATATTCTGAAGGGGAACCAAATAATATCAAACTATTTTTATTTTAAATTAATATCAAACATCAATGATTCATGAATTTTCCTTTAAAACTTCAGCAACATCAAAGTCATCCAATCTAGCATCTACCCACAAAGTGTAAAGCTCCACAGTGATTTTCTTACACATTGAGTTTTCTCAACCTACGTATTTTTTGCATTAACGATTCTGCACTTGTAATGGGATTCTTTTCTCATCAAAAGTAAAACTATTAGGTTTTAATTAAACAAAATTGGTTTTACAATATCAGACTCAAAGTTTCCAAATATTTGTTAACACATTTTCAACCTATATTAATACATTGTTATACCTAAAAGAATCACTTCATACTCAATCGAATCTTCAATTTACTTCCACAATATAGTGACTTCTGTTCAAGACAAAATAATATTCAATTTAGGACTCTTCAATTTTCTGTTACTTTCTCTATTTTTTAAAGTTCCTTAGACCTAATTTTTTGTATTATACCTGACATTACTTGATTTTTATCTCTTTATTTACTCCTGCGATCAGTTTAAAAATTAGTCTCCGATATCCTAGTCTGTAATGTTAACATTTTGTCTGTAAACTGCATCCGTAGTCAGCAACGAAAAAAATCCATGGCTTCTACCATAATAATTTTAATCTTATGCCATGCTCACATTTATCACTCAATTATGATAGTGACCCTCGAAAATCCAGTTTTGCCTTTGTTTATTTTTTAATTAATTGTGTTTCTCAACTAACCTGCATTATTCACATCATCTATTTTTCCCTTAACAGATTTTCCAAATTTTAATCCCAATAATTAATTAATGATAAATTTACTATTATTGCAAATTCTAATGTATTTTATCCTCTCTTTTGGATATTTTCAATTCTAAACAGTAATAATTGGAAAAGAAATTTAAAAATTACAGCTTTCCTGATTGGGCACTTTTTGTGGAATATTTAACGGCTTCGGAAAATGGACAAATTTTTAGTTTTAAGAAATAGATTAAAGAGAAATCAAATGATATTATTTAAATATTGATGAAACTATTGATAGGAACATTGATAAAAATCATTTATTTTTTTACTTTTTATGTTTTCATTTACATTTTCCTTTATCCTCATTTAGTTTTCAACTTAAATTAATGTTTTATTTTTAACACCAATTTTCGGCACTATTGAATATCAAACATTTTATTACTTTGGTACAATATTGGAGTAAGACACCACATTATGTTATGATTGTTCAAGCCCGTGTTTTTTTAGAAAATTATCTTCAATGCATTGCAAATCGCATCAATATGCACGGAAGGGTTACATAAATTTAAAAGAATATTTATGATTCAGTTTCAAAAAGGCTGTTATCGGAATTTATCTTCATTATCATCGTTATTGTGTTACAGAAAGCATTCACAGTTCAAATTCTACGCAACTCACGGCGTTATTTAGAAGAAAATTTAATCACCAATACATAAATATTGCTTATTCACGAATTCATATTCATAAACTCTGTTATTCTCATATATTTCAATTATAAAAGGGCATCCCGAATTCCCCGCATTCCGTTCTATAATTGTTTATTTATTTTTAATTTGTCTTTTTTATAGGATATCAACTTACCAAAACTTCAATAGTTGCTACACTTTTCTTTTTCACCAGTATAATAGCATATTTGTTGATCCAAAATGTATATTCAAAAAGATTTGTTAAGACTATGCAGTCGAAATTGAAAGATATCTCTAAAACAGAAGAAAGTTTAACTGAATTACGTGAAAAGTAATTAATATTAATATTTTCTAAATTATATTAAATAAATAAAAATTGTTGTTTGTACATTGAAGGGATCTCAGAAGATATCAGTAGAAACACCATTTTCTAATTTAAATCTTTTTTTATTGTTTTTATACTTAAATAATAGTAATTTTTTGTAGATCTGTTTTTTAGATTTAAGCAAATTTTAAATATTTATCTCAATATATTATTACCGTTGTATGGACATGCGTTACATTTTGAAAATTAAAACGCTTAGTTACTTATTAACATAAATAATTCAAACAAATATAAATAACTAATATCCAATTATGCTAATATATAAGAATTAAGAAAGTTTCAATCGAACATTCGCCACTCGAACAATATATTTCGACAGTTACGACAAATTTTATTTTTCCTACCGAAAGTCTGTGATTTCGGTTGCACACGTCATTTATTCAACTTATCACGCACTATTCAGGCCTTGACAGATGTATCCCATGATACGGGTCTCTTTCCTGGCTCTTCGACGAGCTCTTTCCTCCTTGACAGGCTTACACTGAATTGTCATTACTAGCGGATTAGTAGTTGACCCCGGCACTCTTTGACTTACTTGGTTCGATGGAAACAGCTTCAAGTAAGGTCCAAACAGTTCTTCGTTGGTGACATATTGGTCGTTGAGCGTGAACTATCCAACCAGAGCTGGGTGGTTCAGTACATTTTATGAAAAACTCTTTTGATGGTGATCTTTGGAAAAAAGGAAAATAAAGTCAAGCTCGTCAAAATGATGGACGAAATCTTCTGTTGCTTGGGGTTATATTTGTGCGTACATGTTTCAATAAAATTATTTTGTTTTATATGTGTTATTTTTTATTGAAGTACTTTTCGTTACTACTTTAAAGTTAGTTCATTTTAATACTCTTAAGTATTATTATTATTATTATTATTATTATATTACGTATCATTGAATGCTAATGTAGATAACGTTAAAACTTTACTATCAAATCACTGTAGTATTGTTTTTTTTTCATTTAAACCACGAAGGATATTATTAATTTAACTCGTTTGCTATTTGTTATGATCAATTCTGTTGATTTCTATTTTTCCTATCAAATACGATCATTACATTCCTTATATTACGATTTTATAGAACATTTGAGTCGATGATTTTTTATTTGCAAATCTCACATCGTCCATTAAAATTCCATGAGACGAGCCTTAATGTAAGATCTCGGTTACATGATATTTAAACACGCTACAGATAATCACACGACACTTAAACAGAAAACACTTAAACACACGGACAGTTAAACGCACGACATTTAAACATGCGATTTTTAAACATACGATTTTTAAACATACGAGATTTAAACACACGGACATATAATCACAGCGACAGATTAACACGCGACACTTAAACACACGAATGTATAATCACAACAAAGTATGCATTTTAAACTTAACCAATACATTTTTTATAGAGAAAAAGTTATGCTTTTTTTGTTTAGCAACACTAGGTAATTTATAATTGTTTTATCAAGCCAATTGTGCCTCGGCTTAATTGTTGTGATTTTATTAAAAACTTCGAAGGATAAATTGTACGACACACCTATATTGTTTTAATTAATTTAATAAATAAATTAATTTAATGAAGTGAAACAAAAACTAAGCTTAAAAATGACAAAAAATATTAAATCATTAACCGGAAATCAATCAAATTTATGAAGAAGACAATACTATTTTTCATAAAACCTTGATCTGTAATCGTCCAGCCCGTCTTCGTTCACAGATGTAGGTGTGCTCAAAATATGACAGAAGCTCGTGTAGTTGACCAATGTCATCTGCAAGTAGCTCAAAAGCATCAGGGACGTAATCTTCGGGTACAAGAGCCAATGCGGGTATACTTCGGACTGCTCCGCGAACGATTGTGTCAGTTTCATATGCATGCTTCATCCCAATTTCATTCACTTTTCTTAGCACGCTTTTACAGAGATGAAAATGCAGCCAGAGATGGCTGCATCAGGATATGCTGCTTGAATAATCTTTCAACAACTATAATTACCTAAACAATTTGTTGTTAGTAATAATTTCCGTGTGTTTAAATGTCGTGTGTTTAAGTGTGTGTGTTTAAGTGTCATGTGATTATCTGTCGCATCTTTAAATGACGGCACACCAAGATCTCAGCTAAAAGCTGAGTGGGTTTCTTTAATCTTTTTCTATATAATTTATCCTGTCTATTGTGTTTAAAATTCATGTCAAAATTCACATTCGCTTTGGGTTAAAATCAGTTTTTGAAAAAAAATCAGATATGAAAATTGAAAAAAGTTCTTATAATATATATTAAAGTAAATGGTTTGGGCACCGCTAAACCAAGGGACCGCTGGGCCAGTACTCCCACGTTATAAGATTTTAAAAAAATTCAAGTTAAAATTTTAAACAAAGACAATGACTAATTAAGGTTATTTAAACAAGGACCACGACTCACACAATGACTCATTCAAGGCCGTATGACTCATTCAAGATCATATAATTTTTGTAAGACTCAAATGACTCATTCAAGGCCAAATTTTTTCAAGCTCATTTAGACAAAGAAGAGGACTCATTCAAGGTCATATTATTATTTTTCAAAATATAATTTTTTTCAAAGTCATTATTATGTTTTTGTTCAAGCGGTGCCCTATTATTTGACCTGCCAAAAATTAATGTTCTTATCAATCTATTTTATTGAACGATGGCTCATTTTAAAGCGTGCGGAGATGTTATTATTATTATTATTATCACTATCATTATCATTTATAGTTTTATTATATATACTTTGAGTTTATCCGATAAGATATTTTGAGTCATACGACCTTGAATGAGTCATCGTGTGAACCATAATCTTTGTTTAAATGACCTTGATGAGTCATTGTCTTGTTTAAAATTTGACATTGAAAAATTTTTTTAAAAATTTTTATAACGGGGGGGGGGCTACTTTCCTAGCGGTGCCCAATCCATCTACTTATTAATTCCATTCTACTCAATATTATAATTGTAGATTCTGCTGATATTAATAGTGCTTCCTTTCTGCGCACGGATATGTATAGAGTTTATATTAAATTATCTCAATATAATATAAATATTTGAATATTAAATTTGAATATTCATTAAAATTTAAAACATTTTATTTATATAAAAACAATATTCCACACATAACATTATTTGAAGAATATAATGTATTTTGCCAGTCATATTTTAATAATATTTTAAATAATATCCGGCAAAATCTTTCATTCAGTCTAATAGCTCGCCACAAAACATAAATAAGGGATGTTAATAACTGTTCTAATAATTACCTAAATTCTTAAATCATTATTCTGCTCAAATATATTATTTTTTTGAAAAAAGAAAAAAATTTGCTTTATATTAAACTCAATAAGAATTACAGTTATTTAAAACTATTTTTGTCAAATGACACCTTTTTATTCAAAAGTTTCCCTTTTTGGTAAAACCGCGTTTATCCTCTGTCTGTTGCTGGCTATGTGTATGCAAAAACATATTTTTGCATAGACAAAAGAGTCAATTGTTTCGCCACGTTTTATTAAATTCTGATTAATTTAATTTTTTTTAAATTAATTTTAATTTCAAGTGTTTTTATTTTCAAAATGATACAGTATAAAGAGGCTCTGAAGGCCCAAATAACACTTCTTAGTAAATGCTTAAAAAATGCTTTCCAAGTCAAAATATGTAACTAATCTTTCTTGTTTTCATCAGATTGGAAATTGTTGAAAATATAAAAAACCAGAAAGATTTTGAAATTCAACAAATGGAAGAGAGACACAAATACGAAATTACTCGCGCAATCGTTTGTATTTGTTTTGCTCTATAACATATTAAATTTAAAATCAAGAATTCTTCTCGAGAATCTCTTTGTGACGATTCAAGATCCCAGCACGAAATTGCAAGACTAAGGAGTGCACTGAATGAAGCCCAAACCCAAATCAATCATTTAATGAAAAGGTCTGCGTCATTTCCCGGGAACAATGAATTATCCGGTGATGGGCATCAGTTATATTTGTTGCTCCAACTCACACGCGCAATTGAATTGCATAATTTGGCGGAGAAAATTGCTGCAATTGATCGTCAATATGCAGAATTCATGGAATTGGTATATAATTAATATATAATCAATATTATCAATAAATATAATCAACATATAATTAAATTTCAAACAATTAATTCAATTAAAAATTATATAGTTGATATTTAAATTTTAAAATATTGTTTAATAATTTCAAAATGAATTAATAATCTGAATATATTAAAACAATAAAGTATTTTCATATTGTTATGATAAAATCAAGCATTGTAAGCAGATAATAATGCATTCTAATGTTCGTTTCAGATCAAGGTAAAGCATGAGTAAAATAAATAGTTTGCTGCTATTAAAAGATTTTTCACAAACAATATAAATAACATAAAATATATCAGATTTATTCATGATTCTATAATATTAGATTGAATCATTAAAAAATAGCTATTTTGGCTAAGGAAATGTGAACCTCTTTGATCCTGATCCCTTTTTGGTCTACTGTAATTTATTGTTGGGGCTGTTGTTTTCTGCCACAATAATATAAGTCATGTAATAGAGAGAATTGTGTTTTGATTTATATACTATTAGTACGTAAAAATAACTAATTAACTGAAATTTTGAGGTGTTATATCTAGTTCATATATGTCATTTAGTGCAAACAAGCCAGCAATGAAACAAATTGTGTTGGTTCATTATTGTTGTACGACTCGTTTGAATTTTTATTTTCTAAATATTTGTTTAACACTTTCGTTACAAATAAGGGTTTAGCGCCAATCACTTTGCAATCTATTTGACTGCATTCAAAGAAAGCAAAATATTTTTCACATTTTAATAAAGAATGCTGCATTGAAAAAGAATTTAGAAATTGGTTATTTAAAAAAGGCTGTGCCGAAAATTCGTGAATATTGTGAACATCGATAACTCTACTGATTCATAGTCAATTTTTTAATAAATACAATGTCAATTGAAAATAAATCAGGTGTATGAGAAGATGGAAGATTATGAAAGTTTTAATTAGAAATTTTGTTAAATTTTAAAAATATTTTTATCGAAATATATTTTAAAAGTAAAATTAAAATTTTTTTAAATAAGAAACAAAAGAAAAGATAGGTTTTGAGTGTATAATTTATTAAATAAGATTTTAGGAATTATTTAGTGATTTGCAAACTGTAATTATTGTTCTAACGGATGAGAATCCTAATAAGGTAAAAATTGAAAAAAGTTTTTATAATATAATGTATAATAAATGTACACACATATTTGTTTGTGCTTCTGCATTAGTAACATTATATAATTTATCATCAAACCTATTTCTAGTTGTGATGGAGACTTTATTGCCCACTGATTCATTAAATCATGTGTATTATTTTGTGCTGGTTAGGACAAACAATATGGCGTCTTATAAAATGAATATTTTTAAGAACTTTAACTCATGGTTGATACGATAATTCACCATTAGAGAATTTTTGTTGCCTCAGGCAAACAAACTTTTGCTTTATAATAAAGATATTATAAATTAAAGGATGTATGTTGCTGTATTTATAACTTTAATTATTATTCAAATGATTTTTAATTCTAATAATTAGTGTTTCGATGTTATAAAGAGAAGTGCCCTACGTTTTTCCGTATTAGTAAGCTTTGAAGTTGTGTGTTACACATGAGCAATTATGGCTAAATAAGTTTCATTTTTTTAAATATTAAATTTGCTAATCAATTTTATGTGAATCAGTAAAATTAATTTTTAAATTTACTGTATTTTAGAATCAAAAAGTAAATAAAAAGAAAACTGCTTTTCTTGGATCCTTCAAATTAGTTCATTCTAGTGATATGGATGATATAGAAAAAGGATTTGCTTCCACAAAGTATAACTTTTATAGTGCTCTATAATTTGCATTATTAAAAAATAATCGTTTCTTGATAGTAGTAAAAATTTAATAGCAATTCTTTATAATATTTTATTTATTACAATTTTTAAATATTAAATTGAATTTTTATGAATTTAAAAATCAAATAAAGAACAGAAAATGAATTTAGTTATTTAAAGTAAAATAAGGTCTCTGAAAAAAAAATTGAAATAGTGAATTCTGAGTTTTAAAATAGTTTTTAAATTAAAAACAATTTTTAATCAAATTTTTATTCAAAATTTTAAACACAGATAAAAAAACAGATGCACATATTGAACATTCCAATTAAGTTATGAAAGAATTTCTATTTAATTACAAATTCTCACCTTATAAAATTTGCAGAGAAGGCTTGTTTTGACATTTTTTAATTGTTTATTATTATTATTATTATTATTATTATTATTATTATTATTATAACTATGATTATTATAAAATTATACAAAAAATAATAATAAATCTTGGTATTGCATTTTATGTCAAATTCATTGCCTTGATATAATTTAAAGATCTGATTATTCAATATGTGTTTATATTAATTTATAGCTGTTTCATTCCATAATTTACAATAAATTTCATATAAAATGTAATCACATTTTTAAAATAATTGATTTCAATATTTATTTAACACATTTTGAAATTATCAAATAATATTGAAATAATTTAAAAATCAAAAAAATATGTGAACCTAAAATATGGACCAAGCATTAAATACGTATCATGGAATAATATAACCCATTTGTGTTGGTGAGAAAATTTATGAACTAGTGAAAATCAGAAACAGAAATTTATTAATTAATTATTTATTTGATTAATTGTTGAGAAAGTCATGGAGGATACGAAAGACACAAATGTGTTCAAAAATATCTAATTATTAATTAATTTATTAGAAGAAAGCCTGAAAATATGTTTCGGGAAATAACACAAAAACTCAGCCTTAAATAGAGTTAAATCCAAATACTAGGAAACATTAAGTAAGCCCAATAAAATGAGCCAACACAACACCAGAATCAAAAACATAAAATTAAAAATGAAATCAATAAAAATGCAAGAACTATTACAAAAAGTAAACACGAACGTAACAAAAATAAATAACACAAAACTAAATTTGAAAAATAAAAAAAATAGATTTTAAACTAATTTATCAAAGAAAAATAGAAAAAGGAAAATACCTGTAATAGAGGAGAAAAGCGGCTTTAGACAAATTAATAAATCTAAAGGACAACAGCCTTGAATAAAGGAATGTTTTCTGAAATAAAATACTTTAAGTCACTGTATATCAGTGTTTCCAAAACTATTTTTTTAATACCCCAAGAATTTACAAAAACTTTTTTGTGACCCAACTATTAAATTAATTTAAATTTTTTCAATTGACCAAATTTAATGTATTTCATTTATCTTAGTTTTTAATAATGTATATTTGTTTTGCAATTTCCAAACAACTATTGGACATCGAATGAAAATTCAATTCGAAAATAAGACATTGTTTGAAATTTGGACAATTGCAAAAATTCATATCCTTATTTATTCAATGAAGCTATCCGATATTTGGTTCCATTTTCAATTACAGGTAACCCTCTTACAAAGCGGTAGGTAGGTTCCTAAAAAATGCCGCGTTGTAGGAAAATTTCTGCATTTTAGGAATCGGGTTGTAACGAAACCGCGTTGTAGGAGGATTACCTGTACATACTTATGCAAAATCACCTCTTTCATCTGTTTCAACAATTAAGCTTAAATTTCGCAATAAGTTGAATGTTGAAAAAAATTTAAGAGTTGCTTTGTCATTACAGGAACCAGACTATATGAAGTTAAATAAAAAAATTTTATTTGTAGTTGAAAATTAAAACATTATTTGATTTGTCGAAAAATTAATCGCTCCATATAATAAGGAAATTATTTAATTTTATTTTTAGTTCGATATGTGAAAATTAAAATATATTAATTTTTTTTGAAAATTTTTCTGTGACCCACTTTGGGAAACACTGTTGTATATAATCCGAAAAGAAGATAATCGAAACTATCATTATCATTAAAACTTTCATTTTTAATCAATAGAAATAATTTTTAAATTTTAATCCGATTATCTACGCAATTTAATTTCAAAACTTTTTATTTACTAGATTTCACATAATCTTTTATTCAGAAGAGCATATGAGAAAGTTATTTATGAGAAAAAAGAACAAGAATTAAGATGGAATCAACTCGAAAATATAACAGGGTTTAATTTAACTAAAATTGCAGATATTTCAACTTTGCGACAATTGATTCATACTCATATGGAATCAAGAGAACATCAGAAACGAGAATGTAACAGTAGTATGTTAATTAATAATAATTTTTATAATTAAAAGGATACAATAATTTATAATAGGATTTAAAATAATGGCAGTCAGGCCGCAACAGCTGGAAATTTTGAATTTACGCAGGGAACAATTAATAGCGATAACATGCTCCCATTTAGTCTGTTCAGTTGATGCTTTTTTTAATTTGATTTTCTGATTTTTTTTAATTTTATTATTTTTGCGTCCTTGTTAAATACCTTTTCATGAGGATAACTTAATACTCAAAAAGAAATACTCATTAACTCATTAAAAGTAATATTTTTGTCTTGGTGAATAACAATCTTGACAATTTTTTATGAAAGTATTCCAAACATTTGAAACTGTTAATTGTCATTCTGTTGGGTTTTATCATAATAAAAATTGACCGTTGGTAACTCTGACTCCTCGTGTACCAAAATTGATAAACACAAACTCCAAACGTATATTTATTTATACTAAATTTACAACTCTCAATAAATGATAACAATTTTCAATTAACAACAATTTCGTTTACACTGCCTGATCTAGATTCGCTCTGGAAAGTCTCGACCCTGTGCCATTTAAAATAAGTTTCACCTTTTTAATTTCTTTTTTCCACTCGTTGATCCGAATTCCTTTGATATTCTCGTTCGTCCTAATCCTTTAGTTCCTTTTGTAATTTCATTTTTCATTTTTTGTTTCTTTTACTCAAATTCCTACTCTCGGTTTCTTTGTCCCTACCTGAGGCTACTGCCGATTATCTGAATTTGGAGTTTCCTTATATATACTTCAATAATCGTTGTAATTTCTCCGTTTTTAACCTAAATGGTTTCCTCCAACAGACGACTTCCTTAGTTATCGTTCTCTAACTAGTTATTTCTGTTGACCCTTTTAGTAATTTCCCTTCTTATGTTTGTCTTCGTTTATCAGACTGTTAAGCTAATTGCCTTCTAAATTCCCAGTTTGTTTATTCTACCTAATTGCGGCGCTTGGATTATCTTAATCGTTCGGGTTCTTCATTGGCTCGGACTTTTCATTAGCTCGGGTTTCCAATTAGCCAATTAATTAATACTTTGTGTTTTTCCATATTTGTCTGTTTTTCGAGCCTTTCTAAACCTTTTCTAACAATTTCTTGCTCTGTCTTCTTCACAATTCGCTAATCTGCACCTCTCCTGTTTTCTAGTTTCAATTTCGAGAACATTTCACTTTATTCAAATTCCTCAGATTTGCGCATTTTTTCCATTTCATGTCTGATTGTACCATTTTACGGTTCTGTTTTCGTCATATCTTTCTTTGCCATTAATTCTCTGCTTTATCGCCATTATCTTTCATTCAATTTTGGTTTTCTTTTTACTCGAAACTATTCAATTTAATATAATTTAATTTTTCAACCTCAACAATTCCGTGGTCTTTCTTCTTTTTCCGGATTCTTTTCGGCGGTAAATATAGATAAAAATGGCTTCTTCAAGAAAGATAGCTATAAACAATCAAAAATAATATCGCTGAAAAAAATTCGTAGAAGAAAAAAAGACCACAGGATGACAAAGAATCATTTCTAAAGGAATTAGGTAATTGTAATAATGTCTGTATACAAAAACCAACAACTAAAGGATTAGATATTCCTTATAATGAGCCATTCAAAGTAATAAACAGATGAGTAGATTTGGAAACTTTCTAAAAATCAATTAACAATAAAGACAATGTCATTAGTGCAGATTGACTTCGTGCAACGATTGACAGTCGCACAATCTTGGAGGGAAGTTAATGCAGAATTTAATTATTATGAAATTAATTGATTTAATTTCATAATAAATTAAATTTTAAAATGAACAATTAATCTTTATATAAATAACGTTGTCGAATAAAAATACAATTTTTAAGTAATGACTTCATCTTATGATAACAAGTCAATTAATTTTGGTGTTAGAAGCCTTCCTACCTATAATGAAGAATCAAATCTTGATTCAGCAGAGAATTATGCAAGGACAATCAAGATTCCTCAATTCGGCGAAATTCTCCCTACAATTGAAAATCTCTTTCAATCTTTAATAAGTTAAATCGGAAAAATCAAGATTTCCGCATCTCGCCATGACAATTCCAACCACAGCTGCAAGGCGATTTAATCATCTACTGGAAAAATCAAGAGATTCTGTGCCATAGTATTTATTTCCACTGAAGGTTGCTTTGTAAAAAGTCTGCCATCGTATTTTCCTTTCTCTTGATGTATTCAATTGAGAATGTGAATTGAGAATGATGTTCAATTATTTTCCATTGCCTTGCTGTCAGTTCTTTCATTGAAATTTCTTGTAGCAGAGGCTTATGATCCGTTTTGATTGTAGTTGACATTTTTGGGTGCTAGGTATACAATGAGTAGTTCCGGTTACAATACACGTTTACATAATTTGTCCATAGATAAATTAGATGAAGGAAAACACACAGTAGATAAATAATAGAAAATATACGTTGAGTGTTGCTTAACTAATTGTTTATACAGAGGACGTCGAGTCAGAAAAACCAACGTTAATATTTATTTAATTAAAAACTCAACAATATTTAGTACAATTAACTAGGAATATTGGTAATACTAAATACTAAACAAATACGACTGAGGAAGTACCCATAGTATTTAAGCCAAAATTTCTAATGAAATAGATGTAGAGAATTATTTGAGAAATATGTGGGAATCATAAATAATACAGTTTAACAGATCACTGTAGAATTAACCAGTTTTAGTAAAAATGATAATATAAGAAGCGTTTGAAGTGTTGAATACAATAATGCATAAGCCAGCATATCCAATGCATATCAGCTCAGAAATATCTTTGGTTATCAATTTTGATCATTTCCACATTGTAGATCTTCACAAATACAAGTAATACTTGGAGATAAAGTAGACATTTTTAATTTAAACAAATTTATTTTTTTTGTCACAGAAGACACCCATTATTTTTGATTATTTTTGTTCTGTTATTTACAGTGTTTGGTGGTTGACATACAAATATGGCATTTTCAACCAATCGACTTCAATTTTAATTTAATTAATTGTACGAACTGCTTTTAGCAAATCATTTATTCAATTTCTTTTGTTGATTTTATCATAGATAATAAATTATTAGCCATCTACATATAAATGATAGACATTTCTAGTGTTTCATAGATACATAAACAGAACCAACAGTTGGAAAATAAATATATTTTGACGTTAACTATTTTACGTTGCGGTACTTTAGGTTATAAAAATAATGAAGGTAAATAAAAATGTTCACAGATAATTTATCTTTCTGTTTAATAATGAAATAAAGATTTAATTGAAGCCAGGAAATTCATCAAAGGTGGTCCCTAAACTTCTAAATATATTAATGGAATTTTTTGAAATTTATCTGAAATTATAACTATTTTATGTTTTAATATTATGATGGAAAAGCCATACATAAAGGGTTCTGTGCTTGAAAATAGTTTTCCATTTTGCACAAATCATAAAATAATCAAAGTTAGGAGTTATTATAATAATATTATAAGAACTTTTTTTTAAAATTTCACCACTGATTTCTTTTCAATTGACATTGTATTTATTAAAAAGCTTGAATCAATAAATATTTCGATGTTTTTGATATTCACGAATTTTCGGCACTGCCCTTTTCAAGTGATTTTGAAAATTCGTGAATATCAATAAAAATATCGATATATTTACTAATTCACATAGTCAAGCTTTTTAATAAATACAACATTATAATAATAAGTTATTATGTTTTATTTTCGAAAATAAAGTTAGCATTTTCGACAATTATCGAAACAAATTTTAATTAATAAAAAGATTCATAAAAACAGTGTAATTTACATATGCAATCAACAACTTTGATAGTGTGAAAATAAATAACATTGGACTAGAATTAAGAGTTTCAGATTTAATTTAATCAGTCGGAAATTTGCTATATCTCAGATACATTATGGTTTCAATAAATATACAAAGTACTAACTCTCTCAGCACTACAGACATTCAGTATTCGTGTGTGTTTGTGACATTTGTTCCCATTGCTGTTCAATATAAACTATTCATTATAGACTGCAATATGTAAAAAAAAGCCTTACTGGAGACTTTTGGTAGGGCGGGGTATATAATTGAAATGATACAATATAAGAAGTTGCAACAAAAAGCGATTATTGAGATGCATTTAAATCCAGTCATAGAAAAGATAAGTGTAGATTTTACACTAGATTTACTGCTAAAATTAGCCGTAAAAATAGGTCTACTTAATTCGATATGCGAAATGAGGGAGTCGGTAGAATATAGTAATTAATATTTACCTATATTTTATGACGTATCTAAAGACCAACATATGTATTAAAAAAATAGAATTTTAAATGAGTCAAATCGGCTCAGTCCGTAAATCTAGTGTTAAATAATTATGAAATTAACATTAGATTTCAAAATACATAAATTTGCAAATTGTAATAATTCAGTGTGAATATTGTCAAATTTGTTATGTTATATTTTATGATCAGTATCTTTTTGCATTATGTATAGATAATTATGAAACTTAAAGTAAATGTTTTTTTAATTTTCATTTTTTGCTCTTAATATTCCACAGAAAGATGGTAAATTTTTACTTCAAAATTTTATAAGAGAAAGTCGGAAGAACTTACGGTTCTGTCCGAGAGTTTGAATTAGGCTTGGGATCATAATTGTTAGTTTAATTGTCATATATGTATCGCTTTCAAGGCCAGGACTTCGGCTGATCATCCAATATACTTAGAGAAGATTATGATTTGAAAAGTATTGCCATGCTTCGTCTGACAAACGAAGACAATAGGTACGCATAATCTTTTCAGGTATGATAAAATCTAGTGAAGGGAACTTATTTGATTTTTTGGTAATAGCTTCCAAAGGATATATCTCAGTATAAAATTATGATAAACTTGAAGTAATGTTCCTTGATAGTGAGTAACAAAGATTATATCCAGTATGGTGAAACAAAAATTCTGATTCTAAGTTATAATGCTGCGCAAATTTTTGGAACTTGTTGGTAACAATGGACAAGCTTATAATATTGTCCTTCTTGACCATATTTTATCAAATGATTCATATTTTACGCGTAAAAGTTATTTTAAAAAAGAATGTTTAAATTAGATGTAATATAAATAATGATACGGGGTTTTGCATCCATTTAATATTTAATTTCATCAAATTTGCATTCAATGTTGTCAACATTTTTATTTCCTTTTTCAAAAAATTCGACTCACTTAATAATATAACCAAATTAGAATTAAATTTAAGGAACGGAGAAGTTAAAGTAAATGACCTTCGTTTACAATAAAATCTTAGACACATGCGCTCCGATGGAAGGCAATATTATCCATAATAACTACTCCTCTCAAATTATTTCTCGAATGTAAAACTTCAGACGAATTTCGAAAGTACCTCATGAAGTCTGTTGTATTATATGCATGATTTTCACTTTCAAAATGTACAATTTCAATCTTACAAATATCTGCACATATATTGGTTTTGTGTTCTTAACCCTAGTGGAGTTATCGTTTCGAGTTTACCCATCTTGGAATACCATCGATATGCTCTCATTGAGACACAGAAACCTGTCTCGGCTACAAATAAAAAATTATTATTGTTGATCTCTTCAAGAAGTGTTAAGAACATAAAACTGTAATTATAAAGCATTTCCACTGTTTCAGAATAATTTCTTAATGCTTGTAGGATACTTACTATCATTAAGGTATAATGAAAATCCTGTATTTTATTCTGCCAGCTTTCTTTGTATGTCCCTTAATGGTATACATACATTTGCATCTATAAGGTCTTTTATCCTATTCTTTTAGGTTTTCCCTAACATAACATTTCAAATACCTACCTCTGCTATTAGTTTGTATTCTTCCTTTATTACTATAAAGAAAAATAATGCTTGAAGCGGTGGACCTACTCCAATATATCCAGCAACAAATTTCTGCAGATGTCTTGCCTTCATTATAATTCTGTATAATTAGCTATCTTTCATCAGTAGTCAATTTAAGATGTGGCGTGGTAATAACTAAACAGTTTAAAAATATTCATGAAAATAAATATTTATATATAGCTGATGAAATTGAATACAAAATTGACGACAATAAATCCAAAAACCCTGTAACTTTGCATTTTAAATATAATGTAAGGAAATATCAGTTAACTTCATCCTTTTTAAAATTATGTTTTAAATAAAATAACTCGGGTTGAAGTTCCATTTAATTGCGAAGATTGGCCTAGAAAGCACAATTGATTGCGACCTAGTGGTATTTCTTATCGTTCAACGGAACCAATTTTTCCTTTAGTGTGGTGAATCGTTTCTATTTCTAATAATTTGAGTTTACTACCAAAATTTGAAATTAAATTACTCTTATTTATAATAATTTTAGCACCGATATTCATGACAAGTATTGACACCGTTGATAGTCTAAATAGTAATTCTATTCATGATTCACAAGGAACTCCAAAATCAGAGAAATCCCTAAAATTGTAAGTTCAAAATCGAATATTTTTTGTTTGTAAATATTTATTAAATAATGTATTTATTCATGTTATTTCAGTGTTTTTGAATTAAAATCTTTACATGTGAATTATTTGATAAATTATAAATTTATGGGTTAAATACAAATTTAAAAAAATATGACAGTTTTAATGAAATGTCAGTATGAAAATTTTTAAAACCTAAAAAATGTCACTTATAAGTATGTATACAGTGTCCACAATTTGATGTAGAATTTCATGTCAGAATTTAAATAGATTACCAATAAAAATCAATATTATTTATTAAATATATAAATGTCATTTTATTTCGATAATTTAAAAACATTTGAAAAAGTTACAGATAAAAAAAGTTTGCCCAAAACAGAATATAGAAAAGCCATAACAGAAAATGAGGCATTTTCTGGCGCACGAGTTCGGATTTCCCGGATCAAACAAGATTTTAGAGTTGAAATGCATTTCTCTCGGCTGCAGGTATTTGCATAGAACTAGAATAATAAATGACATTGCCACGTTTGCAAAAGAGGAATAGGATACTTTTGTTTTTACCGCTCCCACCGAAAACCAAAATGATGAAATTTCCCTAGTAAGAAAAATGAGTTCAAAGAAGAATCCAAAATACAATAATTTAAATATTTTAAAACAAAGTGTTACTTTGACTAATTCTTCAACATTTTTTGATATCTGTTTCAGAAATGCTGTTTATTCTGTTGTAAAATCGAAATCAAAGTTTACAGTGGACATGGTTCGAAATACTTGTAGTTGTGGGCAAATACAGGCTTTCCGTGTATGCATTTTATGAATGTTGTAGTGGCAATAAAGCTAAATATAGTAAATTTTGTGAATATTTGCTTCCACACAACCACAGGTTAAGATGCGTATAAAATTGTGATAGAACCATATTCTCTTGACTATGATATTGCTTCAATCAAAACTATTTATCCCCCTGCCATCAAAATATATTTATATTGTTATTGTTATTTTGTTAATTGGAAGTTGGATCTAGAATAATTTGACAAAGTAAAATCAATTACAAAATGGGTCTAAAAGCGACCGGCAAGTAAACAAAATTGTCAGTTGGTCGAAGAGAAAGAAACGAGAAGTTTAGCGAGAGTAACAAAGAAAACTTTTAAGTTAGTATCAATTGAATAATTTAAATTGAAAGTACCAGAAAGGGACTTCTCCCGTTGGAAGATTTATCCCTGCGTAAGATTTCTAGTTGTATTGAAAAGTGCAGACCAAAAAAGTGTTGTATCAAGTGTGGTTGAATTAATAAAAAGTGTAACCAAAGTGTAACTGTATTAGTCTCAAATAAAGATTTTTGTGTTGGGTTGTTTATTTAATTTCGAAAAGAACACAATGGAGTCAGATAGTAATACCGACTTGCACAAAATACCCAAAATATAAAAAAGGTATTTTAGCATATCGGGTGTCGTTTCTCTAAGCGGGTCAACTTATTTTTGGTTTAATTTTTTTATTGGTATTTTAAATTATCTAATATCAAAATAAACGAACAAAAAATGTCTATTTATTCAATTTTCTCTAAAATTAATAATAATTTATTCTTTTAATTCAGTTAATCTTTTTTTTTATCTGCATTAAAATAATATTAATAAATTTTCCTTATTATGACATTTCTAAAGTTGAAAGAGAAAAGAGAAGCATTGGGATAAGNTGGGTGCTAGGTATACAATGAGTAGTTCCGGTTACAATACACGTTTACATAATTTGTCCATAGATAAATTAGATGAAGGAAAACACACAGTAGATAAATAATAGAAAATATACGTTGAGTGTTGCTTAACTAATTGTTTATACAGAGGACGTCGAGTCAGAAAAACCAACGTTAATATTTATTTAATTAAAAACTCAACAATATTTAGTACAATTAACTAGGAATATTGGTAATACTAAATACTAAACAAATACGACTGAGGAAGTACCCATAGTATTTAAGCCAAAATTTCTAATGAAATAGATGTAGAGAATTATTTGAGAAATATGTGGGAATCATAAATAATACAGTTTAACAGATCACTGTAGAATTAACCAGTTTTAGTAAAAATGATAATATAAGAAGCGTTTGAAGTGTTGAATACAATAATGCATAAGCCAGCATATCCAATGCATATCAGCTCAGAAATATCTTTGGTTATCAATTTTGATCATTTCCACATTGTAGATCTTCACAAATACAAGTAATACTTGGAGATAAAGTAGACATTTTTAATTTAAACAAATTTATTTTTTTTGTCACAGAAGACACCCATTATTTTTGATTATTTTTGTTCTGTTATTTACAGTGTTTGGTGGTTGACATACAAATATGGCATTTTCAACCAATCGACTTCAATTTTAATTTAATTAATTGTACGAACTGCTTTTAGCAAATCATTTATTCAATTTCTTTTGTTGATTTTATCATAGATAATAAATTATTAGCCATCTACATATAAATGATAGACATTTCTAGTGTTTCATAGATACATAAACAGAACCAACAGTTGGAAAATAAATATATTTTGACGTTAACTATTTTACGTTGCGGTACTTTAGGTTATAAAAATAATGAAGGTAAATAAAAATGTTCACAGATAATTTATCTTTCTGTTTAATAATGAAATAAAGATTTAATTGAAGCCAGGAAATTCATCAAAGGTGGTCCCTAAACTTCTAAATATATTAATGGAATTTTTTGAAATTTATCTGAAATTATAACTATTTTATGTTTTAATATTATGATGGAAAAGCCATACATAAAGGGTTCTGTGCTTGAAAATAGTTTTCCATTTTGCACAAATCATAAAATAATCAAAGTTAGGAGTTATTATAATAATATTATAAGAACTTTTTTTTAAAATTTCACCACTGATTTCTTTTCAATTGACATTGTATTTATTAAAAAGCTTGAATCAATAAATATTTCGATGTTTTTGATATTCACGAATTTTCGGCACTGCCCTTTTCAAGTGATTTTGAAAATTCGTGAATATCAATAAAAATATCGATATATTTACTAATTCACATAGTCAAGCTTTTTAATAAATACAACATTATAATAATAAGTTATTATGTTTTATTTTCGAAAATAAAGTTAGCATTTTCGACAATTATCGAAACAAATTTTAATTAATAAAAAGATTCATAAAAACAGTGTAATTTACATATGCAATCAACAACTTTGATAGTGTGAAAATAAATAACATTGGACTAGAATTAAGAGTTTCAGATTTAATTTAATCAGTCGGAAATTTGCTATATCTCAGATACATTATGGTTTCAATAAATATACAAAGTACTAACTCTCTCAGCACTACAGACATTCAGTATTCGTGTGTGTTTGTGACATTTGTTCCCATTGCTGTTCAATATAAACTATTCATTATAGACTGCAATATGTAAAAAAAAGCCTTACTGGAGACTTTTGGTAGGGCGGGGTATATAATTGAAATGATACAATATAAGAAGTTGCAACAAAAAGCGATTATTGAGATGCATTTAAATCCAGTCATAGAAAAGATAAGTGTAGATTTTACACTAGATTTACTGCTAAAATTAGCCGTAAAAATAGGTCTACTTAATTCGATATGCGAAATGAGGGAGTCGGTAGAATATAGTAATTAATATTTACCTATATTTTATGACGTATCTAAAGACCAACATATGTATTAAAAAAATAGAATTTTAAATGAGTCAAATCGGCTCAGTCCGTAAATCTAGTGTTAAATAATTATGAAATTAACATTAGATTTCAAAATACATAAATTTGCAAATTGTAATAATTCAGTGTGAATATTGTCAAATTTGTTATGTTATATTTTATGATCAGTATCTTTTTGCATTATGTATAGATAATTATGAAACTTAAAGTAAATGTTTTTTTAATTTTCATTTTTTGCTCTTAATATTCCACAGAAAGATGGTAAATTTTTACTTCAAAATTTTATAAGAGAAAGTCGGAAGAACTTACGGTTCTGTCCGAGAGTTTGAATTAGGCTTGGGATCATAATTGTTAGTTTAATTGTCATATATGTATCGCTTTCAAGGCCAGGACTTCGGCTGATCATCCAATATACTTAGAGAAGATTATGATTTGAAAAGTATTGCCATGCTTCGTCTGACAAACGAAGACAATAGGTACGCATAATCTTTTCAGGTATGATAAAATCTAGTGAAGGGAACTTATTTGATTTTTTGGTAATAGCTTCCAAAGGATATATCTCAGTATAAAATTATGATAAACTTGAAGTAATGTTCCTTGATAGTGAGTAACAAAGATTATATCCAGTATGGTGAAACAAAAATTCTGATTCTAAGTTATAATGCTGCGCAAATTTTTGGAACTTGTTGGTAACAATGGACAAGCTTATAATATTGTCCTTCTTGACCATATTTTATCAAATGATTCATATTTTACGCGTAAAAGTTATTTTAAAAAAGAATGTTTAAATTAGATGTAATATAAATAATGATACGGGGTTTTGCATCCATTTAATATTTAATTTCATCAAATTTGCATTCAATGTTGTCAACATTTTTATTTCCTTTTTCAAAAAATTCGACTCACTTAATAATATAACCAAATTAGAATTAAATTTAAGGAACGGAGAAGTTAAAGTAAATGACCTTCGTTTACAATAAAATCTTAGACACATGCGCTCCGATGGAAGGCAATATTATCCATAATAACTACTCCTCTCAAATTATTTCTCGAATGTAAAACTTCAGACGAATTTCGAAAGTACCTCATGAAGTCTGTTGTATTATATGCATGATTTTCACTTTCAAAATGTACAATTTCAATCTTACAAATATCTGCACATATATTGGTTTTGTGTTCTTAACCCTAGTGGAGTTATCGTTTCGAGTTTACCCATCTTGGAATACCATCGATATGCTCTCATTGAGACACAGAAACCTGTCTCGGCTACAAATAAAAAATTATTATTGTTGATCTCTTCAAGAAGTGTTAAGAACATAAAACTGTAATTATAAAGCATTTCCACTGTTTCAGAATAATTTCTTAATGCTTGTAGGATACTTACTATCATTAAGGTATAATGAAAATCCTGTATTTTATTCTGCCAGCTTTCTTTGTATGTCCCTTAATGGTATACATACATTTGCATCTATAAGGTCTTTTATCCTATTCTTTTAGGTTTTCCCTAACATAACATTTCAAATACCTACCTCTGCTATTAGTTTGTATTCTTCCTTTATTACTATAAAGAAAAATAATGCTTGAAGCGGTGGACCTACTCCAATATATCCAGCAACAAATTTCTGCAGATGTCTTGCCTTCATTATAATTCTGTATAATTAGCTATCTTTCATCAGTAGTCAATTTAAGATGTGGCGTGGTAATAACTAAACAGTTTAAAAATATTCATGAAAATAAATATTTATATATAGCTGATGAAATTGAATACAAAATTGACGACAATAAATCCAAAAACCCTGTAACTTTGCATTTTAAATATAATGTAAGGAAATATCAGTTAACTTCATCCTTTTTAAAATTATGTTTTAAATAAAATAACTCGGGTTGAAGTTCCATTTAATTGCGAAGATTGGCCTAGAAAGCACAATTGATTGCGACCTAGTGGTATTTCTTATCGTTCAACGGAACCAATTTTTCCTTTAGTGTGGTGAATCGTTTCTATTTCTAATAATTTGAGTTTACTACCAAAATTTGAAATTAAATTACTCTTATTTATAATAATTTTAGCACCGATATTCATGACAAGTATTGACACCGTTGATAGTCTAAATAGTAATTCTATTCATGATTCACAAGGAACTCCAAAATCAGAGAAATCCCTAAAATTGTAAGTTCAAAATCGAATATTTTTTGTTTGTAAATATTTATTAAATAATGTATTTATTCATGTTATTTCAGTGTTTTTGAATTAAAATCTTTACATGTGAATTATTTGATAAATTATAAATTTATGGGTTAAATACAAATTTAAAAAAATATGACAGTTTTAATGAAATGTCAGTATGAAAATTTTTAAAACCTAAAAAATGTCACTTATAAGTATGTATACAGTGTCCACAATTTGATGTAGAATTTCATGTCAGAATTTAAATAGATTACCAATAAAAATCAATATTATTTATTAAATATATAAATGTCATTTTATTTCGATAATTTAAAAACATTTGAAAAAGTTACAGATAAAAAAAGTTTGCCCAAAACAGAATATAGAAAAGCCATAACAGAAAATGAGGCATTTTCTGGCGCACGAGTTCGGATTTCCCGGATCAAACAAGATTTTAGAGTTGAAATGCATTTCTCTCGGCTGCAGGTATTTGCATAGAACTAGAATAATAAATGACATTGCCACGTTTGCAAAAGAGGAATAGGATACTTTTGTTTTTACCGCTCCCACCGAAAACCAAAATGATGAAATTTCCCTAGTAAGAAAAATGAGTTCAAAGAAGAATCCAAAATACAATAATTTAAATATTTTAAAACAAAGTGTTACTTTGACTAATTCTTCAACATTTTTTGATATCTGTTTCAGAAATGCTGTTTATTCTGTTGTAAAATCGAAATCAAAGTTTACAGTGGACATGGTTCGAAATACTTGTAGTTGTGGGCAAATACAGGCTTTCCGTGTATGCATTTTATGAATGTTGTAGTGGCAATAAAGCTAAATATAGTAAATTTTGTGAATATTTGCTTCCACACAACCACAGGTTAAGATGCGTATAAAATTGTGATAGAACCATATTCTCTTGACTATGATATTGCTTCAATCAAAACTATTTATCCCCCTGCCATCAAAATATATTTATATTGTTATTGTTATTTTGTTAATTGGAAGTTGGATCTAGAATAATTTGACAAAGTAAAATCAATTACAAAATGGGTCTAAAAAGCGACCGGCAAGTAAACAAAATTGTCAGTTGGTCGAAGAGAAAGAAACGAGAAGTTTAGCGAGAGTAACAAAGAAAACTTTTAAGTTAGTATCAATTGAATAATTTAAATTGAAAGTACCAGAAAGGGACTTCTCCCGTTGGAAGATTTATCCCTGCGTAAGATTTCTAGTTGTATTGAAAAGTGCAGACCAAAAAAGTGTTGTATCAAGTGTGGTTGAATTAATAAAAAGTGTAACCAAAGTGTAACTGTATTAGTCTCAAATAAAGATTTTTGTGTTGGGTTGTTTATTTAATTTCGAAAAGAACACAATGGAGTCAGATAGTAATACCGACTTGCACAAAATACCCAAAATATAAAAAAGGTATTTTAGCATATCGGGTGTCGTTTCTCTAAGCGGGTCAACTTATTTTTGGTTTAATTTTTTTATTGGTATTTTAAATTATCTAATATCAAAATAAACGAACAAAAAATGTCTATTTATTCAATTTTCTCTAAAATTAATAATAATTTATTCTTTTAATTCAGTTAATCTTTTTTTTTATCTGCATTAAAATAATATTAATAAATTTTCCTTATTATGACATTTCTAAAGTTGAAAGAGAAAAGAGAAGCATTGGGATAAGTAATGGATCAGTTGGAAGAATTAAAGTGAACCGTGAGGAGATATTTCAATGAACGGGGCACATGGGAAAATTTGTGATCCGCTTATAGAAGTTACACTGTATTATATTTATTATATGGTATTTATTATATCAGTATATTTAAGTTTAAAATACAATATTCAATTATATACCAAAGAAAGCAAAAATAGTTCAGAAATAGAGAAGAAAATTTTTTGTTTTAATATCTAAGGAATTAAGTGAAGTTAAAAAAAAAGAAAATGTCAGAAGAGTAAATGGTCAATAGTGTCAAAATAAGAATTCAAATAAATTGCCAATTACCAACAGTTCAAAATCCCTTCGGCTCATTTGAGATATATTATAGAAACAAGTTGAATAAATATTTATATAAAGTTTTGATTTGTGTTATATATGAAACTTCACAATAATATTCTATGAATAGTTGTAATTGTAGGAACATGGAATTAATTCGTACAATATATTTATTGAAAGCGACACCAAATTGACTGATTATAGCAATATCTGCTCCAGCATTCAAGGTTACTATGAGGGCTTTGGTACCTGATCTGGAGATTGTACCAAGATTGGTGATGAATTCAGGTTTGGTCATATCGACCGCATTATCGTACAATGTCAAAGTATTGAAATTTGGGTAGGATGAGGGGCCTGGAACAAAGAAACATGACGTTATCAATGACACAACAAAGACATATTACGCCATCCCCCTACCCAACCCCCGGGGGAGGGGTTTTTTATAAAATTTTTTTAAAACTATTTTTAAAATTTTTTTTTGTTAAGATCAACTTAAGGTTACAGAATTTTTTGAGGTCAACGTAAGGTCAAATTTTAAGTTTAGATCTTCAACCAAGGGTATCATTCGAAAGGTCTTAAAGAGCTCTTTCCAAGAGGTCATAACCGGCTCCTTCTCCTACCCTACTCTATTGTTTTTTCTCTTTTTCTTTTTGCCCCTTTTCACAGGTCCGATCGGGATTTAAGTGTAACCATGTATAGATAAAATTTAATTCTCTACAAAATGGATTGATTAAAAATTATGTATTTTGTTTTGTGTGTAATACACACATGTTTTTACGATAAATTTGTATTTTTCATACAGTTGACGTAATTTCCTTGGACTTTTACTCATATAATATACAGATAAAATTTAATTTTCTATAAAATGGATTGGTTAAAAATTATGCATCTTGTTTGTGTGTAATACACACATTTTTTCTTGAATTTTTTGTATTTTCATTTTGTATTTTCTTAATCTTGTAACAATTTACTTAAATATTTTACATCTGTTGAAATATTTCCGAAATTTTTTATTACTTTGTTACAATTTTATGAAAAACGTTATTGCTGTGTTGCAATTTGATGAAAAATGTTATCTAGAATAACTTTAATCATTAGATCCTTTTGGTCATCCAAGACTTATTGGTCAGTCAAGGTCTTGCAATGAACTTTTTGATTTATACACTGTTTGACATGGAAAATAACTAATTATTTAACGCTGAATGTTAAACATGAAAGGCTGTCATTTTGACGGATTTATAATTTACTATATTTATTTAATAAATGAATACTCAAGATACATTTTTATAATAGAACTTTTCGAGTTTTTGTTACTTCAAATCTGTCAAAAATGGTAGATCAAAATAATTTTAAATGAACCTCAAATAAATTAATTACTCTGTGTCAAAAATAATTGATTTTAATTCACCATGACCGATCAAGGACATTTTCATCAACATATATCATTGCCTTGATTTCAAAAACTGAATTCAATAGTGTAGAATCTGAAAGCAATTCAGAAACTGACATGGGCTCTATGGATTTATCTCCATCCTCACCATCATCAAAGCAATATCTCTTAAGCAAACGACACCAATTCTGAAGTAAACTTTTCATCATTTGTGATTATTCATCGGCGCACTTTTTGATTTTATAGTTTATTAGGAATCTAATACAAGCATTTAACAACACAAGTTATTTAATGTCACTGATGAAATCATTTCTCTGAAACCATCCACATCCAAAGTTTAATACAGCTTCATTTCCCCGAGTCTGTAAATGATAGTTCAAACCAAAGATCACCATATTTTTTTTGTCTTAATACACTTTAAAGAAAAAAAGGCAAAAGTCAAATGAGATATAAAAGTGCTTCATGTATTATTTTGAAGGATATTACATATTGATAAACTTTTGATAAAGTTTCTATAACTTCTTGATAATTCAATGAAATGAACGCTTTTTAAATAAATTTCCTTCCAAAAATACTAGCTGCCAAAAGTTTAAGAAATACTTTTTTTATATATTTGTTATTAGAGGAATGTTGTCAACTGGCTCCAGTTTTAAAATTAAAACAAATATGGTATTCATAAAAGTATGCAAACGTTGTCTATGAACTAGGAATTTCATGAAATTTTAGTTATTAGTTTTGTTTTTGTAACTCTGATATGACTAAACCAATTTACCATTTGGATTTATTTAAAATAAAACAATATTGTCACTAAATAAATAAAAATTTTAATAGAATTAACAATTAAAGACATCAAATAGTCTGTCAAAAGTTTTACTTTTTATTATGTTCTTTATTTTATTTAACAACAAAATTAATATTGAACCCTGTAGGAACATAATATCCCATAGAAGTTCTGATATATACTAAAAATGTATTAAATGCTTACAAATGTATTGGGATCTGGAATTTTAGCACTGCACGATTATAGGCCCGTAAACAAGTCTTTTCCTTCATAATGTTTTCGCCATACTTAGTTGACAATAAATCTTGCGCGAAATAAAATTTTCATGAATTAAAAAAATCGTTTTGAAAGGGTTAATATTGAATTAGTAATTCCTATATATAATTTTGAATGTTTCCTAAGTTAAAATTCCTTAATGTTTGGGAAAGGACTAAAATCTTTCAATCTCGATATTTATATTTTCTCGAGAAATATTACCAATAGTTGCAAAATATATATTTAAAATTTACATATAATGTATTATTTATTTAATTATTTATTTATTATTTGTTACTCTATTTTGTGCGCTTTATAGTTTGAAATGATTATGCACAACCTCTCTTGTAAAAGTTGCAATACCTAATAAAGTGGGAACCCGTTATCATACATTTGTTTGAATAAAAACTATCATTGCAAATTGATGATACATAAATTTTAATAAAGACTTTTTGTTGTTTTTTTCAGCTTGGAAAACTCCGTTCAGTTTTCTGTCGATAGCCAGAATTCTTATGATTCAGCGGAAAATCTATCTTCTCAGTATCGCTCGACTGAAAAGTTAAATGAGGAAATGAACCTAAATCAAAGATCGAGAAAAGAAAAATTTGATAAAAAGAAACATTTTCTGAAAACCGGTAAATCACGGATTCCATCTCTTACGAGATTGTCCACGGAAAATTCAAAATAAGACAAAGTCTTGTAAAGCCATTTAATAGGAGTTTTAGACTGTGCTTTGCTGATAAATAGAAAATACTTTTATATTCCAATATGATAAACAGAATTATATTAGTTCAGTATGAAGAGAATGAATTGGAGCAACTTTCAATACAATCATTGCTGAATTTTCTCTGGAAATAATGTCTATTTTATGGTGATGAAAATTATCCATTTTGTTATTATTATTTTAGTAATGTTATATTAGGAATAACATTTGTTTTTTTTATTTTCACAAACTAATGTATAGGTAAATTAATTTATAATTTTATATAATCTTATAATAAGAGCTTTTAATATTATTATTTGTTTTAATGTGTTTAGGATACAATGAGTTTGTGTATTAATTTAGCGTTAAATCTTTTGGGATAATTGGTTACTCTTGACCATTTATGGAGTCTCACGTCTAAGAATATCCCTCTGAAATCATTTCTTTAATTCTATAGACTTGTATAGATAATTAATGTCGAACCCATATCTTACGCAAAAATTTTTTTATACTACACAAAGAAACAAATTAGATAAAAAAGCATAAGAAGCAATAAAAACACCAAAATATTATATAAAAAGCAATTAAATAATGAAATTTAATTATTGTTTTTCTAAATTATCTTTTTCAGCCTATTTTTACAAACCACCATGTGATTTTCTTCATTCAAATCCGATTTTAATCTAAAAGACTCGTTTCCAACTCTTTCTACTATTATCCAACTTCCTTCTTCATAAAAATCTTCCATTTTTCTTTTTCTTGTTTCTGTGTTTGCATCAAAAGATTTCTTAACCAAGACACGCTCTCCAGGATTAAAAGTAATAGAATGATAGTGACATCTGCATCACTCACCATTCTTCTGGTATATCTGTTTCGATAATTTTGGTCAACCAGGCTTTCTCGAATAATTTCACTATTTGATTCAGCATTAATGCTTTCATTTTCATTGCTATTGCCATTATTATTGGTGTTTAAATCCCCAACTAGATCAGTATATTCATCTGATTCAACTAAAAGTGATTTTTCATTATTAATATTTTCCAACAATAAATTGCTTTTTATATAATATTTTGGTGTTTTTATTGCTTCTTATGCTTTTTTATCTAATTTGTTTCTTTGTGTAGAATAAAAAAATTTTTGCGTAAGATATGGGCGTGTGTAAGATATGGGTTCGACAATTAATAAAAATTAAATAAAATTGCTTAAACTAACTTTAAATAAGTAATTTATAAATAATATTGGAAATTACAATATAGCTTATTCTGATAAGTTAATGGACGCGCAACAACCATTAATATCATTAACTGAATTTGACCACTTAACATATTTGAGTAATCTTTTATCTGTTCCATCTTTCCAACATCCTTTGTCTGACAACGACGAATTTATTCCAACTTCCCCAGTAACATTTTCTTTTTCCACGCGGGGAATTCGGACCTGCACTATAGGTGCACCGAAGACTAGTTCATTTTCTTTGTACCGATCAGGTTATTTTTCTCCTGTTAAAATAATCCGCTCGAAAATATCCTATTAGTTTCTTCCTCTGAATAATATAAAGTAAAGTGTGTTTCAGTTGTTGTCATCTGAAATTTAGGGAGTTCAATGACACAAGACCTAGAAAATATAATTAAATTCATATATAATATATTTTGCCAGTATTAATTTTATAATAACTTAATTTTTGTTTATTTTAGTCAAGTTATAATTTAAATATTTTAAATATTATGAACCCAATATGAACAAAATATGAACTTTAGTCAAATCTATAGTCTTAATTCAGCACCTTCCAAAGGGCACCGTAGTAAAGATGAAAGTTCTGATGAAGAAACACAGAAAAGCGAGACAAAGAAAAAGAAAAGTAAATTTAGAAAATATCATAATGATTAAATAAAATATGGATTTATAAGTTTATAAGCTAAAGGAATTATAAAACAAAATGTGTCATCTGTGGTGTTGTCCTTTTATACGAAGCTATGAAGCCAAATAAATTATTAAGGCATTTAAATTCTAAACATGAGATATACAACACCAAACCTGAAGATTTCTTTTAAGAAAAAGACGAATTAAAAATCATAATTGTGGGTGTAAAGCAGAGCTCCGCAACCTTTTCTCACCCGCGGCAAACCTAAAGACTTAAAAAAATTTCGAGGCACACCAAAAACAAAAATCTAAATTCACAAAATCACAGAGAGATGAGTACACTATAAAAGCTAACTTACGAATGAAAATTTAAAATCATCATCTGATTCAATAAAATAATGGATCACTTGTTCGAAGTCAACGAAAACAAATTTTTATGATGTATTTATATTTACATCATAAAAATTTATTGTTCTTAAAAATATATTTCTCTAAAATTTCTTGTATTTATTGTTCAGGCTGTAAAACTTGGTAGCACAATATAAGACAATAAATTTAAATGTGAACAACCTGAAATGTAATTTTTTTAAACCATGTTTATTGACCGAATATTTTGTCAACAACGCAATTATTTGTAAACAAGATAGATATAAGCATAACGCACGTGTCCGTCATAAACCCTATATTTTTTCTCGGGTAGGCATTGCGCCGCGGCACACATAGCATCACCTCGCGGCACACCGGTTGCGGAGCTCTGGTGTAAAGTAAGAGAATATCACCAGAAAAACATAGCAGGGTGAAAAGGTTTCCTTTAATTTCATGGGGAATATTTTCCCTATGGACCATAAAAGTAAATAAAAGAAGAGTTAGGTTTATTATATCGGTATTTTATTTATTGCTTTGTAATTCAAAATACAATAAAAATTATCAGAAAAGTAAAATAAATAGTTAGTTATGGTATCCTACGAAACAATTTCGTTTACTTGTGAAGCACAAGTGGACATTGCACATAACACATTTATTATGTGTCCTATTATCTATACGTCGTTTTGTACAATTTTTTCTGCTTTTTCCATGTTGTGCGCTGGCAAATTTCGTTTACTTCCAAAATCGGAGCTTTTCAGAGGAGACTAAAGTGGGTCTTGATCGCTGTCTACATGTAAAATTATTTATTAGACCTCGTGCTACATGTTGGCGATACTCGAGGCTGCTCAAAAGCGGACCTATTACTCGGTGTTTTTCGTGCAACTTTACGTACACTAAATACGAGTTATTCATAGCGATATCTAAGATTTCAAAAAAGATGCGCAGGTAATATTTGATTTTGGCTTTGCGATCAACCTCATAACATGCTTTGCGCTGGTCCATAAGGTTCACACCACCCATATATTTATTATAGCGCATCACTACTTCCGGACATGTAACATTTATTTTATGAGCAGTTCCTGTCTGCCTCCTCTTTACTGTGCTAGTTGGCACCGGAGATATGAAATTGGTCAACATATGGACTGCTTTAGTATCCATCCATTTTACGAATGTTATACCGTTTGTACTTACGGCATGGGTGTCGCCTCTTTTCATATTTTTATCTGATAATAATGACTTTGGCACATTTTTTCTATTCGTGCGAACAGTGCCGTAGGCTTTGGTGTTCTGCATCATAAGTTTATGTTGCAAAGCAGGCGAGTTGAAAAAATTGTCAAAGTATACTTCACAAATAAGACCCTTTAATTGTTCCGTCAGACACAGTACTACTGATTCACCTAAACCAATTTCTGTATTAGTTTTCTTTCCTGTATATAAATCAAACTAGTATAAGTATTCTGTTGAAGACTCATATCTACACCACATCTTGAACCCCCATTAATAGGCTTATTTTTGATGTACTGCTTCATAATGTTGTGCCCTTTGAATTTGATCATGTGTTCATCAATGGATTGCCTTAGTTAGTTATTCATTGCTGCTTGAAAACACAAATTGAAATGGTGCATAACAGATCTCATTTTGTACGCTCGGTCACTAGATTGTGAGTGATTGTTATTATCAGAGAAGTGTAAATTTTGCCGAATCTGCTCAAATCTAATTCTTGGCATAACATTAGCAATGAAAGGCACACCCATGTCTTCATCAGTCAACCAGTAATTCCTAAGAGTTGGTAAAACATAATAACTCATTACAAAATTCATGCCCAAAAATGTCTTCATTTCATCCAAGCTGACTCTAAAAGGTCTTCCATTTTGTTGTGCGTATTTGACACTTTCTTTTATTATGATATTAGACACTAACCAATCCATGAAAATGTCTATTGGCAACAACATGCCATGCCGGTCAGATAATGTATTTATGCGCCCAAAATCATACTCACTTTCATTGAATATGTGAGGAGCGTATGACTTATTTCTCCGGAATAGTCTCTGAAATATCTGAACAGGTGGTTAATGAGGTTTGATTTGTCAGTTCTTGAACAGAATCTTCAATTTCAACAACATTGGTTCCATTTTCTACATCTTGAGCTATGAACTGCTGGTCTTCTTCGTCTAACTGTAAGTCATCTTCTCCGTCACTATTATCTGCCATAAGTAACTGCAATATTTATTCATCTTGAATATGAAATTCTCTGCACCCTCTTTTAGCCATTTTTGTAAAAAAAACATGAAGGTAAATTATATAAAAATCAACGAAAACCATATATTATCATAAAGCACTATATATAAAATACTACAACGAATACACCAGATATGGGCCAGAGGGAAAAATATTTCTCTTTAGATGATTTGCAATTTTTAAGTACTTGTGCTAATATTCAGTAGTTTACTGTATCATTATATAAAATTATACTTACCAAATAATATAAAACACGTGACAAAATACAGTTATTTTATTTTCTCAAGTCCAAAACACTTTCAAGATATTATTAGTTCAGCCCGCGAATGTTTTGGTTTTGGTGCAATAAAGTTTGACAGATATTCACAAAATTTCGGCACTGCCTTTTTAAGTGACTTTTCATGTTTTGCAATGTAATTTGATTTTTTTAATAATTAAATGAATTTATCTTTTATGTTTATTGTGAATAAATTACTATATCTCTTGAAATTAAAATACAAAAATTTGATATTTATAAAACACATACATAATGAACGATTGTGGTTTGCAAAAAAATGTAAAGTTATTAGGTGGTCCGTGACTATGACAAAGTTAAGAACCACAGTTCTGAAAATAAAACTTTTACAACAAAACAACTTTTTTTAAAGCTCAATTCAACATTTTGAAATTACAAAGAAATCGAAAAAATATATTCAATGACAATTAAAAACAATTAACTAAGAAAAAATGTAAAAAAATAAGTTTATTTTAATTATTTTTTATTTGAAGGATCATTTAATATTCCTCATCCTCTTCGCCTCCTTCAACACTATCAATTCCGACTTCTTCATAATCCTTTTCTAATGCAGCTAAATCTTCTCGGGCCTCAGAAAATTCTCCTTCTTCCATTCCTTCACCAACATACCAATGAACAAATGCACGTTTGGCATACATTAAATCAAATTTATGATCAAGCCTTGCCCATGCTTCGGCAATTGCGGTTGTATTGCTCAACATGCAGACAGCTCTTTGAACTTTGGCTAAATCACCTCCAGGGACAACTGTTGGAGGTTGGTAGTTTATGCCGACTTTGAAACCAGTTGGACACCAATCAACGAACTGGATAGATCTCTTAGTTTTTATTGAAGCAATAGCAGCATTAACATCTTTTGAAACAACATCGCCTCTATACAACATACAACATGCCATGTATTTACCATGACGAGGGTCACATTTTACCATTTGATTTGCTGGTTCAAAACAAGCATTTGTAATTTCTGCAACACTTAATTGTTCATGGTATGCTTTTTCTGCAGAAATAATTGGAGCATAGGTAGCCAAAGGGAAGTGAATTCTCGGATAAGGAACTAAATTTGTTTGAAATTCAGTTAAGTCGACATTAAGAGCACCATCAAATCTCAAAGATGCAGTAATTGAACTGACAATCTGACTGATAATTCTATTGAGGTTCGTATAAGTTGGTCTCTCAATGTCAAGATTCCTTCTACAAATATCATAAATAGCTTCATTGTCAACCATAAAAGCGCAATCAGAATGTTCAAGGGTGGAATGAGTTGTAAGAATTGAATTGTATGGTTCCACAACAGCTGTTGAAATCTGAGGAGCTGGATAAACTGCAAATTCCAATTTTGATTTTTTACCATAATCAACACTAAGCCTTTCCATTAAAAGGGATGTAAATCCAGAACCAGTTCCACCACCAAAAGAATGGAAAATTAAAAATCCTTGCAACCCAGTGCAATTATCTGCCAACTTACGAATTCTATCCAAAGTCAAGTCAACGATTTCTTTTCCAACAGTGTAATGGCCTCTGGCATAGTTATTAGCGGCATCTTCTTTACCAGAAATAAGTTGTTCAGGGTGAAATAATTGTCTGTATGTACCAGTTCTAACTTCATCTATAAATATTAGAATAAATTTCACTTTGATATAATTAAAAAAATAAATTTTTACCAATAACTGTTGATTCTAAATCAACAAAAACTGCTCTTGGAACATGTTTTCCAGCACCAGTTTCACTGAAAAAAGTATTGAAAGAATCGTCACCTCCTCCAATGGTTTTGTCACTTGGCATTTGACCGTCAGGTTGGATTCCATGTTCCAAGCAATACAACTCCCAACAGGCGTTACCAATCTGAACTCCTGCTTGACCAACATGAACACTAATACATTCTCTCTGAAAATTTTAATTTAAATTAATCTTTGAAAATGCGTTAAAATAATAATTATAACCATTTTAATTAATAATGAAAAAACCGAAAGAATTCAACGCTTTTATCGTAAATAAAATAATTGGCACACTGTTGAAAACTTTTGTAATTATCACTAAAAATTTGTTGCACATTGTTGAAAACAGTAACTTACTAGAAGGAAACAATGAAGTAAAAAGAAATTAAGAAAACAACAAGATTCGTGGTGCAGGGTTACATAAACGTGGATAAGATCTCTTTGTAAAATACTTTGATTATTATAATTGAGAATCAGTTAATAAATAAATTCAAATTATATTATTATTATTATTATTATTATTATTATTATTATTATTATTATTATTATTATTATTATTATTATTATTATTATTATTATTATTATTATTATTATTATTATTATTATTATTATTATTATTATTATTATTATTATTATTATTATTATTATTATTATTATTATTATTATTATTATTATTATTATTATCATTATTTATTTTTTTTTATTATTTATTCTCTAATTTCTGAGAAGACAAACGTTTCAAACGACCTATATAACCCTTAACTATTTTAGTCCTTGCAACTTGTTGCGTCATATAATTTTAATTTTGTGTGTTTATTGAATTTCAAGGCGCTGAACCTTGTCTTTGTTTTATCGTATAAATTTTATCGTATAAAATAAATTGACCAGATATCAATTTAATGAGACAACAAATTGTTCGCCCCGTTTCAATTTAGGATTAGGAGGAAAATTATTGGGAGGAAAATGGTATAAAATAGCAGTCGAACAAAACTATGCGTTTTAAGTTGAATAATGTAAAAATGAGAATAAATTAGTCAAAGAACAGCAGAAAAGAAATCAAAGAAAAATGATTGTGTTTTGATTTTTAAATAAGGTGTCTACACTGAAAGAGTCTATTATGACATAAAGTTTATTTAATTTTGTTGCAAATAATGGTTTTTGTTGAGATTTTGATTTTATTTTCTTATTCATTGAATACGAGAAGAGCTAATTCCCATCGACAAAACTATTAACATCCAAATAATAACTTATCTGGGTTTACGGACGCGTCAAAACCGCAGTCCGCGAGAAAATAAATAGATGATGACTAACTCTGCTTTTGGATTGATATTCTAGTCACTTCAGATGAATTGACCTAACATAAACACTAACAATTAGTTGGTCTATAAGCTTTTGAAGACGAGTTCTTAGTGACTTTGAAGAATTTGCAATTTGGTGCCTACATGTTTGTGTCTACATGTTTCATATTATGAAAAATACAAGTGTTCGACATGATAAAGCCTAGCGTATTTAGAACCTGAAACAGGCCAGCATCTCTGGGGTTCGAAGACGTAAGGTAGCTATTTTCAACAGCAACTCTTGAATTCTGGTTGTCAGGCTATAAAAGAGTTTGTTCATACAACCTCCCATCTTCTCAGTTAGTTCTGTTGAAACAACATGGATCTTGTAGTCTAAAAACGCCAGCTGCCCAATATAATCCGTTGTTTCTGTCACTAAAACTTTTTTGTTAAACATTAGCGTGCCATCCATAGGTACTTTTGAATAATTCCTGGTGCATTTTCGTGATTCCTGGTTCCATAGTCTCTTAGTCACGAATGATTTGTTTGAGAAAGTGTGTTTGAATTTGGAGTTTTGTGTTAAAAAACCTTTCTTACTAGATTTGTTGAGTATTTTGAAGAGATCTTATATGTACCAAAATTCAAATTGTCATAGCTAACATTTTTGTATTTTTTAGGACACATTTGGCTTTAGTTAATTACAATATATTTCATTTTGAAAATTTAAATTGTTTTTCTTTATGACATAATAGTTTATACTAGTTTGCTAATTGTATCATAAAATTTTGACAATGTTTTGTTTATTAATACTATTCTGCGGCATAAATTTAATTTAATTCATTATTAAATCTAACATAACATCAATATTAATTATTTTTATTAGAAATTGATTGTGAGCCGTCATGAGTCTATTTTTAAAATCAAGCACAACGGCTTTGGGTTTTATTCGATGGTAAGTTATTTTGTAATATTATATAATTGAAATTATAAATAAAATTAGTTATTCATTAAGACCATTACTAAGTCAAGTTCCTAATTTTCTTGATATTGGAAGTCGTCCGATATTCAACGAAGATCACGATTTACTGAGAACTCAAATTCGCAGATTCATACAGGAAGAAATTGTGCCTAATCATTCAAAGTTTGTTGCATAATTTATTACAAAATATAATTTAATATTTAATTTTAAAAAAAATATTGTCAAATTACTTAGCTCTTCATAATTTTTGTTAGGACTTGCAGATTTATGATGCCGCAATTATTCAGAATTACTTTTAAATTTAGTAAATTTTCACATAAAATCGCGCGTGCTTTTTTGTTTTCTTAAATCTGAAATCGTGTTTTAGAAATATCCTTTTTATCAATACATTATTTTTCTAACCTTTCTTAACCATGCTCATATTGATCGAACCCAAAATGTTTATACAAATATCACAATACTGTATGTTAATAACCAATCAAAATTTGAAAGATCTATTTTTATGGCTTACTGAATTTATTTAATCAACTATCTCATAAACTCATGTCATTCATGCATTTTATTGAAGTTTACAATGCATAACAAAAAATATTCTGCAAAACTATTGTTGATAAAATTAATATTTAATAATTTAAGTGTAACAGTGTTCACACTTTATTCAATTCATATTATAATTCATGATCAATTCTCAATTATTTGAATCCCAGCAATATTATGATCTATGTACCATGTTTAGTCAATTAGCTAGCATTTATATTCATTGTTTACTACATTTTATATATTTTACATTTTTTTGGTACAAAATGAGGTTTAGATGAGATCAAGGGTTAATTAAGCAATTGTCAATATTTTAACTAGTAATTTGTATATTAGCATGCTTACTGTCAATTATATTTAATGGTTGAATAAAATCGATATTTAAATAAATAAAAAAAACCTTAACTCTAGTTCCCAATACCGATTTGAAGCATACCGTGTGTTGAGGATACCTAAATGATAAATATTATAATAAATAAATAAAATTACTTGGGGGAAGATCGTCATGACAAATGCGACGATCTATGGGAACTCGGAAAAGAAAACGGAAGCAAAAAGAAATGAGAAAGAGGAATGAAACAAAAGAAATCAGACATGAAAACAAAAACAAAGGTCAGTACTAATTAATTAGAACAAAAAGGAAAAGGAATTTCAAAATCGGGAAACAACAATATTCTTATTTCGACAGCTTATCAGAGATAACAAGAAGAAAACAAAACATAAACCGGAGCCGCAAAAGAGAAAATTAGAAAAAATATCTCTACAGCTGTCAAAGATAACTCGGTCACAGGGAAAATTGGGAAATCACGTTGGAGAAAAAATGAGAAATTGAAGATAAACTGAAGTGCCACAAATTGACGAGGTATAAAAGAAAGTAGCACAGCAGAAGCAGGCAGAACTATAGAGAGAATAATTTAGAAGAAAATTTAGAAGGAACAATCGATAAAACAATTTGGGAAGGACCAGTTAGAGGAAATTTGGAGAATAATTTGGAGAATTTGAATAAAATTGAAGCGGTGAAATTAAAGAGAAAACAGAAATAAAGAGAAGCAGCAAGAGTTTATTTAGTGATTGTTTTGATCGTAAAATTGAATAGATTTCAGGTCTTACGAAATTTGTATATTTTAATATTTATGTTTTAATCGGTTGTAGGTATATACTAAGAGATTTTAAGAGCCCAGCAGAGCCTCCTTTAAAATCTGTTTTGGGACTGCTGGGGTGCCTGTGTGTCGAGTGCAAAAAAAGGTATTTAATAGAATAAATATAAATATTAGCCCTCGAATAAATTGATAACAATAAAATTAAATTATCAACAACTTTATTCAATTAATATAAACAAATAAAACCTATGACCGCCCAGATTGCTTGGTATATTGGAGGAACAGATATGTTCTTGAATTTGATTATTCTCAATCTAATTTACAATCTTGATTGAATGGAAAATTGATAGAGACATGACATATGACTAAAAGTGTTATTGTCGCGTACACAAAAATGTTATAAGTTCAGATTTAGATTCTCTCCGGGTAAAGAATAGTAGTCGAATGTTTTCCTTTGATTATTTCGGATTGCTAGGTGTCGTGGAGGTCAGATATATTCCTTATATTTTCCTTCTTCTTATAATTTTTTCTCTTTGGTTTTCTTTGAGATATTTCGCTTTTGTATCAGACTTTCGAATTTTTACTTTGTATCTTTTAAAAATCACTATTTTTATCAATTTTAATATTTCTACCAAAGTTAAATTATTATCTTAGTAACAATAATACTACAATAATTAACAACATTCATAACACGAACAGGAATAATGCATACATTACATAACTTCCCCCTTAAGAACTGGAGGTTAACACTTTTCACTCTAACAATTAAGTAGATATTATATAGAATTTATATAGGTAGTATATAGAACTAACAATAAAAAAAAATATACATCCTATTTACATTTGTTTGTATTTTGTTGTGTAGTGTGGTTTGGTGTTACAACCAAACGATAGATAAAACATAAAAGTTGTACATATTACAATTTTTTGTTTGATTTTAGTTTTTGTGCATGTTGTTTGATTTGAAACAGTCACTGTACAGCTTCTAGTATATATCTAGTGTAGGGGAGTTTTTACTGGGAGCTTGTGATGATTCATGTTTGTTGATTGAAATGTGTCCTCGTTTTGTTTGATCGTTGTTACTTGTTGCATTGTAGGGGTATGGATCTGTTTGCTGGTAGTGTTTTAATCTGCGAATATTTATTCGCATTTCTTTGTTATTTTTGAGTATCGTGGCCACATTTTTATTTAGTTCCAGTAGCTTGTATGGCCCTTCGTATTTTGATTCAAAATCTTTTGTAAATGGTTTTTTTACTAACATGTAGTCCGTGGTTAAGACTGTTTTACCGCTTGTTTTGTTTTTTGTCTTTCTTTTGGATCGAGTTCGTTAATCTCGGTTATTGTTTGTTTTATTGTTTTTTTTGTTGTTTTCGGTTAGTTTCAACGAAGGTAGATTTGTTCCTCTGCAAAAACTTTGTTTGCGGGGTTTTCGCTATCTATTGAATTTGGAGTGTTTCTTAGTCCCAGTAGGATTGTAGGTAATTGTTCTAACCAATTTCTGTCTTCAGCTTTTGTTCTTATACTTTCTTTAATTGTTCTATGCAACCTTTCAATTTTCCCGTTTGCCTAGGGATTGTAGGCAGTTGGTCTATTCCTTTTGATGTTATATTTTTTGCAAAGTATTTCGAAAAGCTGTGATTCGAATTGTCTTCCTTGATCGGTGACTATGGTTTTTGGTTGACCGTAGCGGGCTATCCAATTGAATTCTAAGTTGTTGCATATGTTTTTTGCTGTTATTTCTCTGAGTGTGACAACGTCGAACAAGTTTGTTTTTCTATCTATTATGGTAAGCAAGTATTGATAGCCGTTGTTAGGTGCTAGTGGTCTTACTATGTCGATATGTATCATTTAGAATGGTTTAGTTGATGGAAAATTTACTTTTAGTGCTAGCCTTTTTGATGTTTTGTTAATCTGGCAGTTTTTGCATGTTCTCACGAAGTTTTTTATTTCTGTTCTCATTTTGGCCATACATATTTATTATGGATTATTTCGTACGTGGCTCTGTTTCCTGGGTGGCTGAGGTTATGCACTTTTGAAATACATGTGTTTCTAAATTATGTTGGTAGTAGAAGACTTGGAGAGTTTTCATTGCTCTTGTCATACCAGATTTCGTCTATTTTTTAGTTTTAGGCTGTGTTTCGTTGGTAATTCGTTAAGGGTTATTTCTTGTTTATTTTTAATCTGTTCGGTTTCGATAATTTCGCTGAATTCCAGCGTGTTTATGTCTGTGTCAATTCTCAATAGTGTATCTGCTGCAATGTTTGCTGCTCCTGCGACGTAGTCTATAGTTCAAAAAGGAACCACACTCTACTACCATATATTTTTTTATTATTAGAAATAGTAAAGAAAGCTGGAAATTTAAATCAAAAACGCCAAATAAACATGATAAAATATATTTATACAAGACAATATTTAAACTAAGATTTTTATTAATATTATTAATATTTTAATTGAAATAAGCAAATGATTGACTGGATTAAAAGAATTAATTATTATTAATTTTTAGAGAATATTGAATAAATAGACATTTTTTCACAAAATATAACTTATTTTTATTAGTTTATAAAGCTGGTAGCTATTTTTATATTAAATAATTTAAAATACTATAAAAAGAAAATTAAACCAGATAATAAATAACCAAAAAAAAAGTGGCCGCGCTTGGAGAAACGACACTTTATATGCTAAAATACCTTTGTTTATAAAATGCACCGCTTATAGAGTGCGCCCCAATTTTTTTCATGTAAGTTTTTAGATTAAAAGTACAAATAGAATAGTAAAAAAATATAAATAGTATAAATGTTAGAATTAGGGTTTAGATATGCGTTATACCAGTGGTTTCCAACCTTTATGCTACCGCGCCTCCCATAAAAACATTTTTTTCTTGGCGCCTCCCCATCTTTTTTTTAATATATATAATAACATAAACACGTTTTAAACAATAATAACTTTATTACAAAAAAAATTAAAACTACAATTAACAGAATAAAAACAAGGTTTTGCTATAACATACGAACATGTATATTTATCTGTATATTAAATTACTAATTAACCCTACGTCGGTAGCGCCCATTTTTCTTACATCGTCGGTCGCGTGGGGTCTTTAAAGGCCCGGAGCTTAGAAAAACCGACATAAAATTTTAATTATTTAAGTTACAGGTTTGTACATCTCAGTAGCTGCCTAAATAACAAGTACGCACTTTGCAATATATGCGCGGCTGGGTTTACGCACGACGTCTGAGTAGAGCAGATTTTTGTTCGCGCGCGAGCTTGAAAGGCCCCACGCGACCGATTACGTATTTTTTTTCTTGAAAAAATTTATAAAACCTGGAAGAAATATCTCAAAACATTAGATTTTTCTCTTTTTGATGACTACCTGAAATATTGAAGTACTATACAAACCCTCCTACGAACACAACGCAGACATATTATGCACTTCATAGTAATAATATTTTACAAGAACAATCTCAAAATGAAGTTCAACCAGCCATAAAAAGATGCATACATTGCCCTCGAAATCTTCACAGAAAATATTCGACAGTATGCGTTTCATGCGGTAAAATATATGTCCTAGACACTCGGCGTCAATTTGTGCAAGCTGTTCGGAAGATCAAAATGTAGAGTGATTTTTTATATTTTTTTATAAGTATCTTGATGTTTAAAGGTAAAGAATGCCTGGAATTTGACATTTCTTGTTATTGTGTAAAAGAGTTTAAATTTTGTTATTTTTTGTTTGGTAATTTTAAACTCGAAGTGCTAAAAATGACGAAATAATAATTATGGTATGAAAATTATTTTTTTACCGAAAAGTTTTGGCGCCTCCCCTAGCCATAGGCCGCGCCTCCCGGGTTGGAAACCACTGCGTTATACTTTTAAATCATGACCATAAGCTTCATTTATACTATATTTATAGTTTTTATTATTTTATTAATACTTTTAATAAAACACTTATACTTTGTTCAAAAACGTCATACGATTATTAAGACCCTTAATTATATATGATTGTTATCATAGTCGGTCCTAGGATTTGTGGGACTATGTGCAAAAATAACGCTGGACTGGAACCCATTATATATATATATATATATATTGTTGGCGTATGTAGGGAAAGAAAGTTTATGCACACATGGTCGTCGTACATACCAAGTACCATTTTCCACTCCGTCACTTCCCACGCATACTCCAAATGATCAAATGCATATTCCCACGTGTGAGCCAGTGGGGGTGTTCCACGTTGGTGCTGCTCACACGGGTTGGAAAAGGTTAGCAGGCGAGCCCCTGCCTTAGGACTACTCCTAACCCTTTCGCGGTGCGGGTTCCATGGTGCCTTAGGAGGTCTTACCCGTTTCTTCACTCAAAATTCAGTCCGACCCTGGTCCAAAGGGACGACATTTAAGCTCGTATCATGTATTCAGGAGTACCCTTTACTCGAATCAATCACAGTAAATCACACGTACCAGGGACAAAATCAAAGAATTTGAACAGTTGTATTGAAACGAAACATAAAAACAAGAAAATACATTCATCATTGATTTAATAAACACAAAACATCAAAAGTCATGTATAGGATAACGTCAACTTCTTCGGGTTCCTTCGTATTGCACGGAGAATTGAGATAACTGGGGAATTCATTACGGAAACACTTCTCCTCCCGCGAGCATTTCGTCGATGTCGACGGGCAACCGGCGATCTTCGAGGAATGTGATGCTGTCGGCCGGAACTACCCGAAACACTTCCCTCGTAGGGATAGAGTGAGTAATGGTAATTTCGTAGATCGTCGATTTGGCTGCAGATAACGAGGCTTCTAGCGCGGCCATGGCGTTTCTGCGCTTCTGATTTTTCTCGGAGCGGGTCGGTCTCTTACGCTTCCGAGGTGGACATGTGGTTTCTGCTGGAGGCTGAATGAGTGGCGACACGAGGACGGGAGCCAAGATAGGGTCCGATGGACCGCCAGCCATGGGCCGATACCCGGAAAGGACTGGGGCAGGAACTGGTGGCAATTTTAGGCCGTGCCCCTTGCAACTGGTTGTTGATGAAGTTTCGACGGATTGATGGTGTCCTGGGAACACGTTAGTCCCATCTTGTATCGGGTATGCGCGAACTCGCTTCGCTATTTCGGATTCAGAGTATACCTTGTGCAGTGCCTCGGATTGGGCTTTTATGGTTAGCCTCTGGCATCTGCTCTCCTCCAGGAGACTGTCACGGCAGTGCTCCAGACGTAGAATTTTACTCTTCTCTTCCTTCATTTGTGGTGGGGAGAACCACGTTCCTTCGTATAGATCGATTCTTTTCTTTAATTCCCCGATATATAAGTGCAGCTGTGCGATGTCTGCGTTTTTATCGGCACAGGAAAAACAAGGTCGAATAGTACTTCCGGGCGTAGTTGGAGTGGTCATCTAAAAGTAAGATATTTATACTTGCACCTCAGATATCATGATCGAGTCAGTGATACTCGTACGCCATGGAGTTTATTCCGTCAAGCTTACACAAAATCCAAAGCAAGATAAAAATCAATCTCACGCATACGTACCAGTGATCGTGCCACGATCCATTCGACCTCAAGCATTCGGACTAGTTCATGTATACAGCAGACATTCGAAGGAAAAGAAAACGGAACATTTTATATTATCATATTCGCGGGTGAAAGGTTAAATTTAACATCATGTCGTCATTAATTTGTATTATTATGCCATTGGGAATATTTGAGCTATTCGTTGCATATATAGAAAACAAAATTATATCATATACATTAAATTTTCCCCCTGTTACAACCACTTCTATCATGTTACACCTCCCGTTCGATCTTCAAGGTTTAAGTTAGGTAATAATCGGACGAAATATAAGTTCCCCGGCATGGCACTAAATCTAATTATCTGGAACGAAGAAAATTTACAGATGCTTCAATGTCAACGATGAATCTTAACATCTCAGATCTCTAATTCTAAATGGTATATCGATATTCATCTCAGGTCGTCGCTTGTTATCATATTCTCTTAGCAATGCATTTATCATCTTTAATTGTTTTGCACCTAACGCTATCCCCTCAGTTCAATCGATCCCACTTCTACCTTCGGTATCATACATCTTAATGGGGTGATATTATTCTACATTCAACGCTAATATTTGAAAATATAAAATAAATTAATAATAATAAAAGAAAACCAAAAAATTTAATCCAGATTTAACTAAATGATTTTTAAATATGTACGGAAAATCGCTGTCATAACGACGCCTATCGGTGTGCAATATCATATCATTATTCATCCCTACTAGGTGAGTTCGTATGTCCCAATTTATGATGGTTATGAATAACGATTCTCCTCTCCTAGGCTAGTAAAACCAATGTAGTAGTGTTCCATGATAATACGGTTCATTTTTCTACTCTTACACACAGTCTGACATCTCCGGTGACATTTCCTATGCTTACGTAATTCCAATGATATCATACACATCTCTGTTTGGATTTTATGTCGCTCTACTGGAAACATATCGTCGTGGCGTGTATGATCGCATGCTTGTTCGCAACGGAGTTACTCAGAATTTCCCTACGCTGATGTCTGAGGAAATTATCGTAAAGGAAAGATGACAGATGTCTGAGATTACTAATGAGTTGAGATTGTCGATTCTCCGTTATCGTGTGGTGAACTCGGGCGTTCCTATCGTTATGCCTACTAACCGATTGCTTCGGAAGTTATCGTTTTATCTTCCGTGGTAGAGTTGTATCGGGCTTCTCACTTGATTACTCAAAAGAAACTGACTGGACTTCGTTCACCACCGAATTGATAACTCTGACAGCTCGGCCGTAAGTACTATGATAATTTCTCGGGAGTTGTTTACTTAATTTTTGGAAATCGAAGCTTATCAGCAGCGCAAGAGTTGACAATTCAGGTTGAAAGTGCATCGTAGGTGGATTTCATCGCAAATATGCTAGCGATTCGCGCCGTAGAATACTAGAACTCCACTAATTTTCTCATGAAATGACATCGCGCGAAAATGGATCTCTATCGGTTGGATGTTTCTACGATTTTCGTGAACAAGTTCAAATCATGGCTCATTTCTAATCAAGACACGGAAGAAAGAAAATTGGATACAATGTCTGTCAATTCTACGCATTTCCTTATGGATTGTTCTTCCGCCTAAGTTTTAAATGGTCGTAACTCGTAATACTGGAAATATTCTCGACGATTTCAAAAGCGGATCGCCCTCGATGAAAAGATCGGTTCCTACAACCACATTCTGCCATCTACCAGATATCCTCACCCCTCCTGGCCCACCCAAGAACAGCACGCATCGCTGCCGCCGTTCTTGGACCGTCAGGAAGGACGATTCTATCTCATCAAATGTCTATTATCTTCATCAAAAACAATCATCAAAAATAATCCTCAAAAATAAATAATATAATTCGTCAGACAACTCAATATTATGGAAATATTACTTATCATATAAAATAATGATTTACCCGGCGACCACGCCGTCTGAATTTCGAACATGATACAATGTCGGGATAATCCTCGCGCATTTCATTTCCCATTCTCATTGAGATTTAAATTCTCGATTCGATGTCTTTATTTTCACTACTCGTCCTCAATTATCTTCTAGCCAATTTATTCGCATCTCCGCATCATGTCCGATTTCCAGACGACATCGTCGCCAGTCGCATGGAGAGAGAAAAACATCTTTGTGATCATAAATTTTTATTAAGAATAAAATATTTTATTAAATCATTTATATAAATTAATCGTAAATCAACATATACATCCTACTTACAATAAGTTCCCTTCGAGAGTGTTGAAAATTGTAAAAGTTCGAATTGTCCACTTGAATCGATTTTCCTTGGGTTCAGTTAGACTCCTGTAGTAGATTCTGTCGAATTGTCGTTAAAATAATGCTTAATATACTGCTATCTAGTCCTGTAAGGGTGCTTGAATATAATTCTGTAGAGTTTGGTTAAAAAGTGGTCCTTAAAAATAAAATTTTACCTGTAGAGTTTGGTTAAAAAGTGGTACTCTACAGATATTTTCCATTTCTTTTATATTATTTTTCGTCCAATCAGGACGTGACTTGCGTGTAATATTATTATTTATTATGATTTTTATGTTTTTTAATGTAATAAGGTATATTTTAATGACTTTTTCCTATTTTTATTATTATTTTATTTATTTTTCTATTTTTTATTATTTCTCTCCTGTTTTTCCTGTGACTTTATTGTTTTTTGGTTATATTATAATTTTTGTTTTAATTAGTTTATGTATTTATTTGATAATGATTTATTTTTATTTTACTTCCTAATTTTTGGTTTATTTTCCTTACATTTATTATTTTATTTCCTTATGCTATTATGTGTGGTGCGTTATTTTCTTTTTCATCTTATTTTTCGTCTTTTATTGTTTTCATTAGTTATTTTATTCCCTTTATTTCCGTTATGCTTATCTAATTTCATTTGTTCTTTTATTTTTCGTGCTTTTTCGTGCAATTTATTTTATTCCCCTTATTTATCCTGAACCTGTTTTGCAGCACTCTCGAAGCTTGGCCCAACAATATATATATATATATATATTGTTGGGTTACGATTAGAGGGAAATCCATTTCCTTCGCCATTTCCCTGTTTCTTCTGACTGACAATTTACTTCAACTTCTCTTTTCTTTTTCGTAACTCCACATAACTATTGATGAATCCAGTATGTACCCATCCCATGTGACGTTAGTACTTTACATTAATGTGTGGCCGTAAGCAAAAGGTTAGTCCAATTTCAAGGACTAGTAATGGCCTGACGCGCACTTGGTTCACTATCTCTGTAATTTATTATGTGGCCCCAAATACAGTATGGCAGAACCAATTGCAAGTTAAAACAGAGCCTGAAGTATCCGAAAAGATGAAAATAAACAGAAAAAACTTAGTCCTTAACTCAGTTTCCGTAGTTACGGACGGTACAGATCCAATGTGGTATAGGAGGTTAAGCCGTCACTGGCGCCCGAGAGGCAAGGAATACGAGGGGCAATATACGCAAACCCCAGGTACAAGGAAACAGACATTATCTCCTACGTAATATGACATTTATATTCATTGAGTTAATATCACTCTTTTCTTAGTTTTAGTTGATATTCCAATTAAATATTATATATAATTTTTTTATTGTTGTGAACAATTAACCTTTAGTTAGTAGTAGTTTGTCCTTTTTCCTAGACGAAAATCTTTTAGGGGTAAGACTTGTTAGTGATAGGCTCTTAACCTTAAAGTTATAAAAATCATTGTGACGTCATCAGCAAGTGACGTTAAATAATTGTAATATATTTTAATAAATTTTAGAAATTAAATAAATAAAGCGTCATAAGAAAATTATCAATTTTTGTGTTTAGTATTTTGAATCAAATTTTTAATAAAATATTTTAATATATAAGCCCCAAAATTTCATTGCTGGGGCGCAGGGAAATTATATTTAATAATCAACCAAAACAATTACAGAAGAAAATCATTTAGATCATATTTCTGATTTGAATATCCACTTTGATCAAAGCCACCACCAGCAGTCAGTTTTCAATTGCAAAATTAGAATATAATATCGTTTATATAAATCTTATATTGTTATTTTTGTTGTTGAATAGTCGAAATAGTTAGGATCTTCATCCCTACTTTTTGATCTTAACAATAGCGATAATACTACCGTTACATTATAAATACTATATATGGCAATTTTACGATAAATAAATAAATAATAATGTTTATTCATTATTTGAGGCCTGTTATTTTGAAAAACAGAGAGTATAAAAATGTCCTCTTCACACTTCTATTTTAATCGGATGTTATTCCTGATTTCTTCCAGTCGTTCTACTACTTAATATTTGTCTAATTATTAACATACAGGTTTCTAAATGTAAAGTTGAGAAGTTGATAAAATGGAATTATTAGAATAAAACTCATGACGATAAATAATGAAAGAAATGAAACTTTATATACAAAACTCATATGAAGATGATGACTAAAGACCGAATGAAATATTTATTTACAATGATATATGTGTCCCCATCTTTCATTGGCTGAGACGCAGTGGTTTGGCAAGAAATCCAACATTGTCTTTGGTTTCTTTGGAGTGGGTTCTTCACTTGATTGTTCATTCGTCTTTATGTGTCTTTAAAGCAGTAATTAATGATTTTACGCACTTGATTGTCTTTCCGCATCGATTACATATGCCTTCGAGTTCATTTGTTGTTGTATTTTTGCGCTTAGTTGCATAATCCCAAATTCTCGACATCTCTAAAATTATGGATAATATAATCAAATTTTTAAAGAATGGATAATCCATTATGGGTTAAAACACTGTAAAAGTTACTTTATTCTATTGAAATTTGTTTAAAAATTAAAAGAAATTCACATGTTTTCCAGGTTACGCGGATAAAACTTAACTTGGCATCTGCTAGGTTGCGCTAGTATCGCATTTTAGCACAAAAAACATTAGAATTTTTTTAAAACAGTTTAAGTAATTTAAAGCTTTAAAAATAATTTTTTATAAAATATTATTAATTTAGTTTAACTAGCTTTGGACGAATAAATATTTCGGGTATGGAGATGTCTTTCTCGTTGTGTTATTTAAATATACTTTTCGTACAAAGAATCATATCAAATCATCACAATTTTAAAAATTCTTTGTTAAATAATTTGTTTAGAAAAGAAATTTGCAAAATTGAAATTCTATCGACTTCTTTTATATTAATAAGCTTTTGTGACATTTCAAATTCACAGATTCCTTCCGAAAGATTGATCTCAGACTTTGGTATTGCAGTTTTCATCCCATTTTTAATTATTTTAACACTTGCATTTTTTATTTGTTTGCAAAAATTGTGTTAATGAAAAAAACGGAAAGTATTTTTTTGAAAAAATGGCTAAAAATAAGAACTGCTAAAATTCTATCAGCACACGCTGGTCTTTTTCAAGTTAGATTTAAATAAAAGAGCGAAAAAAGATTTTTAAAAAATTTAATATCCAGTAACTAATTTTTAATTCATTCACAGCCCTAATTATTGGTGTTTTAATTCTCAAAAATCTTTTTAACATTGTTTCCAAGCTGTTCCAGCGGGTTTTTCAATCCAACAGTAGTTGGAGTTCGTTGGTTTCATTGTCTTCTTGAGTTCTTAAAAAATTTTAATTTTCCGAATCTGTTCTATTACTGCCGAGATATTGTGATTCTTACTTAAGCAAGTATTTTGTGGAATAAATTCGTATTTTGTATCAGAATCATGTGTATCATCATCACCACTTCCATCATTAAATTGATATAACTGCGAATCATTTTCAATTTCATCTGTATAATTTTCGAGTTGTTGTTTTTCATAGTTAACTGATACCACAGCTAAATGGATAGCGTGATTGTAGCACAGTTGTTGCATACACGGAGCAAGTTTTCCAAACTTAACCATAGTACTCGCTCCATCACTGATGACAGATACTATGTCTGTACATAAATTTAATTCAAAATCATTTAACTTAGACTCAACTAGTTCAAGAAATTTTTCTACTGGACAAGAGTCATAAATTCTTATTAAACCTAAGTTTCCAGAGCCCTCGCCAGCGTAATGAAAGAGCACATTCAAGTATCTTCTGTTACGCAAACTAGTCTATTCGTCTATGGATATACTAAATTCCATGTTTTGTTCCTTCATTTTGTTTATTTTTTGCACTATATTCGATTTAATTTCCGCATAGTAGTCATGAATAAGTTTCATTACATCAGACGGTTTTTTAAGAAGAAACATCATAAATTCGCTTTTGCTTATTGCATTTATTGTATAACCGTCCTTAGCAGCTAATTTTGCAACAATACTTTGAAAAGATGTACTAACTTCATTTGTATTACAATAATAACTGTGTTAATTTTTTACACGTTTTGAGGTGTTTGGTGTAGGCGATTGTAGCAGTTGCCTTTTCATGCTGTGAATATTTTCTAAGTGCCTGTGAAGACCTGATGTGGAAGATGTTTGTATTGTAAATTTTTTCCACGGATCATGTATTTTGTTGTATCAATATTTCTTTCAAAATGATCCCAAATTTTACAGTACTCGCTCATTGTATGGGCTAAATTTTTAATAAATTGAAATAAATAAATTCATATTATATAAATAAAAAAATATATTATAAATAATTAATTGTTTTTATTATACTTTTAATCAATTGTAATGAATAAAATAGCATGAGACACATACTTACTTGGAAAATTAAATAAAATGATTTTTTTTCTAGAAATTTAAATGTTATTGTCTCTGAGAAAAAATAGAATAATGAAACGTCAAAAAAATATGATCGCGTTTGGAAATATTAGGGGTCACGTGCGAATTACCATATAATGACCCAATAAACAAATAATAGTGGATTTCGAAATTAATATAAGTGAACTTTACTATTTTTGATCATTAACTGAGTAAATTTAGTTTAAAAAAATCATCATAATTGGTCTCGAGAATTGCTTATAATTTCTCGGGAAACTGGAAATCCCGAAAAACGCAATATAATAATTCTCGAGAAACGGGATTCCAGAAATACACAAAATTTTCGAGATTTCTCGAGACGAGAATTCTCGGAAGAAACTCTAATAGTAATACATACTAATAATAGTAATCAAAATAACATTCTAATAATAGTAATCGTAATCATAAATATTAGTAAAGGTAATCATAATAATAAATACTGATAATAGTGATAGGGAAACTATTGGGGTCTTTTCATTTGTTTTGTTTGGGGTCGTATATGAAAATGGCTGTGGCTATGAAAATCACTGGTTTTCTGGAAATCATATTTAACTTTTTATTTACTGATGTGGAGGGTTTCAGCTTCTGGGGAGTCTATCTGTCTCTATACATCAGGATTTAATATTGTTGGGGTTCAATAGGAGCCAAGATAAGGACATAAAGAGATTTTAGGAAAGGAACAAAGATAAACTAAAAATAGTATTTAATAATTACTTAAAATAGAAAATAATTACTATATTTAGATTTTAAATAATAATAGTATTTTAATACATATATTTAGTAATAAAATAATTACCAAAAATAGATAGAGTTGAGTTAAAATAATATAAATAGTTACAAATTTTAGAGTAAGGAGAATAAAAAATAAAATACGCAAGTATCGAAAGGAGAAAACAGACAAAATTTTAAGAGAATCTATTTGTTGACGAGAAGGCTCACAATTAAATTAGACGAAAGATCAAACTGAATTCGATTATAGTTAAAGATTTAGATTATCGCTAGCACAAATTTTCATTTTAATTTAATATCGATTTAAAAACTAATAGCTTTCTAAGCTAATTATTTGGAATTTTCGACAAAATCTAATTTGAGGAGATCATAACCATTATTTGGTTCTTTCTATTTAACTTACCTAGTAGCTGCAGATAAAAGGAGAAAATATTAGTTAGTTATTTATCTTTTATTTGTTAAAATAAATATTTATTTTTATTTAAAATATATATAAAGGGTCAAAGCGTCAGTACGCCTTTTGTTATTGTTTCGCTTTGTTGAAAATCAAGTCTTATCCGTTTCTGGGATTTAGACTATCGCGTTAAATTTACGGGATTCACCCTCAGTTTTATCCTTAGCACCTATGTCGGGCTGTTGGCTCATTTAGGGCCAGCCGTGATACTTGTTTATTATCTAACAAGTTTTTGTAATTTAGTTACTCTGAATAAATTCTTGTATAAATCATATTGTTATTTATTTATTCAATATCCATATATTCACGCGCAACCTATTAGTATCAGTGGAGTTAAACCTTTTTGTGTTAGATCGAGTACCGCATCGAACCTAACAATATCATAAAACTTTCTTGGAGCAATATTTTTATAATTTTGTGTCGCGATTCCCACATTGAGACTTTGTCACAACTATCATCCTGGTAACGAGTAAACATCATGAATCAGCCTGCTGGAAAACAACTTCTGTCTCCTTCACCACTTATTCGCGATGTCCCCACCTTCACATAAATAAAATAATTACTGTATATATAAATTTTAGGACATGCAATATCTAAAGCAATAAAATCTTGAAATCATTTAAATTATGATAAAGAACTACTGTGGGTAAGTTACAAAATTTAATTAGATTACATTATGAAATGACATATAAACATATAGATACATAAAACCAGATAGGAGGGTGTTTTTTGAATCTTATTTGATTTTGTTATTTTCTTTCTTTGGATTGGTATTTGAGATTGTTCTTTTATATTTTCTTCTTTCATTTTCAGTTGGAGCTTGTCTTGTTAACATTATTTGGGGAATTTTACACAAGGGGATTTCTAGACATATCAGCTGAGTTTGTATTATCTGTTTCTTTATGCTGTTGATGATTTTCGGGATTTTGGATTTAGATGTATCTGGGACTTGTGATTGATACTGGTTTCTTTTATGATTTTCTTTTATCTTTCAAGAATCAGTCATCTGGTGAATTTGTTGGATCTTCATCTATCGAAATATGTAGAGCTCATATTACGAGGATGACACTCAGTTCGTGTCGCATTCTGTTAAGCTCTATTATTTTACTAATTTTTTCTACATCTTATTTATGCGAATTCGGATTTTCTGCATTAACCAATTTAAAAACGAAAAAAAGATCGAGACTTTTAAATGTAGATGAAGAAATGAAAGTGGCATTATCATTTTTACGAGAAAATATAAACGAAATTATCAAAAAACATCAAGCTCAAATTTCGCATTAAGTGTATTCTTATAATTAATTTTGTAATTAATCACTAAATAAATATTCTTTTGTCTTTGTTGTACATATTATTTTATTATACATTGAAAATTATTATCACAAACTATTTTACAGTGTATTATAAGTAAGTAAAATTCTTTTAAACATATCTTATAGTTACTGTTACAGTAATACTGTACCGCCAAAATTTGAAATTGTAAAAAGTGTGCCACGATAAAAAGAGGTTTAGAATCACTGATCTATTAGTTGTTTCCTTGTGTAATATTTCATAAATCCTGATAATAGGACTATTTCAATCGTCTTTCAAACCATAAGGTTAAACCACATTGAATAAAATTAAAAGAAATAGCTCAATCGTAAAATCTTAACTAAAACTGGAAAATAGGTTCTCGTAAAATTTAACAGGATTAGAAATCAAGAAGAACTGCATTGAGCGAAATGAAAATTAAAATCAAAATAAATTACCATAAATTAATCAAAGTTGGAAATAAAAATAAATTGTCTAAAAAATAACAAAAAAAAACAAATTATACTTGACGCATTCACCAATAATATCATTATTCCATTAGTTCGCTCCTAGTTTTGTCAGTTTTGTTAGTTTTGTTTCATTTTCTTGCCAGGGTTTTTATACCATTTGAAACGTAGTTGTTTTATTATTATTTTCGTAGTACTTCATATGACACTCGATCAACTAGTGAACAAATTCATTTAGGTGGTGTTGATTCAGCATCTATTTATTTTAAACACTCAAGTTTATGAAAATTGTTATATCCAAACTTGGTCGTTGAAATATAACATTTTAATTTCTTAAGGTATAAATTGCTTTTCCTCTTCAGCATTTATTCATATTTTCTTTGTCTTTCCGTGGCTCGTTTTTCCTCGATTTTTGATGATTTTTAGGAATTTCGTTTTCTTAAACTTGACTTATTTTCCCGTTTGTTCATTCATTCTGTATTTTTACGTTTTCTCATGTTTTTTAATTCCAATTGTTATTTTGTTTATACTTTTTCCATTTTATTATATATTTTATTTTGTTTTCTCTTACTAATTTCTATATAATTTCTTTTTTCTCGTTATTTTCTCTGTTTTATTTTTTCCCGCTTTTCTTCTTTGTTGCTATATTATTGATTTACTTAAATAAGTTTTATTTCTCAGTTATTGCTCAACATAATAATGCTATTAATACTATTAATTAAAAGAATTTTTTACTTTAGACAATTTAGCACAACTTACGACTTTTTTTTACTCATTTCTTAGGTGCATACCACTTCTTTTCCTTAGTAACTACTCTGGGTTTCTTCCTTTGGTTCTTTTTCCAACGATTTCCATTAACATTTTGTGATTTTCCATTTCCTTAATATTTGTTCATTTTCCTTCAAAATTTCTGTTTTTTTCACTTCTTTGTCGGTCTTGATTCTCCGTCAATTCTTTATCTTTGATTTACTATTTTGCCAGTTTTTTTTGGCATGGTTATTAATTTTATCATTTTTTAAATTTTTTAACTGTTTTAATCGATACTTTGGGTGGGTTACGAGTAAGGGAAATTTTCCAATTTCTACGCTCTATTCTGCTTAGACCTTCATCTTCATGCATTTCCAACGTAACTGCGCATAATTGTTTTGTTTGACCATTAAATGTTCGTCACAAGTGACGTTGGTACTGCGATTTAGCAGGTGGCTGTCGGTGAAAGGTGAGTTCTAACATAAGAACTGCTAATTATCTGATACGCCTTGGGGTTCATGGGATTACCGTTGTAGGTGTGGCGTCCTCTTTTCCTTACTATTTATTCATAGCCTTTCCCCCTTGAGTATTCTCTTAGATTTCTGGCCTCTGTTGAAAAGTCAACGATCATGTTGAAAAGGAATACAAAAAAATTGTTCACATTATGCATTATTTGTTGAACAAAGTTACGTTTAATTTTTTTTGTTATCTAATTTTTTACAAATTTAATTTAATTTGGCCAACTCCTGCTTTCCTACGCTTCAAAATGATAAAACAGTTGTTATTATCAACTGATGAAAATTAAATTAATTCTAAATGAAATAATCTTATTCTCTATTTCTCTACAAAGTCCATTTAAAATAAGATAAAAACCGAGTTATTAATACAAATAATATTCGTATTGCCATTTATAAAACTACTAATTATTAAACATTCCATATAATTGATGGGTGAAGAACTTGAATATATTTATAAAAATTTTATAAAATATTTCAAATTAATAAGCCTTCATAAAATTTGAATTTTCCAATTTCCTAGTGAAAAAGTAAATTTACCTGTACCGAAAATTCGTGAGTATCAAAAACATCGATATATATATATACTGATTTATAGTCTTCAAGCTCTTTTTAATATATATAATTAATTATTAACAATTTGGTTATTATCATAATCTAAATCGGTATTTGTCATATTTTTTTCTAGTTTCAAAAATTGCCAGTATTTCTGTATTCATATCTTTATTACCAACGCTCCTGCAGTAACAAAAAACAATCTCTTTGAAGCGGATTTTATCTAAAATTAATTTCTTTGAATACAATTAATTGATAATTAAGTGAGAAATCTCAACTTAAAACGAGGATGATTCAATGTCTTTATTACTCTTCATTTTAAAAATATTTCTAATAAATATTTAAAATAAATTCAAATTTTACATAAAATAATTGACATATTGACAGTCAGTCGATCCGGATTTAGTTATTGGTCCGGGTGTTAGGATCAACCACAATATGATGACAACTTATGGTTCTGCTTGACATATGCATCTTCTGTAGCTTCAGAACACATGGTAACAAATAATTTAGAGCAATCACATGCATATTAGATTACAGCTTCAAGTATTTAGAATGTGTATCATTTCAGTATTCTCCCTTGAGATTATTCTCATCCCGCCACTGCTGCCAATCCATTGAGTAAAATATCGCTCCAATAAAAAATAAATTTTTGTTATTTTAAGTTTTTAGTGGTAAAATGCATAAATTAATGATAATTGGTGATGTAATGATGTATATTTTCAATATAATTCTGTGTGGTACGCACCAGTATAACATCAAATTTTTAAAAAAGGTGTTCTAGTAAGCCAAGCAATCGAAACGAAAAGTTCCCCAAGTGTGCATACAATTTTTAATAGCATATAAAATTGTGAATTCCGCACACAATATCGTTGCTTCACCCTGATAAGAAATATAACCGGCATCCGTATAGGTTGTCATGGGTTCCTTTGATTTGCCCATGGCAACCTATACAGGTATCATGGCAGTCAATGTGTTGGAATGATTGAAATCATTTGGCTAGGGAAGTTTAAATAAATAGTTAACGGAAATTAAATAGTCTAAAGTAGTTTAAATGATTTGAATGCGATTAAATCTTGGATTAATTTATAATTTAATAATCTGGACGAATTGAATATTTGTTAAAATATTATTAACAATTTAGATGGGAAGAGAATGGAGAAGTTTCAAAGGATGTAAGTAACTAACATTTTATTATAACATCATAAACGAATGCAGTTATGGAAAAAGGCTGGCCAAAATGGATTATTAGGTATAAATATTGCGGAAAAGGATCATGGTTTAGGGGGTGATTTATTATCTGCAGCAATAGTGTGGGAAGAACTGTTAGTTGGTGAAATACGTAATATTATGATCCATATTAATTATAAGGTCTTATTCGAATTCTTCTGGACCAGGATTCAGTCTTCATTCCGATATTGTAATGCCATATCTTAGTTATTACGGTTCCCAAGAGCAGAAAGATCGATATTTACCTAAAATGACCAAAGGTGAATGTATAGGAGCAATCGCAATGACTGAACCAGGAGCTGGAAGGTTTGAAAGATTTTTGTTGAATATTAAAATAAAACTTAAATATTAAATAAAATCAATTTTGAGCTTATTTTTTATTTTTATGCATTTAAAAATCATACAGGAATTTGAAGTTTTATTAATTCATTATTAAAAATATGGTTTAATATTAATTTTTAATAGTTTTCCAGAAATTTCCGTATATAACGCACCATAATAAAACAAAAAATATCCATTAGTTATATATTTTTATTCATATAAAGTTAGTTCTAATTTTCATTGATTTTTAATTCTGTTGTATTTTAGATAACGGGTTTAATTTGTTTAACTGTGACAAATGATGTCCTAGGTGCAATTTTTAATACATTTATAAGTGCTGATGATATATAAATAATAAAGTTAAATTATTGTTTAATTAATAAAATGATTAAGGGGTATATATGAAATAGATGATGTATCATTCCAGAATTTTAAGAAACAGAAGTGAGAATAAGAGAAAAATAACAAAATCAATAAAATTAAACAATGAAACACTATATGGTCGTTCCTAATTAATAGGTACAATATAAAAAGGAAAAACAGAAGTAAATTGCGAAAAAAACTTTGTCGTATCTTGACAGCTCGTTCAAGACATCGAATGAATAAAAAGTGAAAATACTAAATAAAATTGTATATCTCGACTGCTGTTTGAGATAATAAATGAATTCGGAATGATCCAAAGAAATATCCTGGAAGCAGATATAAAATACAAAAGAATTATCTCTAAGTGCTATTAAATGGCTATTAAAAGTGAAACACAACTTAGATTAAAAAATAGAGACGGACACGAGAAAAGATAATTAAAACAAAACCCAAAAAAGCGAAGACAAATTGAATTACGAAATTATCGGAGAGAACATTGTCAGATCTGAGAAGCAAATTTCACAAATTATTAAAGTTAATTATCGCGACTATCAAGATTTTCAAACTGAAACAAGAAAATCAGCTAAGTCGATTCTATAGATAGTTGAAATCAGAAGTAGTTGATCATTAATTCCAAGTTGTAATAATAGTGCTATTCCTCCTGAAAGGTTGTAATGAGCACCTAATATAATCACTTGTATGCATGGCCGTATTAATAAGTTTGAGCGCCCTGGGCTAAATAAAATTTTATTTTTAAATTGGTTTTAAATGTGATTAAATAATTATGTATAAATTTTTTTTTCTTTGGTAATTTTTATAAGAATTTTAATAAAAGTTTGTGATACTTTAAAATGTAATCAAAGTCGAATTTAATCTTTATAGTAGTTAGGTTTATATGGATGAGAAAAAATATAACATTGAACACATTACTAACTTAAATCACAGATACGCTAAATATAAAGAAAATTACTTTTTTTTAAATTAAAAAGAAGCAATTAAATTTCACCATCTTGTTTTCTTAGCGCCCTCGGATCGATGGCGCCCCTGGACTGTAGCCCAATTAGCCCTATGGTTAATGGGGCCATGCTTGTATGATATTAAATAATTTACCGCAGTTAAAAATTAGTAATCAATTGTGCTGATCAATAAAAGTTCATATTCTCTGTAAATTACAGACTGTAATTCATTATCGTTTTAAACCAAAACACTCTTTGAGTCAGATCAACAATTATAAATTTTACATTTCACCAAAAATTCTAACATATGTGAAATCGTTTAATTCGCTCGGTTAGTTTAAGTAAAAAGTTTAGTAAAAATAATTACATATTATTATAGAATCACTATTAAAACAATACAATCGATTTGTTGACCAATAAAATGTTTCAGTCCTTGGAATCCGTTTTTCAACTTTTTTATCAGTGTAAGAATCAATTATAATTGTATTTATTAATTTAGCATTTAATAAGTATTAGGATTCTCATCCGTGAGACCATCCGTTTTCAAATCACTAAATAATTCCATAAATTTTATTTAATAAATGATATACTCAAAAAACTTGTCTCTTCTTATTTTTATTATTTAAACAAATTTTAGTTTTTCTTAAAATATTTTTTGATAAAAATATGTTTTAAAATGATAAATTTCTTGCTTCTTTTTAAAATATTTTTCTATAAAAATATATTTTAAATTTTTACAAAATATCTAATTAATCTTTAAGAATCTTTCAACTTCCTCATAATAAGTATTATATTTAAATAATAATTGTGAATAATATCTTAACTGTTTAAAGGTAAATATAATTGTAATAGAAATATCATTTAAAATAATAGAATGTTCGTAGAATGACGTGATTGATGTTTTCTTGCTCAAGATATATTATTGACATAAAATAAGCCTTTTTGTTTTGATATTGTTAATAATAAAAAAAATTGCATTTTGAAAGGCGTTTTAAATTAATGGATACCATCAATACTATGGAATTAAATATTTGGCTTAATCTGGTTTACTGATTCTGGTGATCTTGGCTAAGGGGAACCTTAAAATTTGATCCAAAGTGGACTGTTTTTAGTTCTTCAGAAATTGTTGGAAGTGAATGATGACCTTGTCGTTGAAAAAATCCCCAACTGTGTTGACTTCGGCTTGATTTAGGTTAGATTGACAACAGTCTTTCATTTTTGATCAGTTAGTTGAAGTTGATATAACTGTAGATTAGCTATCTTTTAGTGATTTTCTCTACATGTTCTGTTGGGTTTCTTTAGATTATTCACGATAAACTATCAGTTCTTTCATATCATCTTCATCAGACTCTATGCAAAGATTCCTCACCAAATGTTCATAATTAATAGTTAGCTCTCCTGGAATGAATAGCATCTAAAGTTATTTTGGTGACCCGTTTACAAGCCTTCCACAATTAAATGCTCAAAAAAATTGGCAAAAATTGAAAAAAGTCCATTACTGAGTACTAATCAGCTCTTTAATTACAGAAAAACCTTCATACGATGCTGTTATCCAAAAAAAACCTTTTCGTTCCACATCCAAGAGCGTTGTTCGAAACGATGGTTATCCGATTAATTGGATATGAATACTTTTTTTTCAATACTAATAATTTTTTCCACCTTATTTTAGCCACGATCATGTGCAACAATCATTAACTCATGGAAATGAATTTGACATTTTATATAATAAAATATTTACCATATTACTTTTTTATATTGATTAAATAGCAGCACATAAAAATTAAAGATCATTTAAAAACAGTGATCTTCAAGGAATTCGTACAAAGGCAAAGAAAGATGGAGACGATTGGATTTTATCCGGAAGCAAAACTTTCATAACTAATGGATGGTTGTCTGATTTAGTTGTTGTTGTAGCATTAACGGATCCGGGAGCCAAATCAGCTGCTCATGGCATTAGTTTATTTCTCGTTGATAATGGAACACCGGGTTTCGTAAAAGGAAGTAAATTGAAAAAGATGGGCTTAAAAGCTCAGGATACGGCGGAATTGTTTTTTGAAGATGTTCGGTTGCCAAAGTCACAATTACTTGGTGAAGTAAATAAAGGATTTATGTATTTGATGAAGGAGTTGCCTCGTGAACGTCTGCTAATTGCCGATATGTGCCAATCGTTAATGGAATTCGTTTTTGAGGAGTCACGGGCTCATGTTCGTCAGCGAAAAGCTTTTAAAAGCACATTAAGTAATCTGCAAGTATATATTTAAAATTTGTTTATTTATAATTAATTGATAATACTATGTTTATTATAAATCACGAGCATTGTGTTATAACGAAAATAATTGCATTTATCTGATATTCTGTGTTTGAAAGATGAGCAAAACGTTTATCTAATTTATTATCAGTTTCATTTGGTCTCGAATATATTTGGCAATTTTAATTAGAGTTAAATTTGACTCGTAGAAATACGATTCAGGGAAAACGGTGTGAATTTGTCGAAATATTATTTCAGGATTTCTTCAATCCGATTGACAACAATGTAACTCATGACTAAAGATCGATTTATTAACTCCAAAATCTAATGAGATAAAAAGATCAAGAAGAGCCTTAAATGAAAAACCGATCGTGTTTTGTCGAATGTTGAATTTGGATCATCTTTATGTTTACTAGTAGACATTGTCTTTTACAGTTCTCCCTTCCATATTGTAAATAAAGTTCAGTATTGTCAAACCAACCAAAATCGATAAAAGACTTTAAAATACTAGATTACGCTGGCATAAAAGAACTTCACAAGCCATAGTATGAACAATCAATTCAAAATATCAATACACCAAATTGCAATAAGTAAGCTTAGAAATGACAAAAATCAAAGTCTAAGATAATATAGAAACTTAGTCAATAATAAATGAGAATTTGTCATTAATATAGGCAAATACACCTGTTTGCAATTAATAAAAATAGTCTATTAAAAATGATTAAAAATTGTTGATGATATTTAATTAAGAAAAATTGAATAATTATTGTTAAATTTAACAAAATGAAAAAGTGTGTTTTATTCTACATTTATTATTATTAAATATTTTTTAATTATAAAATAAAAAACATGAAAATTAATTACTCAACAGTTATTATTGCTTTTCGGTGTATAAGACTGGCATATAGTACCATGCATTAATTCAAATAAAGATGCACAAATTAAGGCACTAAGAAAATCAAGAAAAGTCAGTTATTGGATGCACATAATTCATTATGAAACGCCTCCATTGATAACGACTGAATACGGCGGCCTAGAAAAATAATGATAAACTACACGTTATAAAATACTCAATAAACTTTTCTTTAATTATTAATTAATTTTCATTAAGAAATGTAAAAATGTAAATATAATAACAATAAATTTAAGGTTAAAAAAATTTTAACTTTACTTTCGAAAATTCCATAATGTAACAAATTTCGTAGTTGGTTTAGCAACATACATTTATCATATATTATTCTCTCTGTTGAAATCTGATGTAACTCGGTGAATTATTAAAATCTTTGTAAGTGGTTTTTCAATCTAAAAAATCAATAAATTTATAGTATTGTGTACATATAAACTTACCTGTATTTTAAAAACTAATCATTTCAGGAACTATATTTTTTTTATTATATGATATAAAAATTATTAAAATATACAAACACAACTTAGTTAAAATCAGAAATAAACTTAGAATTAAAATTTGTTGGATATTTTAATGTTTGCGGATGAGTGTAAATCTTGATCTGACTCCTCGTGTTCACTGAGTAAATCACTAAAACTTCAATCCCAACATAACAACTTTATTGGTATCTGTTGATATGTTGAAACTTAATTAATTGATTTTGGGCTCCTAATCCTTCTATGAATCTCTGATGAATTTGGATTTATTCTATTCGTTTTTAGAATTTTCACCCCCCCCCCCCCTCCCGAAAAATACTTATTTTTACTTTTTCCAAATTTTTAATTGGTTTTGATAATTTGTGAAATTTTACAATTTTATTTCATATCTTATATATAACCCCAACAAGTTTAAGACATAAATAATTATTATATAGAAAAAATATACACTTTTATCAAGGACAATTACCAAGTACACTGGCATGAATTACGGGCATTTACTTAAAGAAAAGCAGAGTGGAAAATTTGGTGAAATAATTTAAACACAACAGCCCTGTTATAAAAAGTTTGACTGGCAAAAATTACGGATTCTTTCATTTATTAATGGATTTGTAAAAAATAAGTAATTTGAGTTTTTGTATTTCTGTATATAGCAAAACTCACAAATTAAAAGCTATTTAAAAGGGTATACAATTATATCCTCGCGCCCACAACCGCGCCGTTAATAACCGCTCTGCTAAAAAACGCGCTAAAACAATACCGCGACCTTGAAAATCGCGATTTGTGAGCAGAAAGATTACATAACAACAAAATACATACAACTAGAATACTTACTATCTCAATCATAGTGATTTAACTATTTTAATATATTATTATTAATAGTTTTGCTTAGTCTAGACCAGTGATATCTCAATATATTTTCAACAAGTGCCACAAAAAAAATCTTAAAAAATTGTGTCAATTTCAAAAATTTAAATTTTTTATTAAAATCATTCATTAATATTATTGGCTAATTTTTCAAAATAAATTGGATCAATTCATCGTTATTTTAAGTTTAATATTTAAATTTGAATTTTGTAATCGATCCCTGTGTTATTTTTAATTATTTTCAAAGCTCATTTCTTTCGATTGTAGATTAATAATAAACAATAATTATTGATTTCAAGGTTAGGGTAATTGTTTCGAAAACTTTAACAAATATGAAAGTTTAAAGAGTGCTAATAAAAAGGCTAACGCGTGCTACACTTTGGGTTAGGACTGGCCTAGACCTTAATTTATGTCTTTTGGTGTATTAATTATCCACTACAAAGTTAAGTTTGTTTCTCATAATATAAATTATAGATTGTTTTGCGAGTTTGTGAGAATGCGACATGTTGTAATTTGATTAAAATTTGTTACACTGTGTACATGAATTAAAATTTATTAAAACATTTTCAGACAATTCAACACAAATTAGCAGAAATGAAAACCGCAATTTGCGTTTCTCGCTCATTTGTAGATGATTGTTTATTATTGTTGAACTTAAATAAATTGGATACCCAAACTGCTTCCATGGCTAAATATTATACAAGTGATTTGGTTAATAAAATTTGTTACGATGCCGTCCAGATGCACGGTGGATGGGGTTACATGTGGGACTATCCGGTTTGTAAAGCATATGTTGATGCTCGCGTTCAATCAATTTATGGTGGTGCCAATGAAATAATGAAAGAATTAATTGCGAGATCTATTGTGAAGGATTAATAATTAAAATTCACAAAACTTTTAATAAACAATTTTCTTTTATTTTTAACTGAATTGTTTTTTAGTAATTTGTGAAAAATTATTTCATTTAAATTTTTATAGAACTCATTTTTTCAATGTTTTCCGTAATAAATAATTTTTATTTTAGATATTTTTTATATAATGTGTATAATACAATTTTCGTATTCTATTATTTAATATTATACAAATTCAAGATAATCAAGTTTTTAAATTGATATTTAATGCAATTTCTAATAGAAACTTTTATATCTCGTCAGTCCCATGTAATAAATTCGTGTTTGGACTATTTAATTTTTTGATCAGATCTCCTAAAGCGTTCTGCTATATAATTACTTTTAACTCGATATTTCTTCCGAGAACTTAGCATTTCTCTTATGGTCGTCTTTATTGAAATATTAAACTTATTTAACATTAGATTTACGAAACCCGTCAATTTGACGGGTTTCAAATTTCATATCTATTAAATTCTATTGCTACATATATATAATACTGATTTATTATTTTTTGAATACATATGTTGGTTTTTAGATATGTCATGAAATATAGGTAAATATTAATTACTCGTTTCTACCCGCTCCCTCATTTCGTTTATCGAATTAGGTATACCTATTTTTGCGGCTATTTTACCCGTAAATCTAGTGTTAAATTACTTTTACATCAATTTATTTAATAATAGCTTTTCAATTACATTTTGGTTTTATACTACCAGTATTCATGACTGACATTGCAAGCTAACTCGTAAAATTCAATGGATGCCGTATCCGAAATCTGTGTGGTCTGCAATCAGAGGTATGGTTTAAAATGGATTTACGATTTATCCGGTATAGCAGGAAAGACTGAGCACAAGAAGTTGTTCGTTCTATTTTCATGAATTTTTTGGGTTGCTAGTCCTGTCTTTTATTTTCAGAGTTAAAAACTATATACATTTAAGATGTTATGATTAAACATTATCTACCATTCTTTAAAATATTGGCATTTAGAGGGGGGATATTTAAATGTTCTAGGGTTGCGTATAGCTCTGTAATCGACTCTTCCTTAAACGTCTTCCTGATTATTTTACAATTTACAGTTTGTGTTACAATGCGAACTGCTATGGACCCTTTTGTTGAAAACAGTGAGCAGGTGAGCTCCAGTACTAGAACTCTTCTCATTGCCTTTCATTTTCAGATTCAGGGCTGCCTTTATGAAATCTTACGTCACTTTTAATTATCTATACCTTTCTCAGATTATTGTTCCTCCTTATTCGATTAAATTATGGTCCTCATTACTTAGATTTTATACAATTCGGTGTGCTCTTCATAAAATTTGGAAAGAGATCTCTTTATTTCTAATTCTGACCTATGCAGGATCAAATTAATAATTCCTTATTAATAATTCATTTACTCTATTGTATAATGTATGTCGCTTTAATTTGATTTTGGTTTTTCCAAACAAACTTGTCAGAATGCCTGACACCCTAGTGACACGATCATTCTGGACTGGTTTGTGTGGGGTTTCCTCCGCTGGGACTACCCTAGTGGGTTCAGATCCTTCCCTTTTGCTCTACCCGAATTCTAAATAGTAATCACGTTCGAACTATTTTGAGTGCAAATGAAGACTCAACATGATAAGAGTGCACCAAGACCCGAAGGCCTCTACTGTCTACATTGCTATACACAGGGCCGGATTTAAGCATTTGTTGGCCCTAGGCAAAGGAGCTTTTTGGGGCCCTCAAAAATTAATTAGTATATTTCAAGGAAATTATGTAGGTTATTTTATTTGCTAAAAGTATTTAAGAAATAATTATTTACTACCTATTTATATTTTGAAATATATTTATTAAATAATTCCGTTTAAAAATAAGATACATATGTCATGTCAAAAATATAATTTTACAAAACTTTCTTTCTAAATTTTACTAGAGCATATTGATCAATCAATGAATCAAAATCAATAGCTTTCAATTTATCAATGTTACAAGATAATAAGGCCAAATTATTCAAAATTTTTTGACTCATCGTTGACCTCAAAAAATTTTTAATCAGCTTCAATTTTGAGAAACTTCTTTCGCCAGTGCAATTAGCAATCATTAGACACAAAAAAAATTCTTAAAATTGTTTCCAAATTTGGAAAAGCAATTTCCAAATTTTTTTCCTTAATTATCTCGTAGAAACTCAAATGATTTGGATGATCATTTGGCCAATCGTTCCTGATATATTCGTGAAATTGTAGTAACTCAAAAAAAAGTGAATCGTCTATATCATCTGGATATTTTTCAACAACGTTATTCACATGTTGTTTCAAATCTTCTTGCGACAATTCAATATTTGTCAAAAAACCAAACACTTTAGAAATTTCCAAGTAACAATCAGAGGTTGCGGAAATAAAGAAAAAATATTTTTTCAACTATAACAACTTTTAAAATTATTGGGGCCCCAAATTGTTGATATTTTAGAAAATTTCCTTAAATAAAAAAATACGTACAATGTTTTTTTAATTCTTTATATAATACATGTATTTTATATTGTATTTTAATTTTTTATATTTTAGTATATAAAAAATCCATTAATAAAAATATTTTTTGTGGCCCCTTAGATGATTTCGATTTTGGGGCCCCCAATACTGCGGGCCTCTAGGCAGTGCCTAGTCTGCCTATAGGTAAATCCGACGCTGGCTATACACTTCTCGTCCGGTTCACTGATGGACTGATTAATGACTTCACTGAATGCTTCTCTAACCCCGAAGAGGTCCACTTTAGGTTTATAAACTTTATAAAAAGATGAGGTTATAAAGACATTTTCATTAATAGGAGAACTTTTTTGGAAAAAAGCCATCGACTAAGTTTTATTTTTTGTTTGCGTTGATTTGGTAGATGTCTATTAATTTAAATTAAGTTGCAGTTTTTAGAATTTAATTAATATTTTCTAATTTTTTTGTCGAATCTGTATTGAGTTTCAAGTCGGAGTTCTGTCGAGATGCGTATAAAATTGGACCACTGGACTTTTGTAGCTTTATTTTGAAAAATTACAAAGTTCAGATACGAAAATGGATTGTAAAAAGTTTTCGCTTTCAAAATGAA